>CAXITT010000296.1:206447-218352 GCA_964033795.1 Lymnaea stagnalis
AAAAAATTACACTCAGACAAGCCCATTCCTGCAAAGAACGAACGGCTTTATTCACCCCTAGAATGCCACGTGGCCGTCCCCCCCCCCCCCCCCCGGGGTTCCCCCCCCCCCATTCAGACATGCCGATTCCTGTACAGTATGAATGTCCTTATTCACCAACTAGTATGACAGGGGGCATTTTATGTCCACATGTCGAAAAGATTCACTTGCTCTGGTGTAAAATGACAAGTTGTCAATCTTTTCAAACCACATACCTGACTGAGCTGGTCATATGATATGGATCTTAGGTGTTAGGAGAACATGCGATGGTGGCCCACGGGTGGGGGTGGAGCGACGGTGGCGATAAGATGGATTATAGGTGTGGGTGGATTATATGTGTGGGTGGATTTATTTGTGTGTGAGTGTTACAAAAAAAAAAGGGGGGGGGTGTTGAATATCCGTAAAAAGGAGTCGGGGCTCCATAAACCAGACATATTCCCAAATGTATCACAAACATTGAAATACTTATAAAATGAACTTTATCATATAAAGGACTCTGTGGCCATTATATGACAACCAAAGGACTCTGTGGCCATTAGATGACAACCAAAGGACTCTGTGGCCATTAGATGACAACCAAAGGACTCCGTGGCCATTATATGACAACCAAAGGACTCTGTGGCCATTAGATGACAACCAAAGGACTCCGTGGCCATTATATGACAACCAAAGGACTCCGTGGCCATTATATGACAACCAAAGGACTCTGTGGCCATTAGATGACAACCAAAGGACTCCGTGGCCATTAGATGACAACCATAGGCCAGACATTTCTCTAGACTAACTAAATTTGGTTCGACTTCAAAAGTTAAACAAACAAATCCAATTGTTCCGTCAATCTCTCAAGTAAATTTGCCTGTTAGTTTGCCTGTTAGTTTGCCTGTTAGTTTGCCTGTTAGTTTGCCTGTTAGTTTGCCTGTTAGTTTGCCTGTAGCGCACATGGAAGTTTGTTTATAATTTTCTTCACTTGCCCAAGTTAAAAAATAATTGCTCTTTCTCTCCGCAGACGAACATGAAAAGAATATTTTTAATAATGATTTTCAACCTTTTCTGAATGGCCCCTAATATTGTTCTGCACATTTCAGTCCTGTAGATTTAATGAGCAGCTCAACTAGCAAAAACTATTTGCTCTATATCCACCTACTCTTTCCCTACTCTTTACACTTCAAATGATAGACAGCCCGCTGCTTGGATTTGATTTCATAATGATCATTTATGCCCACAACGAATTATTTGAACAAAAAAATTAAAATACAAAAAGAATTAAAAAACATGGCCCGTCCATCACCGTACATTCCTTGCCCCTCCCAGTACATTCCTTGCCCCTCCCGGTACATTCCTTGCCCCTCCCGGTATATTCCTTGCCCCTCCCGGTACATTCCTTGCCCCTCCCGGTATATTCCCTGCCCCTCCCGGTACATCCCTTGCCCCTCCCACGTACATTCCTTGCCCCTCCCTGTACATTCCTTGCCCCTCCCGGTACATTCCTTGCCCCTCCCGGTATATTCCTTGCCCCTCCCGGTACATTCCTTGCCCCTCCCGGTATATTCCTTGCCCCTCCCGGTACATTCCTTGCCCCTCCCGGTACATTCCTTGTCCCTCCCGGTACATTCCTTGCCCCTCCCGGTATTGATTTTCGCTTCCTGTGGCGCGGCCTAGTTCTGTGTTGACCTCTCCTTCGCGCCGATGTGAAACACGGTCATCGCGTTCGTGGCCTGTGGTGTAGGCAACACCATCAGAAATGTAGAGCGTGGCGTCGTGGAGCGAGGACGTGGAGCAGGTTGGTGGGCTTCGCCTTTAATATCACAGATGTCACATAATTTATTATCACAGATGTCACATTTAATCTCAAAGATGTCACATTTCATAGTATACCATAACCAGCTAGTCTTGAAGGCGGACAACTTATTTTCATTCAATTTAGATTTGTGTTTGCGTTGACGTACCGATTAAATGGTTTAACAAATTTGATCTGTTTTAAGATGTGGCTCTTTGGTTAGATGAACACAACGTAAGAAACGACTGAAAAACATTACGGAAAAGGAAAACAGTACCAAAGTTATAATAGTCATATTAACAACAATCAAATTGATCTATCCTGAAAATCTGGATATACAAACCACAAATTAAAATATATAGAAATGAAAACTCTATTAACTTACACTTACAGTACGTATGAACGTATAAGAGAAATGGTAAGAAATACACACACACAGGGAGAAACGGGTAAGTATTGCAAGCTCTGTCTACCGGTCACAGTCGACCGTCTTATTTATAGTCAGTGAATCAGAATTTTCTAGAATATACATTTCTAGAAATTCAATATCGCCAGAAAGTAGGTTCTACCTCTATGAACTCTATGTAGACATTTCTGGAAAACTTCAAAAAACTTTCGCGATCAAGGAAGGGGGGTGGGGGTGGGGTGGGGGGGACTGGAGAAATGAGTGGTAGAGTGTTGCACCAAGTTCATTAGTGACGACACAGAAATAACAACAAGGGCGATAAGGGATGTATGCTATGACGGCTCTACACTCTATGCAATGTGAACATTGTCTATGTGCCAGGTTTCAGCTCGATCAGTTGACGGGAAGTGGGTCAATTAGCCGTCCGAAAATTATTGCCAGGCAGTCGGCCACACAGCCATCTACAAACAAAAGCGAAGTTAATTTAAAGGATTTAAAAAAACAAAAAAACATTCTTTAGCCTAAAATTAGTTTCAGTTACAATATTCGCGAACAAGTCTGATGTGGGATACGAACAATCCGGATGTGGGATACGAACAAGTCGGATGTGGGATACGAACAAGTCAGATGTGGGATACGAACAAGTCGGATGTGGGATACGAACAAGTCGGATGTGGGATACGGTAGCCAAGCGAACACGTGGGATGTGGGATACGGTAGCCAAGCGAACACGTGGGACAAGGTAGCCAAGCGAACAAGTGGGATGTGGGATACGGTAGCCAAGCGAACACGTGGAATGTGGGATACGGTAGCCAAGCGAACACGTGGGATGTGGGATACGGTAGCCAAGCGAACACGTGGGATGTGGGATACGGTAGCCAAGCGAACACGTGGCATGTGGGATACGTTGGCCAATTATTTGGGTAATGACACCAGGGCACTCGAGTCTGTGAAGAGGCCAAAGTTTAGTTCGACATGAGTTAATTACAGAGCCTAGAGGAAACAAACACTTGATCGATTCGACCTGCAGGTTTTGTAATGAGACGATGTAAGAGATAGACATCTCGTGGGCAACATTATTTATTTGACGTGTTCGTGTTTTGCCTCGGTAGAAGCCTTGGCACCGCTGACTCTATTGATATACAATATTCTACACTATGCCTTGCAGTGGAACTTCAAAAATTTTTTTTTTTAAATTTAAACTCTCATAATCGCAATTGAATCACTAATGACAGCAAGAACAAGGAACTCTGTCTATGGTTTTAAGGGTTACCCCCCCCCCCCCCCCCACACACACACACATACACACACAATGTGTGACGCACAAACACATGCTCAAAATTGAGTATATTTTGCCTGCAAGCTATATTGGGTTCGTAATTTGTTTCATTAAAAATAAATAAATAAAATAATTGTTTGATAAGTAACTGATAAGTTACTGATAAGTTACTGATAAGTTACTGTGGCTAAAACAAAATGTAACTTGCAAACGGATCAAACGCGTAATTTTACATGTTAAGTGTGATGGGTTCTTGGTTGATTCAGTAAACTCAACAGGAAGTTGGCAATTTCCCGTCAACCCTTGCCGACTCCCCCACCCCTTCCCCCCACCACTCCCTTCGTACGTACCAGGGCCTTGCCGAGGAAAGTGACTATGGCGCCCACCAACGCATGAAACAAACACAAAAAGTGCCTCGCTTGGGTGAACCAGGAACATTTGTCACACATTTGTCTTTGTTAAATACATGGCACGGTATCGTTTTAGAAATGTCCTATCTTAAAGACGACGCTGCCCCCCCCCCACCCGGGACGGTGACCCCTTTCCCACGGCCCTGAATACACATTTCTGCAACCTGAGTCTCTTTCCACCGTCAAACATTATATCTGTGTACTTTCAAAAGAGTCGGTCAATAATTGAGGTATACTTTTTTTTAAAAATCAATTTCTAAATCTTAAGATCACAATAAGTGATATGTGCCGATTCGATTTTCTACCCCCCCCCCCTCACGAGGCGCCCTTCATTATCTTCTTAGATGACGTAATTTATAAAACCACAAGCACCAGTGCACGATCTCTCTCCAAACCTGAATGCGGCTCTGGTTGTCTCCCGTGTCCCACGCAATTGATAAAGAATGGAAACGTACCACACTTGATTATAAGGGTACGCTATTGAGGGGAGCGACGTGAGTAGAGGAGGGGGGGATCAGCTAGTGTCTTGGCTGGAATAAACCTTTCAAATTTTTTTATTTTTTTAAAAATCAACATTGGGCTTCTTGAACCCTTTTCATGCTGTTATTATTCAACGGAATGGTTGTATTTAAATTGTTCTTGCGTTCAGAGGTTTCCAAAGAGTCGTGATGCGGTTTCGGGTTCTTGTCAATACGCGTGATGGCAATGTAGTTCCTATAGAGAAGTTGTATACAGCAGTTCAATATGTCAATATGGTATCTATAGACTGCCGTTCAGTATGGCAATGTGGTGCCTATAGACAGCAGTTAAGTATGGTAATGTGGTATCTATAGACTGCCGTTCAGTATGGCAATGTGGTGCCTATAGACAGCAGTTCAGTATGGTAATGTGGTATCTATAGACTGCCGTTCAGTATGGCAATGTGGTATCTATAGACAACAGTTCAGTATGGCAATGTGGTACCTGCAGACAGTAGTTCAGTATGGCAATGTGGTATCTATAGACAACAGTTCAGTATGGCAATGTGGTACCTGCAGACAGTAGTTCAGTATGTCAATGTGGTATCTATAGAAAAAAGTTCAGTATGGCAATGTGGTATCTATAGACTTCCGTTCAGTATGCAATGTGGTACCTATAGACAGCAGTTCAGTATGGCAATGTGGTATCTATAGAAAGCAGTTCAGTAGGCCAATGTGGTGCCTATAGACAGCAGTTCAGTATGTCAATGTGGTACCTATAGTCAGGAGTTCTGTAGGGCAATGTGGTGCCAATAGACAGCAGTTCAGTATGGCAATGTGGTACCTATAGACAGTAGTTCAGTATGTCAATGTGGTATCTATAGAAAGCAGTTCAGTATGCCAATGTGGTGCCTATAGACAGCAGTTCAGTATGTCAATGTGCTACCTATAGTTAGCAGTTCTGTAGGGAAATGTGGTGCCAATAGACAGCAGTTCAGTATGTGAATGTGGTGCCTATAGACAGCTGTTCAGTATGGCCACGTGGTATATATAGAGAGGTTGTCTACAGCTGTTCAGTATGACAAGGTCGTTACTACAGAGAGCTTGTACACCGCAGCTTGGGTCGATCACTAACTCTGACCTTGGTGAAATCGAATGCTCAGAATAAAATTAAATTATTATTCTAAACAACCAGGCGAAAACCTGATATTAATTCTAGTAAACGGGTAGATGAAGGGTTCTCAAACGAGATAATTCTTAATGTGAGCCCTGGATCATCGAACAACATGTTATGCTTTGCTTGTCTTTGTTCAGCTTCTCCAGCAACAAGGACGCCTTTAAAAAGGAGGCGCTCAACCGTTGAAAGAAGGCGCCCGACCTTAGAAAGAAGGCACCCGACCTTAAAATAGACACCCAACCTCAGAAAGAAGGCGTCTGACCTTAGGCAGAAGGCGCTCGACCTTAGGCAGAAGGCGCTCGACCTTAGAAAGAAGGCGCCCGACCTTAGAAAGAAGGCGCCCACCCTTAGAAATAAGGCGCCCGACCTTAAAAAAAAAGCACCCACCCTTAGAAAGAAGGCACCTGACCTTAGAAAAAAGGCACCCAACCTTAGAAAGAAGGCGTCTGACTTTAGAAAGAAGGCACCTGACCTTAGAAAAAAGGCACCCAACCTTAGAAAGAAGGCACCTGACCTTAGAAAATAAGGCACACAACCATGAAAGAAGGCGTCTGATCTTAGGCAGAAGGCGTCTGATCTTAGGCAGAAGGCGTCTGATCTTAGGCAGAAGGCGTCTGATCTTAGGCAGAAGGCGTCTGATCTTAGGCAGAAGGCGTCTGATCTTAGGCAGAAGGCGTCTGATCTTAGGCAGAAGGCGTCTGATCTTAGGCAGAAGGCGTCTGATCTTAGGCAGAAGGCGTCTGATCTTAGGCAGAAGGCGTCTGATCTTAGGCAGAAGGCGTCTGATCTTAGGCAGAAGGCGTCTGATCTTAGGCAGAAGGCGTCTGATCTTAGGCAGAAGGCGTCTGATCTTAGGCAGAAGGCGTCTGATCTTAGGCAGAAGGCGTCTGATCTTAGGCAGAAGGCGTCTGATCTTAGGCAGAAGGCGTCTGATCTTAGGCAGAAGGCGTCTGATCTTAGGCAGAAGGCGTCTGATCTTAGGCAGAAGGCGTCTGATCTTAGGCAGAAGGCGTCTGATCTTAGGCAGAAGGCGTCTGATCTTAGGCAGAAGGCGTCTGATCTTAGGCAGAAGGCGTCTGATCTTAGGCAGAAGGCGTCTGATCTTAGGCAGAAGGCGTCTGATCTTAGGCAGAAGGCGTCTGATCTTAGGCAGAAGGCGTCTGANATAAAATTATCTTTTTTTTCTTTTTTTTTTGTTAGGAGAGTAAAAATTAACTCTTGAAAATGAAAAAAAAAAAATTATCAGAGCTTGTGGTGGGTGGAGCAAGGACGACATTCACGGTTGACTGGCCACGGGGTACAGCACCATTAATTTTTACAGTTACCATACTTCAACACGGCCTGGCAATGACACACTTTGCTATTTATAGGTCGGGCCATCAACACGTTTAGAAAAGACAGGACCTGTTAGAAGTGCAAGATCGTTTTCTAACCTAGAAGATGTAACCTAGAAGACCCGTAAAAAAACCAAAACAATAATAATAACTTGCAGTGTCATCGTTAACTCTGCGCTAAGAATGTTTCACAATCGGCCAGATTATAAATGTTATTTCGGTGAACATGAAAGACCGTGGCTGATCCCCGAACTGGCGACTTTATCGGAGACAGCGCAATATCTTCTTGGAACCTTGAAACTGTGAACATTTTTGGTCCACTGCGCCAAAAAGAGTAATTGCAGACATAAAGAGTAATTGCAGGCTATTTGCTGAAACTCTTAAGTTATGATGGACAAATCAGACAATTTTATCAAGATGGTATACTTTCCAAATCCATTTTTTTTTTTTGGTGTGTCTTAAAACTCTGCCCAAGATGCACTGCGGTATGTGTCCCCCCTATTGCAGCGAATAGATTGGAACGTATAGAGATGGGAGACAGATTTGTAAAAGTATAGAGATAGGAAACAGGTTTCTAGCAGTATAGAGATGGGAGACATATTTGTAGCAGTAGAGAGATGCGAGACAGATTTGTAGCAGTAAAGAGATGGGAGACAGATTTGTAGCAGTATAGAGATGGGAGACATAATTGTAGCAGTAAAGAGTTGGGAGATAGATTTGTAGCAGTGGAGAGTTGAGAGAAAGCTTTATCTATGTTCGCCAATGGGTCCCTTATCTCTTCGTAGTTACGCCAATATTTACAATCCTCCGGGGCGTTTGGTCCCCGCGTACACTAGTCTAGTCATTAGCAATGTTGACATAAATTTGTTGCCCCTTCCACCATGCTGAATAGAGTATTGGCGCTCATAAATAAAAGAGCCGAAATTTGGATGTTGTCCGCGCTCCAAAAGTTCTGGAGCGTTGGAACCGAACCCCTCATGCGTGGAAGTAATGGCATTGTACAAGTGCGCACGACCGGATAGTCGATCTCGTGACAATTTGACCTTGATATGGTGTCAAGAGGCAACGGCAATTGACATTACTCGCCACCAGTGCATCCTGTGCTCCGTTAAGACCTACATATCGTCATTTGACATTCTTACCACCTCCTTGTGTCATGTTGGTGTGCAGATGTAATGACATTCTTACCACCTCCTCAGAGGCGTAGCGAGGGTGTTTGGCACCCGGGGACAAGATTCGCGCCCGGGGACAAGATCCATTTTAAAGCGCCCCATTTTCTTTTTTTCAACTCTAAAACCCATTATTTTTATCAATAATATAATATCAAATCACATTTTGGCGCCCCTAACTAGCTTGCCCCTGGGGACATCTGTCCCCCCTGTCCCCCATCGCTATGCCTCTGCACCTACTTGTATTATGTTGGTGTATACAGTTGCAATGACATTCATAACACCTCCTTGTATCATGTTGGTGTATATACAGTTGTAATGACATTCTTACCACCTCCTTGTGTCATGTTGGTGTAAAGTTGTAATGACATTCTTGGCACCTCCTTGTGTCATGTTGGTGTAAAGTTGTAATGACATTCTTGGCACCTCCTTGTGTCAAGTTGGTGTAAAGTTGTAATGACATTCTTGGCACCTCCTTGTGTCATGTTGGTGTATATACAGTTGCAATAACATTCTTACCACGTCCTTGTATGATATTGGTGTAAATTTGCAATAACATTCTTACCACGTCCTTGTATGATGTTGGTGTAAATTTGTAATGACATTCTTGGCACCTCCTTGTATCATGTTGGTGTAAAGTTGTAATGACATTCTTGGCACCTCCTTGTATCATGTTGGTGTAAAGTTGTAATGCCATTCTTAACACCTCCTTGTATCATGTTGGTGTAAAGTTGTAATGACATTCTTGGCACCTCCTTGTGTCATGTTGGTGTAAAGTTGTAATGACATTCTTGGCACCTCCTTGTATCATTGTGGTGTAAAGTTGTAATGACATTCTTGGCACCTCCTTGTATCATGTTTGTGTAAAGTTGTAATGACATTCTTGGCACCTCCTTGTGTCATGTTGGTGTAAAGTTGTAATGACATTCTTACCACCTCCTTGTATCATGTTGGTGTTAAGTTGTAATGACATTCTTAGCACCTCCTTGTATCATGTTGATGTATACAGTTGCAATGACATTCTTACCACCTCCTTGTGTCATGTTGGTGTGCAGATGTAATAACATTCTTACCACCTCCTTGTGTCATGTTGGTGTGCAGATGTAATGACATTCTTAGCACCTCCTTGTATCATGTTGGTGTATCTAGAGTTGTCATAAAATACTTACCACCTCCTTGTGTCATGTTAGTGTAAAGTTGAAATGACATTCTTACCACCTCCTTGTTTCATGTTGGTGTATATACAGTTGTAATGACATTCTTATTGCCTAGTGTATCATGATTGCTGTTAATTCATGAGATCGGCCCAGTTTCAACCATAAAAAATATTCAAAATCAATATTTCACGATCTTCCCACCATGTGTCAATGCAAACTAAAAACATGAACTTCATTCGAACGCGCCTGTGAAACCAACGAACGAAACAAATGACGTCTAGAGTTTCCTGTCTGTGCCAGCACATGTGTGGTGCGGTGCGGTGCGATTGTGGAGCTGATCACTTGTGTCGCGGTGCATCGACATTTAAAACTCATGGGCGGAATTAACAATTAATAAAGAGAAAGGTGATTAATAGATTAATCAATCCTCACGGATGGCGATTAATTATATATTAAATGAATTAGGTACGTTCAATGTGGTCGTTGGTCAGTCGGGAGTCGACCATGACCACTTTAATCATCGGATGTGCGCTAGTTCTGTCTGTGGGTGCGCAGATGGCTAATGAGGCCGATTCTGGCGCGACAATTTTCCTTGTGCAGTAGGTGCAGGGGAATGATGGGGCATCTCCGGGAGCAGAGTCACGCCGGGCCTTCCCGGCATGTCTCTTGCGCTCTGCGGCCGCGGTTCTGCCAACTTCATCTTGCATGGGGCTCCCGTGCAAAGTGGAACGCCATGAAGTTCGATCCTTTCGCTTTTGTCCTCCGGCGTGTCTGGGTTTATGTCGAACGCTTTCAAGCGTTGAATGCATACATCGACAGGAAGCTATATCATTGAATGTACACATCGACAGGAAGCTATCTCATTGAATGTACACATCGACAGGAAGCTATCTCATTGAATGTACACATCGACAGGAAGCTATCTCATTGAATGTACACATCGACAGGAAGCTATCTCATTGAATGCACACATCGACAGGAAGCTATCTCATTGAATGCACACATCGACAGGAAGCTATCTCATTGAATGTACACATCGACAGGAAGCTATCTCATTGAATGCACACATCGACAGGAAGCTATCTCATTGAATGTACACATCGACAGGAAGCTATCTCATTGAATGCACACATCGACAGGAAGCTATCTCATTGAAACCTCCAAAAAGCGAACAAAACAAAACAAACCAAAACGCCAGCCCGCCCCTGGACCCCCTCCTCGTCCATGATATTCAGATAGTTCAACGGCGTTACATTTTTATAGGGGCACAATGTGCGCTGTTTTTTTTTTCTTTTTCTTTTTTTAAAATTAACTATTATTATTTCTTGTACAGTACCAGAACTCCAAAACTTATAGGGAAAGGTCAGAATTTTTTCAGCCGTGTCAATGCCAAACGCGAGTTGGTCGTGACGTCGATGACAATGATCTACCCAGCATTGAAGTCAGAACTTCTAATTACAGGTCTAGGACGCGGGGGTCGGGTGGTGGTGGTGGTGGGGGGGGGGGGGCGACGGATCGGTTTGCACCCCCGCACGAACTCACACGATCAATAACGATGACACGATCAGTGCGTCATGGGTACTGTAATAACACTAGGCCATGAGGCCGTTCAGACAGGACGGCAAGGCCATTTTGACAAGGTATCAGGGCCATTTTGACAAGGCATCAGGGCCATATATTGCAAGGCATCAGGGCCATATATTGCAAGGCATCAGGGCCATTTTGACAAGGCATCAGGGCCATATATTGCAAGGCACCAGGGCCATATATTGCAAGGTACCAGGGCCATTTTGACAAGGCATCAGGGCCATATATTGCAAGGCACCAGGGCCATTTTGACAAGGCATCAGGGCCATTTTGACAAGGCATCAGGGCCATATATTGCAAGGCACCAGGGCCATTTTGACAAGGCATCAGGGCCATATATTGCAAGGCACCAGGGCCATTTTGACAAGGCACCAGGGCCATTTTGACAAGGCACCAGGGCCATTTTGACAAGGCATCAGGGCCATATATTGCAAGGCACCAGGGCCATTTTGACAAGGCATCAGGGCCATATATTGCAAGGCACCAGGGCCATTTTGACAAGGCATCAGGGCCATATATTACAAGGCATCAGGGCCATATATTGCAAGGCATCAGGGCCATTTTGACAAGGCATCAGGGCCATATATGGAAAGGCACCAGGGCCATTTTGGCAAGGCATCAGGGCCATATATTGAAAGGCACCAGGGCCATTTTGACAAGGCACCAGGGCCATTTTGACAAGGCACCAGGGCCATTTTGACAAGGCATCAGGGCCATATATTGCAAGGCACCAGGGGCGTTTTGACAAGGCATCAGGGCCATATATTGCAAGGCACCAGGGCCATATTTTGCAAGGTACCAGGGCCATTTTGACAAGGCATCAGGGCCATATATTGCAAGGCACCAGGGCCATTTATGCAAGGCACCAGCGCCATTTTGACAAGGCATCAGGGCCATATATTGCAAGGCACCAGGGCCATTTTGACAAGGCACCAGGGGCGTTTTGACAAGGCATCAGGGCCATATATTGCAAGGCATCAGGGCCATATATTGCAAGGCATCAGGGCCATTTTGACAAGGCATCAGGGCCATATATTGCAAGGCATCAGGGCCATATATCGCAAGCCATCAGGGCCATTTTGACAAGGCACCAGGGCCATTTTGACAAGGCA
>CAXITT010000296.1:242923-253394 GCA_964033795.1 Lymnaea stagnalis
TTTTTTTTTTTTTTTTTTTTTTACAAATCAATAGTGATTATAATTAATAGTCATTATAGGCGACTTGTTAATTAAAACTGTTGAGAAGATCAATAATCCCATCATTAGACAGGGGCAACTTGGAGCGTGCGAGGACAAGATAGAGCACTCCGTCTGGTTGTCATAGACGCAGAGGTCCATCCACGGTTCTACCGCAGAAAGTTGATTCAACGTTTGACTCATAAGTTCATAAAGATCATATAGTGTGGGTTCATTTAGACTTCAGACGAATATTTTCGGTATATTTAGACGAATATTTTCGGTCTATTTAGACGAATGGTGTAGGTCTATTCAGACGAATATTATGGTTCTATTTAGACAAATATTATGGGTCTATTTAGGCGAATATTACGTGTCTATTTAGATGAATATTAGAGTCTATTTAGACGAATATTTTCGGTATATTTAGACGAATACTATGGGTCTCTTTGGACGAATAGTGTGGGTCTATTCAGACGAATATTATGGTTCTATTTAGACAAATATTTTGGGTCTATTTAGACGAATATTATGGTTCTATTTGGACGAACATTATGGGTCTATTTAGACGAATATTATGTTTCTATTTAGAGGAATACTGTTGGTCTCAAGATCATTTATTACTTAAAAGTACATCTTCAACCACCCCCTTAATTTAGGCCTACTTGGTACGGGGCGTGTATCATGGGTGGGGTAACATACCCCCAGAGTGAAGGGAGACAATGTTCCAAACACGAGACCTGCTGCTGGTGTGACGAGAAACTTGATTTATAAACTGCATAAGGAGGATAGCTCATCACAGAGGCGTGACTGCCTCATAGTGTTCAAGTGTTATAATTTTTCTATAAATTGATGTCTCTTGTTGGTATAAAAACAGCCAAGTGCTCTACGAGTTTCCTTACACGTGGGCCGCGCATCTGGTGTGCAGAGGTCATGGGATTATGATCACTGCTGAAGAAATACTTACTTCATTAAACCTGATTATTATAAAATTTGTTTTAGCCATTTTCAAGAGAGTATACGTGGTTTTGTCCACCCCTTGGCATCAGTTTGATAAAGCGTCCAGGATTTGGTTGAATTTGCTCTTTGGTCCATCAACTGACTCCGGTAAAATTACCAGCTGGGAACGGACATAAAAAGAAGTAACCGTTAGCCTGAAACGTACCATGCTCAATGAAGTCGTGGCCAACGTGAGTGGGCCGGCGATCTGCAGACGCGAAACTTAACTTGGTTGAGCATGGAGCGATCGCTCCACTGACCATATTGATCGAAATCAATAGAAAAATAAACTTGGTTCTTGAGTTTAAACTTTGCATTTTTTTGGTTTACTATGGAAAACGTCCGGCGACCCGGATGTATCTCTACTCCAGTCAAGTCTGGAAACTATTTTTACACAACCCCCTCAAGGCGCGCCACACGAGGCTCATTGTTGTACATCCAACATCGAACCACCCCAAACTTCACATTCCAACTAGTTCTAGAGCAGTGGTTTCAACCTTCCTAACGCCGCGACCCTTTAATACACTTCCTCATGCAGTGGCGACCCCCAACCACAAAATTATTTTTGTTGCTTCTTCATAACTGTAGAGTATGCGTGTTTTCCGATGGTCTTAGGCGACCCCTGGAAAAGGGTCATTCGACCCCCAAAGGCGTCGCGACCCACAGGTTGAGAACCGCTGTTCTAGAGAAAATCATCTGCCCCATCCCCATCTCGAATTCATTCGATAACACAAAGAAGATTAGCTCCTTTCACAAATATCCCCCCCAACCCCCCAAAACAACAACAACACAAAACAACCAGTTCAAAACAAAAAATAATTATGTTTGTTTATTGGAGAACTGATATGTGTGAGTCTCAGTGTCTATGTTTGAGTGTCTGTGTGTGTCTGCGTGTGTGTCTGTTGGAGGAAGAGGCTTTGAGTATATTGCTGCATTCTGCTTTCCACATTGGGGCTCTGTAGGATGATGGCATGTGTGTGTGTGTGTGTGCAAGGGGGGAGGAAAGGAGAGTGCCCCCCCCCAATTGGGTCGTGAGACAGATATGTCGTTTGGTCAACAGCCAATATATGATATAAATCAACATTCAGCCCTTTATTATTTTTTTTAAAGAGAATATTTCGTGTCGACTTAGTTATGCCAGTTTTACTGGACTCAAATTAATGCGCCTTATGTTGGGACAAGCGTCCGATACGTTGTGACCGATACCGAGTCTGTGACAGACACCGAGTCTGTGACAGACACCGAGTCTGCTGCTGACCACGTGTTGACATGATGCGGCGTGGCACTGTCAAAGTTGCCAGACTTGTGCCAAAAGAAAAAATTCCTAAAGTCACCAGTTGTATACCATACCAGTTGTATACCATAGCACTTGTATACCATAGCAGTTGTATCCCATACCAGTTCTATACCCATAGAATCTTTATAAAAGATTAAATGATTCATTTATAAACATGGGACAGAATGAAAAGCTCTTACAGCACAGTTTTGATCATAAGAAATGTCATGAGATAAGACACGATTCTTTTCTTGATCCAACCAATCAGAAATGTGTTTGATTACATTGCACACATTGCATTTTAGGCATATTAAATAAAGCCTCAAGCAGTGGGGTAACAAAACCACAAAAAAAGTCTGATGAACGTGAGATATTTTAAAGCTATCCCCCCCCCCCACACACACACACACATAAAACTAATCCCGCCACGTCTGATATTTTAAAGCTACCCTCCCCAACGAACACACATAAAATTAATCCGCCATTTTTGTGTTGTTACACTTGTAAATTGCTTACGTTGACTTCAGAATAATGATGGGATTTGTGTCAACTTTGACGGATGGAGCAATGATGAATGTCTCAATCTACCAGATCTTAACTTTCAGAGAAATCATTCTTCCTGGGCGTGCTGGGCGTACACGTGAAGTAGTGGGTAGAAAATACCTTCCAATTATGCTTTGGTTTGACAAAAGCACCTTCCTTGACATAAGTCATTGAAGGAACAGCCAAACGCAGATAGTTGAACATGTCCGGAGCGTATGAGAAATTTAAGAATCTACACTAACCCGATTTTTGTCTTCTTTTTTTTTTTTTTTTTTTTTGACATTTCAGTTTTAAGAGTTTTTTTTAAAACGTATTTCGGAGATAAACTTTGAAACAATTTCACAAAGTATTCCCCCCCCCCTCCCCTATTAGAAGCTCTTAAATATCTTATTCGACTTGGTAATAAAGAATGGTGTCTTTATTTCAAAATGTAAGAAATTTAAATTGCATTGTAAGCTACAGCGTGTAAAGAAATAGAGTCCTACACCATACCTTTGATTATCTAAACTTTTTAATACTTAGGGTAATTTTGTGTGTGTGTGTGTGGGGGGGGGGGGAATAATGTCCTTTTAGCACCTCAAAGTGTCATTATTTAGTCAGCAGCACCCCTTGATGTCAAACTTTAGTTATCCGCCTCTTTGTCTACCCCTTAAGTCTGCACCCCGTATGTCAAACTTTAAGTCTGCACCCCCCGTATGTCAAACCTTAAGTCTGCACCCCGTATGTCAAACCTTAAGTCTGCAACCCGTATGTCAAACCTTAAGTCTGCACCCCGTATGTCAAACCTTAAGTCTGCACCCTGTATGTCAAACTTTAAGTCTGCACCCCGTATGTCAATCTTTAAGTCTGCACCACGTATGTCAAACCTTAAGTCTGCAACCCGTATGTCAAACTTTAAGTCTGCACCCCATATGTCAAACTTTAAGTCTGCACCACGTATATCAAACTTTAAGTCTGCACCACGTATGTCAAACCTTAAGTCTTCACCCCGTATGTCAAACTTTAAGTCTGCACCCCGTATGTCAAACTTTAAGTCTGCACCCCGTATGTCAAACCTTAAGTCTGCAACCCGTATGTCAAACCTTAAGTCTGCACCCCGTATGTCAAACTTTAAGTCTGCACCCCGTACGTCAAACTCTAAGTCTGCACCCCGTATGTCAAACTTTAAGTCTGCAACCCGTATGTCAAACCTTAAATCTGCAACCCGTATGTCAAACCTTAAATCTGCAACCCGTATGTCAAACTTTAAGTCTGCACCCCATATGTCAAACCTTAAGTCTGCACCCCGTATGTCAAACCTTAAGTCTGCACCCCGTATGTCAAACCTTAAGTCTGCAACCCGTATGTCAAACTTTAAGTCTGCACCCCGAATGTCAAACTTTAAGTCTACACCCCGTATGTCAAACTTTAAGTCTGCACCCCGTATGTCAAACTTTAAGTCTTCAACCCGTATGTCAAGCCTTAAGTCTGCACCCCGTATGTCAAACTTTAAGTCTGCACCCCGTATGTCAAACTTTAAGTCTGCAACCCGTATGTCAAACCTTAAGTCTGCACCCCGTATGTCAAACTTTAAGTCTGCACCCCGTATGTCAAACTCTAAGTCTGCACCCCGTATGTCAATCTTTAAGTCTGCACCCCGTATGTCAAACTTTAAGTCTGCACCCCGTATGTCAAACTTTAAGTCTGCACCCCGTATGTCAAACCTTAAGTCTGCACCCCATATGTCAAACCTTAAGTCTGCACCCCGTATGTCAAACCTTAAGTCTGCACCCCGTATGTCAAACCTTAAGTCTGCAACCCGTATGTCAAACTTTAAGTCTGCACCCCGAATGTCAAACTTTAAGTCTACACCCCGTATGTCAAACTTTAAGTCTGCACCCCGTATGTCAAACTTTAAGTCTTCAACCCGTATGTCAAACCTTAAGTCTGCACCCGTATGTCAAACTTTAAGTCTGCACCCCGTATGTCAAACTTTAAGTCTGCAACCCGTATGTCAAACTTTAAGTCTGCAACCCGTATGTCAAACCTTAAATCTGCAACCCGTATGTCAAACTTTAAGTCTGCAACCCGTAAGTCAAACTTTAAGTCTGCAACCCGTATGTCAAACCTTAAGTCTGCAACCCGTATGTCAAACCTTAAGTCTGCACCCCGTATGTCAAACTTTAAGTCTGCAACCCGTATGTCAAACCTTAAGCCAGTAACTCCATTAGTTAACCCTTAATTCAGTAACCCCATGTCTCAACCCTTAAGTCGGTAACCTCGTATGCCAACCCAAAAGCCGGTAACTTCATATGTAAACCCTTAAGTCAGTAGCCCCATATGTCAACCCTTAAGTCAGTAACCCCATATGTCAACATTTAAGTCACTAACCCTATAAGCCAACCTTAAGTCGGTAACCTCATATGTCAACCCTTAAGCCGGTCGGTAACTCCATATGTCAACCCTTCAGTAACTCCATATGTCAACCCTTATGTCAGTAACCCCATGTCTCAACCTTTAAGTCGGTAACCTCACATGTCAACCCTTAAGCCGGTAACTTCATATGTCAACCCTTAAGTCAGTAACCCCATATATCAACCCTTAAGTCACTAACCCTATAAGCCAACCTTAAGTCGGTAACCTCATGTCAACCCTTAAGCCGGTCGGTAACTCCATATGTCAACCCTTCAGTAATTCCATATGTGTCAACCCTTATGTCAGTAACCCCATGTCTCAACCCTTAAGTCAATAGCCCCATATTTCAACCCCCCCCCCCCCCCCATGTCGGTAACCCAGTATGTTAACCCTTAAGTTAGTACTCAATTATATGTAAACCCTTAATTCGGAAACCCCATGTGTCCACCCTTAATTGGGTAACCCCATTTGTCAACCCTTAATTGGGTAACCCCATTTGTCAACCCTTAATTGGGTAACTCCATATCTCCACCCTTAAGTCAGTAAACATACATTTTTTTCTACCCCATATTTAGCAACCGTATGTGAAACTGGCCATCAATCTCTTATCTCTCTGTGTATACAATAGATACCCTCCGCCCCCCCCACAAGTCCTATTCCACGATTTGTCAGCACACAACAGTATTTTATGACACCATTGACAGCAGGCGACAGTTCTTTGGTCTCAACGGTTCTCACTTCTACCAGTGTTTTGACACAGCATCTCAAATTAAAAAATGATATCTACGTGGGTTTTTGGTTTTTTATTTAAAAAGGCGTGGGGCGCATGCGCTTCGGTAGCTGTGAGGTCTAATCGTTTCGAAGAATGAAAAAAAGCAACTATTATTTACCTATGCATTCGTCATCAGAGCTACATTTTTCATCAGAGGACAGCCTTGACACCTCAGAGCACTCCGATGCAGCCAATGATAGTAGCAGACTTCGTAGTAGAGGTTATCTCACATAAAGATATCAGCAGACTTTATTGTCGATTGTACCTGTAGCGTGATATTAGCAGAATTAAAAGTAGAAATGATTTCACTAGAGACTTTTTTAAAGACTTTACAGACGAGTAAGTCTGACCAGTGACAGTTTCAGACTTTAGAGACGAGTAAATCTCACAAGTGACAATTTCAGACTTTAGAGACCAGTAAATCTCAAAAGTGACAATCTCAGACTTTAGAGACCAGTAAATCTCACAAGTGACAATTTCAGACTTTAGATACTAGTAAATCTCAGCAGTGACAGTTTCAGACTTTAGAGACGATTTATCTCAACAGTGACAATTGCAGACCCAAAGAAGATTGTATCTCAATAGTGACAATTTCAGACCCTAAAGACCATTTAATCTCATCAGTGACAGTTTCAGACTTTAGAGATGAGTTAATCTCACCAGTGACAGTTTCAGACTTAAGAGACGAGTTAATCTCACCAGTGACAGTTTCAGACTTAAGAGATGAGTTAATCTCACCAGTGACAGTTTTAGACTTAAGAGATGAGTTAATCTCATCAGTGACAGTCCAGACTTAAGAGATGAGTTAATCTCACCAGTGACAGTTTCAGACTTAAGAGATGAGCTAATCTCACCAGTGACAGTTTCAGACTTTATAGACGACATAATCTAATCAGTGACAGTTTCAGACTTAAGAGATTAATTAATCTCACCAGTGACAGTTTTAGATTTAAGAGATGAGTTAATCTCACCAGTGACAGTTTCAGACTTAAGAGATGAGTTAATCTCACCAGTGACAGTTTCAGACTTAAGAGATGAGTTAATCTCACCAGTGACAGTTTCAGACTTAAGAGATGAGTTAATCTCACCAGTGACAGTTTCAGACTTTAGAGACGAGTTAATCTCACCGGTGACAGTTTCAGACTTAAGAGATGAGTTAATATCACCAGTGACAGTTTCAGACTTAAGAGATGAGTTAATCTCAACAGTGACAGTTTCAGACTTAAGAGATGAGTTAATCTCACCAGTGGAAGTTTTAGACTTAATACATTAGTTAATCTCATCAGTGACAGTTTCAGACTTTAGATACTAGTAAATCTCAGCAGTGACAGTTTCAGACTTTAGAGACGAGTTAATCTCACCAGTGACAGTTTCAGACTTAAGAGATGAGTTAATCTCACCAGTGACAGTTTCAGACATAAGAGATGAGTTAATCTCACCAGTGACAGTTTCAGACTTTAGAGACGAGTTAATCTCACCAGTGACAGTTTCAGACTTAAGAGATGAGTTAATCTCACAAGTGGAAGTTTGAGAATTTAGAGATGAGTTAATCTCACCAGTGACAGTTTCAGACTTAAGAGATGAGTTAATCTCAACAGTGACAGTTTCAGACTTAAGAGATGAGTTAATCTCACCAGTGGAAGTTTTAGACTTAATACATTAGTTAATCTCATCAGTGACAGTTTCAGACTTTAGATACTAGTAAATCTCAGCAGTGACAGTTTCAGACTTTAGAGACGAGTTAATCTCACCAGTGACAGTTTCAGACTTAAGAGATGAGTTAATCTCACCAGTGACAGTTTCAGACTTTCGAGACGAGTTAATCTCACCAGTGACAGTTTCAGACTTTAGAGACGACGTGAACGTTTCAGAATTCAGAGATGATGCTATCTCCACTACGGTTCCCTTTTTTTTTTTTTTTTTTACTTATAGACAGGATTTAAAAAAAACAACTATTGTTATACAATGCACAACAATGACAGGCATGTTCTAATATTATAGCTTAATTTGTACTCGTCTACTACCGGTACGACTGTTGAAGATTTAACTGATTTCATCAATCATAGTCACAGAGATTAGTTGTGAGGAAACAGACAGTACAGAAACCACGGATTCACCATTGAGTTCATTTTCCAATTTTAAAAAAGGCATTTCATCACGCATCTCTGAAAAATGGTGTGTTGATAGTCAACACAGGAGGCTCGGGTTATTCTTTATACCGAGTGGGGAAACACACAGAGGACCACCGAAACTTAAGGAATACCCGGCCCGGTCTTGCTATAATGGCCCACAGATTTCAATAAAATCAACCCGTCCAAAGGCGACATATAGAGAATAATACCAATGTTGTTCTCAGCTCTTGTACGGACCCACCCATGTCTGCGTGTCCTTAGTTTTATGAACACAGCGGCTTGTAAAGAAATGAATATGATGGCTGTAAAGTTATGAACAAATGTATGTAAAGTTATGAACAAATGGATGTAAAGTTATGAACAAATGGATGTAAAGTTATGAACAAATGGATGTAAAGTTATGAACAAATGGATGTAAAGTTATGAACAAATGGATGTAAAGTTATGAACAAATGGATGTAAAGTTATGAACAAATGGATGTAAAGTTATGAACAAATGGATGTAAAGTTATGAACAAATGGATGTAAAGTTATGAACCAATTGATGTAAAGTTATGAATAAATGGATGTAAAGTTATGAACAAATGGATGTAAAATTATGAACAAATGGATGTAAAGTTATGAACAAATGGATGTAAAGTTATGAACAAATGGATGTAAAGTTATGAACAAATGGATGTAAAGTTATGAACAAATGGATGTAAAGTTATGAATAAATGGCATTAAAGTTATGAATAAATGGCATTAAAGTTATAAAAAAAATAGCTTTAAATTCGTGAACGTGATGACTGCAAAGTTATGAACATGATGATTGTAAAGAAATGAATATGATGGCTGTAAATTTATATGAACAAATGGCAGTTAAGTTGTAAGCATGGATGTGAAGTTATAAACAAACGACTGTAAAGTTATGAACTAATGGCTGTGAATATGTGAATATGATTGTTGTAAGATATAAAGATGATGACTGTAAAGATATAAAGATGATGGCTGTAAAGATATAAAGATGATGGCTGTAAAGATAAATAGATGGCTGTAAAGATATAAAGATGATGACTGTAAAGATATAAATATGATGACTGTAAAGATATAAAGATGATGGCTGTAAAGATATAAAGATGATGGCTGTAAAGATATAAAGATGGCTGTAAAGATATAAAGATGATGGCTGTAAAGATATAAAGATGGCTGTAAAGATACAAAGATGATGGCTGTAAAGATATAAAGATGATGGCTGTAAAGATATAAAGATGATGGCTGTAAAGATATAAAGATGATGACTGTAAAGATATAAAGATGATGGCTGTAAAGATATAAAGATGATGGCTGTAAAGATATAAAGATGATGGCAGTACCGTTATGGCGCCCTCGATTTCTGAATCCCTCCTATCCATCGCCCGATCAAAGTGACAGAACTTGGGCGAAAGTATATAACTAAGATGGACCAAAAGCTGGGGTGGGCAAACTTTTGTGCGGAGGGCCACATTGACAAATGTAAAGCTGTTGGGCGGGCGGGAAAGGGGGGGGGACGCATATATATTATGTCCAATTTTTACAAGTCGATAAACATTTCTCTATATTAAAATCGGTAAATTCGCGTTTTAGCATCACAAGGACTGTTTTAAAATAATAGAAAATTAGAAAGAAATTTGATCAAAAATGTTAAAACAATCATAACGGTACATAAAATTCGGCAAAATTCAACCAAATAACTTAAAAACAAGGTAAACTTTTTTATATTTCTAACTGCCTTCGAGGGCCGAATAATATCAGTTGCCGGACCCCTGTTTGCCAACCCCTGACCAAAAGCATACCCTAGGCGCGCCACAGCTCGAGTGAATTCAGGTTATTTATGGTCATTGGGGCCATAACACCTTACTTTGGTGGTGAAGGATGACCTTTCCCTCCCCTCTACACCACGGGACTTCTGAAAAATCCCTCCTCCCACACACACTGTTTATTTCAAATGAAATCGTCCGAAAAAAAAATAATCAATTTAATTATGCGCAAAAATGTATCCCCTAATTTTGAATTTTTAAAACATTTTCTGGGGAGATGCTCACTGAGCCCCCTCCTGAGAATATATCCTCAACTTTCACTCTGGAGTCATCGACTTCCTCGATTTCTGCCCCACCCCGCCCATAGATGACAGTACGTGCACTTTTTAGCCCTCACAAATAAATAAGTGTTCGTAATTAAAATGAATTTCTTGAAGTGGCAAAACTTAGCTTCGGTAAAAAGCATAATCACAGGGGCGCCACAACCGGATTGAAATGAGTTTATGTTGCGCGTGGAAAAAAAAAAGGGGGGGGGGGGAGGGGCACGAAGCCCAGCGTT
>CAXITT010000296.1:253704-298795 GCA_964033795.1 Lymnaea stagnalis
ATTTAAAGGCGGGCAAAAAGGGGGGGGGGGGGGGGAGCAAAAGTTATGGCAAAAACTATAAAGACATATTAAAATCTTTATTGAATTAGAAGACGCATCTCTACAAGCAGGGCTGGAAGTTAACCAAAAGAACAAAATAAGAGAAGAACAGACAGATGAAGCCATTAAAATTAGAAACCAGACTTTTGAAAAAGTAAATCAATTCATCTAGGATCTTTAATAAATGAAAAACGAATTACTAACAGAAATACATTAAATAAGAAAAAATTATCAGCCGGAAACAGGGCATACTTCAGTAGTCAGAAAATACTCAAAAGTAAAAACATTACAATTACAAGAGAAACTAAGAAAACTATTTCTAAAACTAATCAGACCAGTTGTAACATGCAAGTGAAACGTGGACCCTAACAAAAACGGCATAAAAACCTATTAAAAACATGGGAGACGAAAGTTCTCAGGAAAATACATGGACCAATAAAGGATGAATTATGAATGGAGAATACCAACCAATTATGAATAATTGTACAGTCCATATCAGGATCCCACGATAGTAACGAAAAAAAAAGGGCAAACTACGCTGGGCAGGACACTTAGAGAGAATGCCAAATGACAGAGGAGTGAAGAGGGTGCATCACCAAAACCCCAGAGGAAAACGGGTCAAACTTAGACTGATGGATGATGTGGAAAAAGATCTACAACAACTGGGCGTCCGAGCATGGAAAAGTAAAGCATTAGTTAGGTCTGAGTGTGGAAGGAAGTAGTGAGGCAGGCCAAAGCCCTAAGTGGGCTATAGCGCCACAGGGGTGGATGGAGTTGTTCCGTGGTCCTTAAATAAGTGTAGAGTTGTTCCATGGTCCTTAAATACCGGTAAGTGTGGAGTTGTTCCATGGTCCTTAAATAAGTGTGGAGTTGTTCCGTGGTCCTTAAATTTAAATAAGTGTGGAGTTGTTCCGTGGTCCTTAAATAAGTGTGGAGTTGTTCCATGGTCCTTAAATAAGTGTGGAGTTGTTCCGTGGTCCTTAAATAAGTGTGGAGTTGTTCCGTAGTCCTTAAATAAGTGTGGAGTTGTTCCGTAATCCTGAAATAAGTGTGGAGTTGTTCCGTGGTCCTTAAATAAGTGTGGAGTTGTTCCATTCCATGGTCCTTAAGACTTAAGTTAAGTGTACCCATGCTTTGTAACTACATACTGCATATGTGTATCGAATATTGGCAAGAAGTAGCTGGTGTTTAAAATGTGTGGTTAATTTATTGCTCTATGAATGACGTCATGACCCACTTTAAACAGTACATGTAGTGAACACCTAGCTTATTTACTAAACAGAACAATCCCAACATCTTAATGCACTTTTTCGGTGGAGAGGTTGGGGGAATATTGATTGTAGCCTTTGTTTTATAACTGGTTAAACCGTTTAGCTAGGGCATCTGGGGATTTTCAATTTAGCATAAAAAAGAAAACTAGTTGAGGTTAGTGTTGACACTGCTGGCGGTAAAGTATTGGGGGGGGGGGGGGAACCTCATTGAACTTCGACATGGTGCGATTGATGGGACGAAAATGAATCATAGTTACGCACCTTGGTAGCGTTCGATTTTGATCGATCTGAAATAATCAAACCAAAAAAAAAAAGTAAAATTACTAGAGTGTAAAAAAATAAAAATTTATATTTCGGTTTAAAGATTCTTCCGTTTGGTGGAATCAATACAATAACTTCTGACTTCTACGCTCTGTGGTCATGCCGTACCCCTGTTTCCTTGCAACTATAACTTCTATGCCTTTTGTTATGTAGTACCACTTCATCTTTCCCACAATTACATCTATGCCTTTTGTTATGTAGTACCACTTCATCTTTCCCACAATTACATCTATGCCTTTTGTTATTTAGTACCACTTCATCTTTCCCACTATAACTTCTATGCCTTTTGTTATGTAGTACCACTTCATCTTTCCCACAATAACATCTAAGCCTTTTGTTATGTAGTACAACTGCATCTTTGCAACTACAACGACCAACGTCTAAGTCTTTTGTTATATAGTGCGTCTGCATCTTTGCAACTATAACTTCTAACTTCTGACCCCTTTGTTATATAGTACATCTGCATCTCTGCATCAATGACTTCTAAGTCTTTTGTTTTGTAGAACAACTGCATCTTTCAATATCAACTAGGTCCACACTCCACAAACACTCCACACACACTCCATACGCACTCCACAAACACACACCGCACCAATGACTCCATAATTTGATACAACAGTAACAAGAGAATCGTGACAGACAAGCCACAGAGCTGTGACCTCACCTGGCCAGGTAAACGCGATCATATCACTTTTATCAGCCCAGCGTACAGCCCATTTATAAATCCTGCTACCTCCACCCAGAGGCGTAACCCGGAGGTTCCCAACCCGTGCTCTGCGTAAACGTTCCCTAACGGTGGTCCGCGGACCGGCACCGGTCCGCAAGCCTTGTGTTACCGGTCCAGAGAGCATGAATATTCATGTTTAAATAGAAAGAAAATGTAATGAATAAATATGGCACCGGTCTCTGGTGCAGTTTCAAAACTTGCCCACCGGTCCGTGAAACTTAAAAGTTTGGGAAACGCTGCTCTGCGTGACCGCGCATTACTGACGTGAAAATGATCTGCAATGATAATGCCGATAATATCTAGTTCGACTGATTGAAGTGTGAAAAGACTATAAGTATATAACTACTACTCCTACTACCACTACTACTACAACTCCCAATAAACATACGTGTGGGTTATTGCATTGTCCTTTATTAGTAGGCTACTAGTAAAAAAAAACTAGAACATGAAGCAAGCCTTCAGATTATCTTTGACATATTTGATGCCACATCTTGAGCCAAGGTGAGCGTTAAACAAGGCTACTTTTGAATATGTGGGATTTTTATTGTGATCAAGAAATTATAGCAACCATCAAATACATTTTTTTCGAAATGTCCGTATATTTCCTTAGCAAAGTTATGTTTATAAATATTATTAAATGAACATACGTTGATTAATTAATTAATTTTTTTTAAAGTATAAGTAGCGAAACACTTTTATGTGAAATGGTGACACACACTATACAAGCGCTTTGGAAATGACAAGTGATTCTCTGACGTGACATGCGCATTGCATTAGGTTAGAATCCAGAGTGTATAGACAAAGACAAACTTTTTAACACGGGCCGGTCATAGAATCTCGCCCGGCCAGGTAAGCCTGGTGTCAAAATCAAGGTTGTCCAATAGGTATGATCCAAATATCTTTATATATATATGTTTTCACCCCCCCCCCCTTTTTTTTTATAGGCACATATCTAGATATGCCCCCTCTTTTATCCGCCACTGTGTGCACTTAGTCTCCTAGGGTGTAATAGAGGACTATGTCATAGGAAGATATACAATCTGGGCGTTGTGGTAGAATTAGGAGCGTGGTACGGTGGTTGCAGAACATGTTGCTATCAAGTGCAAATATAGGTGTGCGGTATGGACTGGAAGGAACAAAGTCTACCCTGTCACCAGTGAACTATCTAATTTGCTTGTCACGAGTAAACACATAATTACCCTGTCACCAGTGAACTATCTAATTTGATTGTCACGAGTAAACACATAATTACCCTGTCACCAGTGAACTATCTAATTTGATTGTCATGAGTAAACACATAATTTCCCTGTCACCAGTGAACTATCTAATTTGATTGTCACGAGTAAACACATAATTTCTCTGTCACCAGTGAACTATCTAATTTGATTGTCTTGAGTAAACGCATAATTTCCCTGTCACCAGTGAACTATCTAATTTGATTGTCACGAGTAAACACATAATTTCCCTGTCACCAGTGAACTATTTAATTTGATTGTCACGCGTAAACACATAATTTCCCTGTCACCAGTGAACTATCTAATTTGATTGTCACGAGTAAACACATAATTTCCCTGTCACCAGTGAACTATCTAATTTGATTGTCACAAGTAAACACATAATTTCCCTGTCACCAGTGAACTATCTAATTTGATTGTCACAAGTAAACACATAATTTCCCTGTCACCAGTGAACTACATAATTTGATTGTCACAAGTAAATAATTGTTATATCACCAGTAAACAACATATTTACCCTGTCACACTAAATAACATATTCACCTTGTCACCAGTAAACTATATATTTACTCAAAGTAAACTACAGATTAGGTCTATAATCTCTGTTATATTTATATTGTAGCTTCATGACAAATTTAATCATGGTGTCTGACTTTCTCTGGCCTGTAAAACAATACTCTTCTAACAGTTGTCAAGTCACTCTGTGACATAGGGTAGTACAAAAGGTTCAAATCAAAACGAATGATACATGAAGAAATGGGGCCATCGAGTCGATGACAGGCTCAACACCCTAGGCCAACTTCATCACCAGCCCATTTCCTAAGCCCATCCTATCACAGGCCGAAAATCTATAATTCAACACCTTCACAGGTCCACACCATAAAGCAAACCCCATCACAAGGCCACATCATAAAATAAACCATATCAAAGGTCCACATCCTAAAGCAAACCACATCACAAGCCCACATCCTAAAGCAAACCACATCACAAGCCCACATTCTAAAGCAAACCACATCACAAGCCAACATCGTAAAGCAAACCCTCACAAGCCCACATCCTAAAGCAAACCACATCACGAGCCCACATTCTAAAGCAAACCACATCACATCTTTCTCCACCAAACAAACTCACTGCCAACATTCATCTTTCTCCACCAAACAAACTCACTGCCAACATTCATCTTTCTCCACCAAACAAACTCACTGCCAACATTCATCTTTCTCCACCAAACCCTCACAAGCCCACATCCTAAAGCAAACCACATCACGAGCCCACATTCTAAAGCAAACCACATCACAAGCCAACATCCTAAAGCAAACCCTCACAAGCCCACATCCTAAAGCAAACCACATCACAAGCCCACATCCTAAAGCAAACCACATCACAAGCCAACATCCTAAAGCAAACTCCATCACAGGCCCACATCCTAAAGCAAACCCCATCACAAGCCCACTTCCTAAAACAAACTCCATCACAAGCCCACATCCTACAGCAAACTCCATCAGAAGCCCACATCCTAAAGCAAACTCCATCACAAGCCCACATCCTAAAGTAAACCCGATCACAGGCCCACATCCTAAAAAAAAACCCATCACAAGCCCACATCCTACAGCAAACTCCATCACAAGCCCACATCCTAAAGCAAACTCCATCCCAAGCCCACATCCTAAAGCAAACTCCATCTTAGTCCCACATCTCACAGAAACCCCATTAGGGGCCTTTATCCCTAAGCCAAGCCTATCACGGGCCCACATCCTTAAGCCAAGCCTATCACTGGCAAGTTATCCAACAACACCATACTAAATTGTTGAATATATTTAATACTGATTCACATCTTCATCTACAAAAACAGGGTAGAATTTCTAACAGTGATTTTCATTATCAAATAGTTTAGCTGCATTTTTCATTAGGAGCCATTGTTTGCAGCTCGAGTTACCATCTACTGACCAACTACCACTTTTAGAGTCAGAGTTTGGAGAAGGACAGTCCCATTTGTTTGTTGTTTCAGGCCATTTCTATAGAAATTAGTTCAAGTATAACATCCCATTGTGAGTTAAAAGACAATAATAATAATTATTGTGAGTGAAAATATATTTTTTGATCCCGTTTTAAAAGCCCTGAATATTTTTTTTACTACCTTAAGTTGTGGCAGGCTTCTTGGGTGTTAGAATTGAGCTAGTTATAACACTAAATATATAGACAGTTATAACACTAAATATATAGATAGTGTTACACTAAATCTATATATATATAGTTATATCCCTAAACATATCAACAGTTATAACACTAAATATATAGACACAACAATTTTTTGTCCCACAATATACATTTAAATCTTTGAATGAAAAATATTATTTCTAGCTCTTTTTACATTGTAAGGTTGAAACAGTAAGATGTAAAGATTTAATGAAATAGCAGTCACATGCATGCTAAACATATTTGGATACATCATTTTTTTAGTTGCAGAAAAGTCATTTGAACAAAATGAAATCTTGAATAGACAAAAAAAGTAGTAAAAACAATTCAAGACCCTAGTGCTAAATACTTACGTCACATTTTTTTTTGTCAAAATCAATCTAAACTGTGAACCTTTCTTATCCAGTTCAGACAAGCGTACTACATAAATTTGAACTCATTAAAATGTACCCAAGTCCCTTATTTGAAGAAGGCTAAAAAATAAGAATTATCAAAGTTTAAAGACAAAAAGAATATTGGTACTGGATTGTCTCAAAATGGGTATTTTGTGACTTAAGTACTTATAGCACTAAGGTCTTCAGTTGTAAAAGAAGAAAAGAAGCTGGTTAGTATCCATGAAAAAAAAGCTACATGGAAATATTTTTTTTTAAATTTGAAAATACATTCAAATAAAAAAAAAAAGAAAAAATTTAAATTTAAAAAATAAAAGGAGAAGCACCTGCCCCCGCCCCCCCCCCCCCCAACTCCAAGCCCACCCAACCCCATCAATGTATTAAACTGTTGAAGTTTACATAAAAGTAAATAATTTAGTACCAGAAAAGCTTTCTAATATGACATAGACGCCACCAAAATTTGGCAACTAAAAACTATTATTTCTTTTTTTTTTAAACAATACCGGTACCAAAAAAATGCAGAAGTGTAAGGCAAGTAAATATTTCTCTTTTCTCATCATAAATAGAAACAAAAAAAAAAGATTTCTTTTTAAAAACTTAAGAAATGAAAACTAGCCTTTGAACGACCAAAACAAATGTCTCTACTGCAACTCTTTACAGCAAAGGTTTCTGTTTATAGTAGGCGGAATGGAACAATTGAAAGCTCTGCTCTGTTACATCTATCTAGGACACATGGCATGTCGTCCACCGTCAACGGGCAGGGTGGCCCCTGTAATGAAAGATGCATCATCTGATGCCAGGAAGGCAATAGTCTTGGCCACCTCGTCTGGTTCTCCCGGTCTGCCCAAAGCATGAGTGGTTTTGCTTCTCTCTAAGAACTGC
Organism: Lymnaea stagnalis; assembly: GCA_964033795.1. Taxonomy (NCBI): domain Eukaryota; kingdom Metazoa; phylum Mollusca; class Gastropoda; family Lymnaeidae; genus Lymnaea; species Lymnaea stagnalis. The sequence continues at coordinate 260,768 of CAXITT010000296.1, forward strand.
AACAAGGATAGTTTTCAAGTTAGGCTAGACATAATAATCACCTTTCATTGAACAAGACTTGAACAAGGTGGGATTTTTAAAAACTGAAAACTTTAAGGAATGATTATGATGTGACCTGTGATGCTGGATCAATTAACCTCCTAAAAAAAAAGGAAAAAAAAAAAGAAAGAAAAGTTGTTTTAATATTTTAGTTTAATCAGGATTTGAACCCTAGACAGTCAGAAACCTGTCCTATGAGCTGGTTTAACATACATGATATGTTTCACTTGCATTTATTTTATCCCAATGATATGAGTTTGAGGCTGTATGTAAAAGTTGGGCTGGGTAAAATCTTATCTTTATTTGGTTCTATCCAGCACCTGTTCAAGGCAATACTAAAATACTCAACAGACTACTACTGTCTAAATCAATAGCAGACTCATAATGTAAGGGAATATTTTATTTCCCTGTCTTAACTACTTTATAGCTCAAATAATACTAAATACATGAGTAATGGGAAGGTCCAAACTTTTACAAAAATCCTATTTGTTGACTATGCAAGGTACAGAGATGTTAGCTGTGTGAGGTTGTAAAACAGTTTATTTTAGTACAGCCATAAAGTTTTTATTACACCAGGGACCATAAGTGTTAATAGACCAGGGACCGTAACTGTTAATAGACCAGGGACCATAACTGTTCTCAGATCAGGGACTATAACTAGAAATTTGGTCATATTTGCACAGCCTATTTAAAACAAAGTGAGGGTTTTTTGTCAAGTGCAGGGTGGATACAAGCTAAGATAGATAATTAAATTTAAAGTTCAACACATGATTTCTGAGAATTAAATTTAACTTATTTGATGTTTTGAAGCAACTAATTTCATGGTTCAGCTCAACAAGAAATAAGTACCATCAGATTTGATCTTAACATTTGGGTGGGTGAGTGGTCTAAACTGACTCACTCCAGGTAGTGGTGGTCTGGAGTTCAATCCCCGCCAAAGCCAACATCCCAAGCACCCTGAGTGGATGGGACTCATTAGCCTTGGAAGGCAACTCATCTAAGAGAAGACCAACTCTGAATTCAAGCCAGGAGCCAAAATGATCAATAATTATGAAAACAAAATATTAATAAATTTTTTAAAAAATTAATCTAAATACATTTTTCACTAATAACTACATGGTTACAGCAAGCTATATTTCAAACAATTCCTTGATATGTGTTCAACAGTTTGTCATGTTGCACCAAAGTGTGACCATCAAACACAAAATTAGCCCCCCGCCCCCCAAACCAAAAATCACTCAGCCTGAGATAATAATTTTAGAATATATTAACAAAATTTGTTATCTGACTCATAAAGTGAGTTCACAAAAGTGTAACCTGAATCAAAAGTAAATCATGAGGTGGCTGAGAAGTTAACAGCTGTGAGATCAAATTTTATTGATCACGACAAAGCCTAAGCCTCTGAATATACCAAAAAGCATATGCCCGTTAATAATTCTGTGGCTGTGTAGAATACATTTTAATGACCATGTAGTTACCCAAACTCATAAGATTTGTTTCACTGTTACACATTACAGAGTCAGTGAGCAGTCTAGGATTTGATAACATTATAAAATAATGTGCATCAATGGAGGGTTCAAGGACATTTGAAACATAAACATGGTTGAACTACAAATTCGGTTTCTTTCCAAACCAGCCTTTTAATTACTGCATTGCTGAAAAATTTAGTGCCAACAAGAATAATACTCATTCATGCAGTTTTGGCCATTCAAGAACTTATGCATCCTTGAGAAAGCCATCTGTAAAAACAAAATTTGCAATCTGTAGCTTTTTTGAAACAATAGGACTTACAGATGCATAAGCTGTTTCATCAAGTCCACCACGTTTCTGAAGATTTGTGAGAATTACACCGGGACTGAGGAAAAGATGACATGGGTCAGAGTTCATGAAAAAAACTACTGCAGAATTCAAATGTAACGGTACTAAAAAAAAATTGAAATCTAATAACAAAAGTGCAACGTTAACTTTTAAAGTTTACTCCTTCATTCATTTTACCTATGCCAACATGTAGCACAAAAAAGGACAAAAGTACCGCTCTCCCCTTACCTTGTTACCTGCACTATCATAAGTTTAATTTATTTTGCAATTTTTGATCATACTCATCCAAAATTTGTTTCTTTCTTTATATTATATTAACAATTAAATTATTAAACACTTGTTATAGCTCGCCAAACATTGGCGACAGCAATGCGTGAACTTCCCATCTACTAAAGTTACTTGACAAAATATGAACTCAAGTAAGAATCACAATTTTTGCTACACCCCTTCCCTCCATGATATGTCATTGCACACTTTTTATTTCATGCTCGTGAACTATATTAACATTCTGATGTGCCAACCACTTTTAAACCAAACATTTATTACACCATATTTAAATTGAGACAATTTCATTTTCCGAATAGAAAAGAAAATATTATGCACCAAATGCAGTTGCGTTATTTAAAAATTTTTTAAAATCATTTAGTGTAGTTATCAGGAATTATTATTTTCCATTCTATTGAACTTACTACTGAACTATACTTTCTTTCAAACTATATAGAATTATTTGTAATATAATCTCAATACCAAAGTCGCTGAATTGTAAGCAGCCAGAAATGGAAGCAGTCTACCAGAAGTGTAATCTATGTAAGAGCATGTATATATATATTGTTGTGAATTGATTTGGATAAATAAGAGAAATACTTACTTAACAGCATTGCATCTAACTTGCTTAGGTGCCAGTTCTGAAATAGCACAGAAACAATTATCAAATGTAAATAAATTGCCCGCTTGTCACCATGATCAAAATAGTATCTATATATTATTTATGCAAATATCTTTGTATTATTATAAACACCCATATCCCTGACATGATCTGAAAGCATTGGACTGATAAGTTGATCAGCTGAGAAATAGTGTCCCTAAATGTCAAGCTTCCAGGGGCAGTAACAAGAATCCCAATCAATTATGTAAATAATGGTGAGTGTTAGAAGATGAAAGGCGTATATGATCAGAAAGATCATAAAGATAGGAGGACAGAAGTCTCTACACTACCAATAGGAACTGCACGGCCATATACTTGAGCAAGTTTCCTCCGTAAAGTACGTGGGTGTTACCATTCAAAGAGAGGTCCGCTGGGACTAGCATATTAACAATGTATGTAACCAAGCAAACAAGACCCTAGGGTTCTTAAGGCGAAATCTAAAGATTGGCAACTCCTGTGTGAAAGAAAGAGCATATAAAGCCTTTATCCGTCCGATTTTAGATTATGCATCTTCAGTCTGGGACATAAACCGCTACAGGAATACCTCTAGTGTTGGCAGCATGCTAGAAACACTAGGCTGGTCACCATTGGAGAAACGACGACGACAATCCAGGCTCTCCATGATGTACAAGATAAATAATGGGCTGGTCCACTGTTCTAGCATTAAACAGAAACTCATCCCTCTCCCCCATAGATAGCGAAGAGGCCATGACAGGCAATTCAGGCTCATACCAGCAAGAAGCCAGTGTAGGAGCTGCTCATTCCTGCCCAAGACAATCAGGGACTGGAACAATCTTTCAAAAGGAACGGTTGAGGCGACAACACTAGACACATTTGTGTCTATTGCCTCAAGCCTTCAAACCCCTAGTGCATGATTTCCTCATTAACACCAGTAACAGAAACATTGCAAATCCCATCTACATGTATAGGAGCCAAAATGATCAATAAATTGATCATGGGCCCTTAAGATATAGAAGAAGAAGAGAAGTTCAAAAGACCATGAGCTTAAATTAAAACTGCCGTACACAAAATCTAAGAAATATTAGGGCAGACATGGTGACTTGAACATCTAGTATACAATACACAATCAGGCAATGAAACTGGGTGATTTGATGGATAAAATAAGTGTTTTAATGCTGTGCAAGTGTGTAAGGAACTTACCAAGAGCTACACATCTGGTAAATTGATCTACAGATGCTTTGGACATATTGTAAGCCAAAACTCCAGGAAACTGAAACAAACAAATGTACTCTTTTGTTTGATTGAAAAAAAAAATAATTCTGTGGGAACTTGAATTTAAAAAATATTATAACATCTTTACATAAATTGCAGAATTGTTTCTTATGGTTTCCAATTTCTAAACACGACTTTGACCCACAGGAAGCTAAGCATTTCTGCATTTTCTTGTTTCTTCTCTTTTATGTAAATCCTATTTATTTTCATTCTTTAAGAACTTGTCATAAATCTATGACTGACTCAATTAAACAGAATTCATCTGGGGTTACAATCAGACATTTTTTACTGTACAGGCAATGCTAAACAATGCCAAGTCATTTAAAATAACCCCCTGGCAAGTAGGAAGAATTTTTTTTGTTTATAAAAAAATTAATTAAAAATATCGTTTAAAACTTACAGAGCGGATACCATTTACACTGGATACATTGACGATATTTCCTTTGGAAGCCACGAGGTGTGGAGTACACAATATTGTCAACTGGTAAATTGATCTGATTATAGAAACGCAAGACAGTAAATGGCAATTTATTACAATATAGTCAACAATGTGAGGAAACAATTATAATTATTACTGTTTGTCCTTTGCATGTGAAAAGGACCAAGACTATATTCAAGTTGAGTAGTAGCCTTGACCTGCGGTTTCTTTTGTTTTACATTGGGGAGAGTTGCACAATTTATCAGCCTCACTCGCTAGTACTTTCCTATTTTCCATAAAATGGCAAGACTTGATCAAGGTGACTGAGGTTTTAGCTAGAATGCAGTGGATGAGCAGCGGTGTTTGTTGTGACCAATAAAAAAAATTTTTTTTAAATAAATGTGCTCTTTATAAGCATAACTTATTCAAAAGTTTGTGTAGTATTTGTACTTTTATTTAAGGCTTGAAGAATAGCAACTAGCTAATTGGGTAACTACAAGGTCATTAAAACGTAGTCTACACCTCCAAAGAACTATTAACGGGCAGAAAATTAGTTTATTTTTTTAGAATTTCATTATGCCTGCATGTAAAAAAATGTAATTGATTCATCACAACTCAAAAATGTTTATAATTTGAAAAATCTGCTAAACGGAAACAAAGCATAAAATATTTGAATGACTCTCCCTTCATCATTCTGAAATTGTTTGTGAAAAGACTGGAATATTTTTAATTTGGCTCTGCTGTAAGTCAAATGTCTTTAAAATATCATGACCAGGATTACATAATAATATGTCTAAGGATATGCTATTGATACAATACACAGTAATTTATCTTTCCAGATTTTGTCCCCAGGGAAGAGTTTATGTATAGTATAAATAAAGAGACTTCAAAGACTTTAATGGCTAAAAATAAACAAGAATTTTTAAAATCAAAGGTACGCTGAGCACAGGAGACAGAAAATAACACAGAGTTAACGAAATATCAATAATTTTAGACTATTGGAAATGTGCATGTTACATATTCAGTGATACTTACCTGACGTTGATGTTGAACATTCGATCAAATTGTTCCAATGATGTATTTTCAATACTACCCAATTCCAATATACCTGCATTATTGATCTGAAATGGAAATCAAACCATCTGATTTGAGGTTATTTTAAATGTCTAATAATTTTTAATTTAGTAAAAAAAAAAAAATCAACCATTAAAAGGCTGCATTAACATCAACATTTTTATCAGAATTACATCAAGTCAGCAAATAAATCATTGAATGATCAACAGTTATTTAATTTTAATGTACGAATGAAGACATATTAAATAGAAAAGGTCTATAGCTGATAACATAGAGCAGGGATGGCCAACTCAAATGGCTTAATGGGCCATATTAATTGTGAGAACTTTTTGAAGGCTGCATGTCATTGAACCTAATACATAAAATAAACACCAAAAAATGTACTTAATTAATTATTCATTCTTATTGCACTTAATTCTCAGATAATAACATATCTGCTCATTGCCAACAAACTAATAGCTGAATTGTATAGATTTAATCAAGATATAATTGTTTTCAATTTAAATTATAATTAATTAATTTCACATGTATGTTTATATAAGAATGAAAAGGAGCTCTAATTGAATTAATAAAGGTGTTGTACAACTGGCATCGGTCGAGCTACCAAGTTTTTGTCAGATGGCATGCTGCCAGTAGGTTTGTGCTCCCTGACATATTGTGTACAATGATTAAAAAAGCTTTTTTTATAAGGTTTTATAATGATGTACAGTTTACATATAACATTGTGGATTACAATCAGACAAGTTTTTTTTTTATTAGGTTTTTTTTATATATAATTTTTAGTGAGCTACCCAAGTCTATAAAGGGAAAGATTTTTAAAAAATATAAATATATATTTTATAAACTTTTTGAAAAAGACTTTCTATCAAAGACAAGTGAAAATGCATTTAAAATTATAAAATAATTTACCATTTGTTTAAATGTATTACACTCCATCCACATACAAGCAGGAAATGCAAGTAGAGAGAAATTCTATAACATACTTCTTCTTCATAACAACTCACTTTCTTTTATAAAGCAGAAGAGTTTTAAATATTAATTTAAAAACTAATTTAGTTGTAAATTTGTCATTAAGAAAATGGAATTTTGCAGGTGAATGCTTTAATGGAATTTTACCGCTTATTAATTCATTTTTATACTTACACCACCAATGGACAGAACCATGGCATAATTTTGGGTCATTATCGTTTACACTTACAAGAATGTTCAGTCTGCCAAAGTGTTTAACCGTATCATCCACAATCTTTTTTACATCTTCTTCTTTAGTGACATCACCAACAAGCAGGAGAGGCTGGTTGAGAAATTATATTTTGAAACACTTAAAATAATCTGGCCTATTACATACACTTTTCTAAAATATCTTTTCAAAATGACTCAGTAAAATTAAATTTCAATACATCTACAATTGCATCTTAAACATATCCCTAAAACATTACAACATCTGACATGCGAACAGTTATTATAAGATAAACTGACCTTTTGTGCAGAATGAAGGCTGCATTGTTCCCCAACTTTTGACAAATTTTCTTCTTTTCGTCCAGTTAGTGCTAGTGAAGCACCAAGTTTTGAGAAAAGTATTGCTGTGGCAGCACCAATGCCACTACTTGCACCTGAAAAATGTATGTAATTTGTTTGTATCTATGATGTTAAACATAACATTCTCTGTGAATCAATAATTATGCCAGCACATGTTTTTTTGTTGCAGATAACAGATAACGCATTTAAAAGTTTCATGAATCAGCTACACTAATATTTAATAGGGCAATAGCTGGGCTGCTCAGCTGGACGTAATTTTTCTGCAGCTAGCGACTGCTCTGGGCTACAGGTATTTATGGAAGCTAGATAAAATTTGGGGGAGGGGGACTTTCAGGAATACGTGGAGATAGTAGGAATGAGAGTAGGGTATTTAGGAAAGTGGAGGAGGTGTAATGAAACATTGAAGGTGTCAGGGAGTCTAGCAGAAGTGAAGGGGGGAATTTTAAGATAATTGTGCGATTGTGGGGTAAAGCATAGGGTTAACCAGGGATGGGGAAGTGGTGAGAGTAAGGGATGATGGGTGATGAGCCTAAAGGGGATGTTGATTAAGAGATACCAGGGGAAAGTATGGAGGAGCATATAGAGAGGTGCGGATGGTTTCAGAAGGTGAGAGGGTAAAAAGTAAAGTATGGTGAAGCAAAGTGTGTACTTCTGACATTTTATTTACGAGTGAGAAAAGTGCATAATGATAACCATTTGAAAATTGGCTGTAGGAAGCATAGATAAAGCACATAATTTGATGTATGCAAGTCTGTAAATAACACTTTAAGATGGCGCTCCACAAACACTCTGCAAATCTCATTATCAAACATAAAAATGTGGCTAATATTAACAATTGGTCCTCTGTTGAAAGCCATTTTAATTCTTGCTAGAATCATAATTTAACTACATAAAATTATTTGCACATATTAACTAGTCTTATAAGCTATTTATTTTATTTTAATACGAAGAGTGTATTATTTAAACCTCTTCTCTGCAAATCTCATCATCAAACAAAAAAATTTGGCTAACATTAACAATGGTCCTCTGTTGAAAGAAATTTTAATTCTTGCTTGACTCATAATTTAACTACAGTTGGGCCTATGTTTCATATTATTCTATTGAATGGCATGTAGCAACAAGGGAGATAGCTTGCAAATCTCGAAAAATTGACATCACAGGTTTTTCCCTTGAACCTTTCCCAATTTTTTTTATATTAAGGGGGGTAATAACGTTAATAATTAGGTCTTAAAAACGACTTTGGTATTTGCCCTTTAAATGAAATGAGACACCTTAATTTTTTTTATAACTATACTAATTATGTTTAAAAATTGTATTTTTCAAATGTCATTATGGAAGCCAAAAGCTCAAATAATGCAGTTTGATACTAACTTAAATAATAATCTTATACTTATTCCCTTCAGTTTCAGCCTTCAGATCTAAGGACTAACGACTGGACAAACAGATTTAACTTTATAAATATTATTATCAAATATTATTAATTATTATTAGGGCTTAGGGCTAGGGCTAGGGATTACTAAAATATTTTTCAAATGAAATTAATAAAACGAAATATTTTGAAATATTATAATTAAATTTAAATACTATCAGTATCAGGTCTACCATGGACCATCAGCATCTAACTCTAACTTGTTGTTCAAGGCTAAATACCTTTCAAGTTAATGCTCAAATGCGAAATTTCAGCAATTTATACATTTTTGTGTGTTTTTTTTTACTTTATTAATGATCAAATCATCAAAGTAAAGCAGTCCAAAAAGCCTTCTTAAAAAAAATAAGTTTCACTAAGTGTAGAAAGTTTAAAGTTTAAAACAAAGTGAAAGTGGAAAATGTAGACTGTAACTGTAACTGATATTTGATTATTAGTAATTTTTACTAGAATTTATAGTGAAAGATTATAGTGATTACCATGAAATTTATTATGTATGCATAAGGTTATTTTTTTATAGTGTTTTCTCTGTGGTAAGAAAATAGCGGATTTTCCATCTACATATTTTTAACGACAGGTCTGGTTTCTAGAAAGGGGAGTATAAGAAGGGAGACAAACACAAAACAGTGAGGTAAAACCGGAACTAAAATAAAAATAGGCATATGATCAGAACGAGACAAATTTCCTGTTCTTACAGTCGGCCATTTATTTGTCAACCTTTCATTCTGATTAAGTAGAACTTTTTTTTTTTACGATACCAGAGAGTCTCGCTGCTTTAAATTGTCTTCATTTGTTAGGGGTAAGATTGATATAATAATTTGGATTTTAAATACCTGTTATTAGAGCTACCTTCCCACTTAGACTTCTGGTTGCTGCTGCCATTTTGATGTGTCATACGATCAAGAGAAAGGAAATTGTTGAAAATCTTGACTGTTCCTAATTAATGATTTGTGAAACAATTATGATAGTAATCTACACATTGTGTATCTTGAATAAAAATAATAACTAAATATGTTATTAATAGTTCTACTGACATTGAATAGATCCAGCAATTGTGACTGGGTTCAGAGCTAGTTTCAGATTCATATTTTTATTAATAAGAATGTTACCCTGACCCTAGCCTTACCAAGTCCAAACCAGGTGAGAGAGAGAGGCCTTATAACTTATACTTGGAGTGCGGTGATTCCATCTGGAGCACAACACAAAAGTTAAAACAAAGAAATTCACACCCCCAATGGTGCCTTAGCCAGCAGAGCTTACCATATATAGTAGGGATTAGGTTTAGGCCTTCCACTAAACTATTAAGATTTAGAGAGGCATGCATTATCATTACTCTGGTTACATGCAGAAAAATTATAATTATGATGCTAAACGTCATACTCATAAATTAAACATTTTATTTAGTCTAAGTCTAAACTTGAACTAAATTTAATTATTAAATTTAATTAAGTTAGCCTAAATTTTTATAGGCTTGTATTTGTATTAAAAATGGGTCTCCAAAAACTAAAAGGTTTTTTGTAACGAAGTGATTATATGTCCAGCAACCGGGCGAATAAATTCTCAAGATATTCATCCATCTCATGACAGTCGTAACAAAGTTACATGAGATATTTGTCTGTCAGACCGCTAATCAGATATAGTATAGCATTATTTTTTATCTTCCCTTATTATTTAAAGTGTTTTAAACTTACTATTAACTTCAACTTAATTTCACGTAACATATATAATTAACAAATGGTTAAAAAGTGACAATTCTAAATAAAGCATGCCGTGCCTGTCGGATGAATAGCTCCTATACTTATACCATTTGTCCGGTCGCTGGACATGTAGACACTGCCTTTTTATAAAGGTGTACACTGTACATAGTCACTGACTTAGTGGTATGGGTTTTCCCAAGAGTTGGCTCATTCTAAGCCCAGTGATGTCACTTAGGGGAATCCCAACACTTGACAGAATGAATAAACCAATAGTAGGATCTGAACGATTAGTATAATAACATCCCGATTCTTTACTGAGCTTAATTCATGGCATAATCTTAATCTGACAATCAATATCAATAGGTCTCCAGTTCATAATAAATATATTGTGATAATTTCCCTTTGTTTTTATTAAAATTTAACTTACAATGTTTAAAAGAAATAAACTCATCCTAGCTGGTATCCCAGGGTGAACACTAGTGAAAAATATTTGTGCATATGGCTAATTTGCTGTCTTATGATTGGTTCAAAAAATAAGTACAATTATGCAAATCATTTCATGGTAGGCCTACATTTCAAGATAATATTCTGGGAAGGGAGACCCTCCCTCCAGTTTCAAGACAAAAATAATAAATTATTTTCTTACTTTTATAAAAATAAATACAGAGCTAATAATAATAATTGAGATCTTTTGAATACGGTAATTGGTCTGGTTAACCTCCATGGCCTATATATCTTGGAAGACATCGCCAGCCTTACCACTAAGTATGTCCTAGATAAGGTTTTTATACTAGGTCTCAGCCTAAGAGCATTATGGACTGTACTCATTTAGTTAATAGTCTAAGTGATTGTGTAGGACTAAAACATCGTCCGAGGCAATGTTAACAAGTTTAAAAATTATGCCTAAATCCCTAACTCTGACAAAATAAAATAAGGGTGCAAACCAGTTTGACCTACATGTACTATTTATTTATTTCTTAAATGTATTTTATTTTAATGTCATGATTATGTCTCTCTGGGGTACCGCGCTAAATAAAACCTCTTACTCTTATTATTATTATATTACTAGCCAGAGGGGAAGCAGTCAGTCTCATGACTGACTATATATAGTGGTATATGTATATTATATATATATATATATATATATATATATATATATTGTGTGTGTGTATATATATATATGTATATATATATATATGAGTATATATGTTTATATATGTGTATTATTATATATGTGTGTGTGTGTATATANATATATGTGTATATATATATATATATATGTATTTTTATATATGTGTGTGTGTGTATATATATATATATATATATATATATATATATATATATATATATATATATATAATAAGATATATATATACATAATAAGAGATATATATATATAGAGGGGCATCATAACTACATGAGATATCTTATATAGGCCCCTACTTCTATAGCCTTGAGCAAGGGCTTTTATCGATATAGCATAGCTTTAACTTTTGATTCATGTTGTTAAGATTCTTTTATTAGAATGATATGAATGCGTAGTAAAAATATTTAATCTTTTCAAAAACCACTAAAACTTTGCATCTTGTAAATAAATTTAATCTTGTTCTACTAACGAGCTATACAGAAATATATATCAATTTTAGGTGTAGATGGGAAAATATATGTCAGAAAAGTTATTAATTTTAAGAACATGTAGACTATATGATGACCCTCAATAGAATATTGTGATTATAACAACATTTAAGAAGAATACAAAATTATTTTCTATTGCATACATATTTAAACATGCTTTCATGTTTTATTAACTAAACCAGGTTGAGGAGCAGCTCTATCATAGGTACAGGTGGCGAAATGGCTATGAAAAGGATTTCAAAGGTGAATATAATTTTCCTTATCAAAATGAAGATGAAATTTGTGGGCTTTTTTTTTTTTTTTTTGGTGCAGATGTGTTTATAACTTAGTTAAACTAGGTTTTTTGTACTCATTTCATAGTTGTTTGTATATTTCAGATAATTTTTCAGTTTTTGTTAGTGGTTGTGTTCTGGTCTGATTTTTTGGTTTTTTTTTTTTTTTTTTTGGTGCAGATGTGTTTATAACTTAGTTAAACTAGGTCTGTTGTACTCATTTCATAGTTGTATGTATATTTCAGATAATTTTTCAGTTATTGGTAGGGGTTGTGTTCTGGTCTGAAGTTGATGTGGTCTTTATAACAAACTTAAGTACAGTACAGTATTATAGTATGAAATGGGCTAGATAATAATGTAATCATTACTAAGTCACAACACTGTTTCATGCAAGCTGTGTGTTAGTGTTGATATAAATCTGACAAGCAAGTTTTGATAGCTTACTATTATACATTGTGATATTTTAATCTAAATGGAGTTTCCCTGTAATCAGTAACATTTTACATAGTCTCGGTTTGAGTACTGGTTATTACAGCAGTACAAGTTTGAAATTGAATACATTATTGATACAGCTGCAAGTGCTATAAATTTTTTATGCTGAGATATAGCAGCATCATGATCACTGTCTGGCTAAGACTTAACTAGGGCCATTGCAATAAAGTGTGCTCGTTGGAATATCTAGTTGTACCGGTATTGAATGTAAACTAGTTCAAATTTTTTAAAATTACTTACAAGTTTGAATATCTAGTTGTATTGAATGTAAACTAGTTCAAATTTTTTTTTAATTACTTGCAAGTTATGTTCTTTTTTATTTTATTGAAAGTTATTTTTATTCAATAGCTTTTTTTTCTTTTAAATGTTTGATTAAAGGATTATAATTACAATGTTTTATTTATTTCAGGAGTTAATGGATTTACATAAAGACCCACCGACAAACTGCTCGGCTGGGCCTGTAGGAGAAGACATATTTCATTGGCAAGCAACCATCATTGGCCCAGAAGACAGTCCTTATGCTGGTGGATGTTTCAATCTCAACATACACTTCCCAACAGATTATCCATTCAAACCTCCAAAGGTGGCGTTCTCTACAAAAATTTACCACCCCAATATCAATAGCAATGGTAGCATATGTTTGGACATTTTGCGTGGCCAATGGTCCCCTGCCCTCACTATTTCAAAAGTCCTCTTATCAATCTGCTCGCTATTAACGGATCCCAACCCAGACGATCCTTTAGTTCCAGAGATTGCTCGCATCTACAAGACAGATATTGCCAAATACAATGAAACTGCACGCGGCTGGACCCAGCGCTTTGCCATGTGATGTTAGCCCCCTTCTACCAACACCTCAGTCAGCTTTATCATTTAGGATAACTTGTAAACTAACTCTAATACAGAAGGCAGTTTTCTGTCTTTACACAAATCAGACTGAAGAAAGGAAGGCACAGTTATGATGATTAGTATTGTTTGTTTCTCAAATTTCATCTTATAGTAGGATTTCCTTAATTGTTTTTTTTATTAAATTTTTTTTTTTAATTAACCAAATTTTGTTTCTATTTAAATTTTACAAAAGAGAAATCAAAACAATGGAAAATCTAAGCTGAAGTATTGTCTTGTAATAATTTTAAATTCCACTTTTAATAAGTGTGAAATAATATATTTACAAGCATACAGTTTTTTGTTGGTTTTTTTTATACATACCGGTAGTAATTTCTGTACTTGTAATTTATTTTAGCAAATATGGATATTTTGTTATCAGCTAATTAGGATTCTTTTTCTGATATGTCAATACCGTGTCTTACTTAACAATGTGGTAAACAGTAAATAATTTAAGTGCTTTAGCAATCTCTTGTTGATTCCCGGTACTGAACAATATGGCTGTAAAAAAGCAGTCACATTTTGAAAAAATTTTGCATCAATCTCTTCTGTTCTATTTTCCTCAGACATTCATATTATGCATTACGGTAATAACAAAAAAATTAACTGCAGTCAATTGTTTATTTTTTATTAGGGTTTTGCCACAATTATGGTAAAACATTTACACTACACTTGCAGGTTTTATTCTTAAAAGGCGAGATTATTTTGCATAGTTATATTGAATAATAAATTTATTGATTATTGCAGTTGAAGCATTCAGATTCAAAGTGCAATAGATATGAAAATTTTTGATAATTTTTATTCTGTTCGAAAAAATATCAAGATTATGATATGGATTTTTTGTAGGTTTAAAAAAAGGAGGGGAGAGAAAGTAGTTAGATAATTTATGCTTCTTAGTGTGAATTGATTTCGTTACATCTTTATCAGACTGGTATTCTAAAAGGTTTTTCTGTGGCCTAATTTTGTTGACAACATCACAGCAGGGAGGTATACATTTTATTTATATTTTTTTAAAGCCTAAATAAAGGTTCACACTTAGTGTTAATATTTTTTTTTCCCCATAAACTTTAGCTGTTATGTTTCCTCCTATTTTCTTTTGTATTTTTTTTTTTTTTAAATAATTTAATCTAAATTTCTTTATGCTATTTAAATGCTTGTGTTAAAACTTTTAAGTTTCTTTGTCTGGTGGGGTTGTGTTTTGGTATTGTTGAAGTCATATGTGTGTTTTGTTCATTACACAATAGAATAACTAAACATCCATCGTGCGTGACAGTTGGTTTATTTTTAATTCAAAGTCAGTTAGGAGATTTAAGCACTCGATTTCGGATTAGCCATGTAAAATAATCTCCTTGCCTTTCCTATCACAATTGGCATTATTAGTCAGTTTCTTTTCTTTTTTTTTAAAACAAATATTTGTGGTTGATATACAATTGAATAGGCATTTTACAATTTTAATGTGTGGTAATGGTAATAGCATTATTGCTTTTAGTGTTACTGCAAGCTGAAGGGATGAGTGACAAGAGAAGCACTTACTAAACTGTATCTAGGCTCGTGATGAAATCGAAGGCTAATTCAAAATTCTTAAGACCCAAGCTTGAGATAGATGCTTCTTTATTAATTTTTTATTTGTATTTATACTTACAGAAAGCTTCAACCTCATTTCATAAGTTCCATCCCTAATGTTGTATTATTGAGTATGAGAGAGATGAGTTTTGTGTTGAATTTTTGACATTGGAATACTTGTGAGAAAAATAAACATAAAAACCTGTAGAGAGTTGACTTATTTTATTTTAATATTACAGTTGCAGACTTAAGTCTTGTGCGATTTTTAAAAGTATCAAGAGTAATATCTTTAGAATGCTTTTTTTTTCCTCCCTACCTTTGCTATTACTCTTATGGAGTTAACTCATTGGAAATAGCAGAGTGGATGACATTTCACATTTAGCTGTTAATAGTGTTAATTTAATTGTTTTTAAATTTATCTAAATTTTCAGCAAAATCAAAATCCTAAGTCTATATTATTTGATTAACAAAAGCCTATTAAAACTATTTGAAATGAACCAAAGCTTTTCAACTAGTCTTAAAAAGTGTTGAAGTATATTTTTTTTCTAGAACTTAAAAAATGTTTAAAGATGAGATTATGCATCCCAAGTGTGATATGGTACCGTAAATTGATGAAGTAGTCGAGTGTCAGGCATGGCTCTTGGAAAACATACCAGCACTAGTTAGTACTGGCCACCATGAATGGCTTTCAAAGAGACTGAGCTAAACATGGAAGTGGAATTTAAATTGATACCGTTGTGAGGGAATGGAGAAGCGTATGTTGTCAATCAAGAATGGTTATCATGCTTTTACTTGTAGAATAACTGGGAACTTCACCCTAATATTTGCTGTTATGGCAAGGGGGAAGTAATTGACTTAAACATGTTGATACGCAAGATACTATTTTTAGTCTATTGATCTTATACAGGTGTCATGCCCTAGTTAGCCCAAGAATTTCCAAAATGACGAAAACTTGCCCACGAATTAAGGTACGGTAACCAAAAAAAAAATGTACCTTTTACATAACTACCGTTTTGTTTACGGTACTCGTAACTTACAATACAAAGATTTCGCGAATACTACTAATAGTTAGGCCTACTTCACAACACCCGTGCTATAATGTAATGATTTCAGGTTCAAGGACAGCTATTTCTTGTCACGGTTTGTTAAGACTCATTCTTCCGCAAATGTTAAAAATTGCACATCTTCGACCCAGTTTTATCGAGATCATCCTTACAGCTGACTTTGCATCGTCAAAGCTGAAAATACATTTATATATGGTAGTGGTAGCTTAATAATATAAAAATGTGTGCTGAATTATGGGTTGTATTTCGATTTGAAAGGAATTGTTTTATATAAATCTTGCATAATGGTATGGGAAGCTGATGACATAAGTAATGGGGAGGGGGGTGCCATATAAGACGTCGCATAAGTAATGGGGGATGCCATATAAGACGTCATGCATCCAGTAGGAAGGCGTTCACATAATGTGTATGACGATTTGTGGTTAGGGTTTTACTTTGTGCACAACAAAAACAAAAAAAAAGAGGGGAGAGAATCGGTGACGGAAAATGTTATATAACTGGTATAGGGAAGGGAAGTAATGTCATCGACTTGAAGGTCTTTAACTTTAAACTAGGTGTTTGAAATTTAATGGAGGCCAAAACATACACGTCCGGAACCCACACAAAAACTTGCCTACCAATAGACAAACTTTAATTTGTTGTCTTTCGTTTTTAAACTGTGCCTGTTTTATCAATGTAAACGTTATATCATTGTAATTTTAAAGAAATAAGTAGGCTTTAAGAAATCTTTGCTATCATTAAGTTTTTTCTTATTCCTTAGAGAGGAAAAAAAATTAATGAAAGTTAAAATACTCACATGGTGATGAGATGGCCATGAAACGAATTTCAAAGGTAGGTTGATCAAATATTACCCTAATTAATTGTCTTCAGTTGTTAACACAAACATCATCAATCAACTGTTAACATGAATAACTCTGTGATAACTAAACAAGTCGGCCAACTTTTGACTTTGCCCCCCCCCTCCTTCCCCTGTGGATTAAAAATAGATTTCCGCCCTTCCTAGTCAATTCAAGATTAGAACATTTATCCCCCAAAAATAACATTTAGTTAATTACAATTGTAAAGCCAATTAAAGTGTATTGATTATTGAAAAGTAGTGAAGAACTATTATGCCTCACCTATCCCGTCTGTGGCAGGAGTTGGCAGCTTTTAAAGAAGAACCACCGACGACATGCACAGTTGGGCCCGCAGGTGAAGACGTGCACCACTGGCTAGCGACCCTCATGGGGCCCGAAGACAGCCCTTACGCCGGGGGCTGTTTCAAACTCGACGTCCACTTCCCGACAGATTATCCCTTCAAGCCGCCCAAGGTGACGTTCGCCACGCGGATCTACCACCCCAACATTGACGCCGGCGGGAACATATCGCTGGATGTGCTCAGAGATCACTGGTCACCGGGTCTCAACATCTCGAAGATTTTGTCATCCATCTACTGGCTACTAATGGAACCCAACGCTGACGACAACCTAGTCCCAGAAATAGCTCACCTCTATAAAACAGACTTTGCGAGGTACGCTGAAACCGCACGAGAGTGGACCCAGCGCTTTGCAATGTGATGTTTGCTATGGCCCCGTTCTACCAGAACACAGTTTGATTAAAAGCCTTTGAGCGTTGTAAGACTTCATTATTCCATCCTTGTTTGTAATATAGTTTTGGGAGGTGACGCAAGATAATATAAATGAGTCCTTCTAATCTTATTTTTCTCGTTAACCATCAAATAATTATTATTGATCTGAAAGAAATTATTATAATTGATTAATGTCTTCTTCAATTGTGCGAATAAATAAGATTATTAACGCCCTCGTGTTTTATAGTTAACTAAGACAAATTGTCGTCCTCATAATTATATGTGAGTGTGTGTGAGAGAGAGGGAGAGAGAGAGAGAGAGAGAGAAACAGTTCTGAGAGCGTCTATTAATAATACATGTACACTTGGCAAAGTACACTGAACAGACCACCCAAGTAAATAAGTAGATGCTTTTTAAAGTCAAGGAAAGATTGCCACAGAAACATTAAACTTATTGAATGAATTCACAATGAACAACATAGTTATAAAATGTGTTTACCCTGGAGATTAACTTGTTTATTACCACTAAGAGACTAACTATTTTGAATTTATAAAGTTTGTGAATTGCCAGCATCGTGAACAATCATTGCAACTAGCGATTATATCACGTGATAAAACCCTGAGAGTGCTTGGTGAGACTGTGCAAGGTGAGACTGTGCATGGTGATATTGTGCATGGGAGAGCGTGCATGGGAGACTGTGCATGGGGAGACTGTGCTTGGTCAGACTGTTCATGGTCATGGTAAGACTGCTTGGTGAGACTCTGCATGATGTGTGCACGGTGAGACTGCGCATGGTGATATTGTGCATGGTGATATTGTGCATGTGATATTGTGCATGGTGAGAGGGTGTATGGGGAGATTGTGCTTGGTCAGACTGTGCATGAAGAGACTGCTTGGTGAGACTGTGCTTGGTGAGACTGTGCATGGTGAGAATTAGCATGGTGAGTGTGTCCATGGTGAGAATGAGCTTGGTGAGAGTTTACTTGGCAAGACTGTCTATGGGGAGAGTGTGCTTTAGTTTGAATCAGGGAATTTTGGGAATTCGGAAAACGGAGGAATTTTGGGACCCGAGCCAACCACCCCCCACCCCCAACCAAAAAAATAATTAAATGGAATCGAACTAAATAGTATTTTTAACGCCCTTTGGGGCCCCCATGCGGACAGGGCCCCCCATGTAGACAGGGCCCCCCGTACGGACAGGGCCACGAGTGAATTTACTCGGTTGACTCAGCCTCTGCGCGGCTCTGGTTTGAGGGACATTGACAAACAGAACAGGGAGCTAACCTAAAGATCGCCATCAACTACTGATGAGTACCGGTGCTTTTTTCAGATAACATTTTCAGAGTTGTTACAGTCAGAGTTGTTACAGTCAGAGTTGTTACAGTCAGAGTTGTTACAGTCAGAGTTGTTACAGTCAGAGTTGTTACAGTCAGAGTTGTTACAGTCAGAGTTGTTACAGTCAGAGTTGTTACAGTCAGAGTTGTTACAGTCAGAGTTGTTACAGTCAGAGTTGTTACAGTCAGAGTTGTTACAGTCAGAGTTGTTACAGTCAGAGTTGTTACAGTCAGAGTTGTTACAGTCAGAGTTGTTACAGTCAGAGTTGTTACAGTCAGAGTTGTTACAGTCAGAGTTGTTACAGTCAGAGTTGTTACAGTCAGAGTTGTTACAGTCAGAGTTGTTACAGTCAGAGTTGTTACAGTCAGAGTTGTTACAGTCAGAGTTGTTACAGTCAGAGTTGTTACAGTCAGAGTTGTTACAGTCAGAGTTGTTACAGTCAGAGTTGTTACAGTCAGAGTTGTTACAGTCAGAGTTGTTACAGTCAGAGTTGTTACAGTCAGAGACAGCCATATGACTTAAAAAGCGTGAGGCACCCATGCACTCATAACGCTATTTGCAAATCACAAAAACCATGCACGCAGCGGTATCGCTCATTTCATTCGACACGTCAAGATCACGATCGATGGGAACATACTAGGGACTGCAGACAACACCGGATGGCACCTTCACAGGGGGCGACACTCTCACGTCAGGGGGGGGGGTGACACTCTCACAGGGGGTGACACTCTCACAGGGGGTGACACTCTCACAGGGGGTGACACTCTTATGGGAGGGGGTGACACTCTTATGGGAGGGGGTGACACTCGCAGGGGAGTGACACTCTCATGGGAGGGGGGTGACACTCTCACGGGGCTGAAATCAAATGAAAAATTACAAATTTGACACTATTCGCTCGAGTCCATTTTTAAAACAGAACGCAGTCAATTTTACATGAACAGGTTGCCCCCAGAATAGATGGTCCCTTGACAGAGCAGTATATGCCATCAGGGCAGATTTTCACTCGACAGAACAGAATCGCATCAGAGCAGATTGTAAATTGACAGAGTAGTGTGCCTTCAGAGTAGACTGTCATGAGAAACGGTTGCATCAGATCAGGGTTCAAACAGAGAAAGTTTCCACCAGAGCAAAATTTGTAAAAATATTTATTGTTCACTTCTAAATTTTCAGGAGCGTATTTTTCAAAATAAATAATTTTTAAAAAAAACGAATGAAAAATAAATAAATCAGTCAATACTGGGCAAAAGTAAGGGATGAAAAGTGTTCCTCGCAATTATTTTCGGTATATCTCATTTCTTGGAATATAGCCAGACTTCTCTAAGGACGCTTCCGTTCAGACTTGTTTCCATAAGTTGTTCTTCATAAGAAGCAAAGAATAAAACATATCAAGTATATTTAAAGCTGAACATTAGAATGGCTGGCCCTGTTTTGAACGTGGGCATAGGTCTTTTCATCTTAGCATTCATTTGGGTCTTAGCATTGGCAGTATGTATTACATTAACAAGATCCCCGACGAAAATAGCGTAAGTTCTCACTAACATTCATTAACTCAAACTCAAAGTAATCTCTCAAACTAAAAAAAAAAAGCAGCTCAGGCCTGCTAAATACTGTAGGCCTAACTGTAAATAACAGCTAATGATAAAATAAGTATTAAACTAGTAACTTCTTTCTTTAAACATTGAGTTCACTTAGTAAATAACTAACTAAGGTGCAAATAAGTTTAATAAGTTAAGTAATTCTAACTAAAAAAAGTTAAAACTGGAAGTACATGGACATGAAAACATTGAAGTTACTAATAGTCACTTTAAATTAATTTAATAAAGTTAGGCCACATTATTACTTTTATTAATTAATATTATTACTATTAATATTATAAAATGGACTAAGTCTAAAGAGTGGGCCTTCTAATTTTAGTTTTAGAGCTAGGCGGCATATTCATAGTGCTTTTATTGAAAGTAAGCTACTAATTACTAAGTTAGTAGTAACTTACTAACTAACTAGTTAGCCTACTTCTTGTAATTAATGATTAATAAATCTGCCATCATCAGTCCCTATTGCAATTTCAAAACTTTTCCAACGCAGCACTAAACAATCCCATAATCATGCAAATGGATCCTGCAGTAGGCCTACTTATAAATTAAATTAAGTTATAACAATAATGATGGAAAGTAAAATATTTCACATTATTTTTAAAGGAAACAGGATAAAAAATGGCAAATGTTTTGCGGTTGCACCTCCTCCAAAACCTTAATTTTTATTTTCTAAATCAACCATGTTAAATTAGTTCTCTAAGTCATAATTGATAAACTCAGAAAATTAACAATGATGGTGAAAAAGAATTTTACTCAAAAGCTACCAGTGGACATGGTCTTATTTATTGTTTAGCTTTGGAATTACATTTTTAAATGATTATATTATTTATCTCTTATCAGCTTATCACTAAAATACACAGCTTCATCTAAAGAAAGGTGCTTTGCATCCAACAGGATTACGGGGATGCTTTATTTAAAAATTATGTAAATATGAGTAGATACTTATAAAGAAATGTACAAAATAATTTTTTTTTTTGTTTATTCAATTTCAGCAAAATGGGTCCTGTTTCAATTTTGATAGCCATTGTCATCTCAATCATTTTGATATTTATACCCAGAGAAAGCCAGTTTCCTTCCTCAGAAGAGCAAGCTGTGGTAAGTCTGGGCCTTAATTTAATTTAGCAGTTCTTAACCTTTTTGCTCCATGGATACCTGACAACTTTTTACTAGGACTGTAGACCACAGATTAAGAACTCCTGATTTAAGTAACTGAATTATACCTCACAATAACATTACTTGGCAGACAAAATTTGCAACAACTACCACAATGATAAAGAAAATTAAACAATATTCCTGGTGTTCATCAATCAGATCTTTTTAATATCTGACACAAACATTTTCTGACTCATTTATTGTAAAATATTAATTATAACATCACAAATTATTATATAATAATAATGACACAATTTTCACCACAGCCCAATAAAAGCTAATTTAAATAAAGTAATTAATAATATTTTGGAGGGGAATCAGCTGTTATGTAAATGTCTAAATGATATTTTCCTCCATTTCTTCCAATCAGATCTATGACTACAGTATTGTGTACCGCTCCAGTCTGATTGCAGTGATGGCATTGTTTGTTGTAGTTGGACTTGTTTTTTATTTCATAGGTCATGCCCTTCAGCCAATCCATGCAAAACCACTGCGAAAATTTCTCCGGTAGCGTGAAATCAAGTATCAATACCTTATAAGATAGATGTCATAATGTACATTTTGTATCATAAAAAATATTACATTTTGATTTTAATTTTCTTTCAAATGATCAATAGATAGCAATAAATGTTTTCATAAGCAAATGCAGTTAAATTGCAAGATTTTGATAGTATTCATTTGTTAATTTAATTCAAATTTTTTCCAACTTGATAAGAGAACTGTGAACACTGGATAGGAGTTTATAGTGAAACAATTAGTATTCATTGGACAAATATTTAAAGGATATCCCTAATTAAACTTTTAGTCTTATATATTGTACAATTCATTTATGAACATGAAATTATATTTTTATTATGTACTATTTAAGGCTACACAAGCACATATCAGATTTGACCATTAATTGATCGTTGATGTTAGATTTGATTACTTAAAATATTTTAATATTTTGTTGTATTTGGAAATGCTACTCAGTAAATAAAAATGTAAACAATTTGTGAAACAAATACCAGTTCCTACTTATTATTGATATTTTCTTTTTGGAATTGGAAGCCTCCTTGAATGGACAGGAAGGAAAACTTAACATGCTTATAGAAGGAAAATATGTTTGTACATTTATATTTTATAGTTATTAGATGGCACTGTGAGGATCTTGAACCAACTCACAGTAAACAACTGTTATGCTTGAGTTCAAGTTTATTAAACATTTTTTAAATACAACATATTTGTTAATTGTGTCAAACTTACTAAAAATGTTCAAAATGTTTATGGTGGGTGTTTTTTGGGAAGTGGGGGGAGTGTGTTTAACCCAGATCTGACTCTTTGCGTCATAGCTCAGGATGGATTTCCTTCTAAAATGCAAATGTATAGAGTAATTTAGCTTTGCCCACCCCCAAACGAGGCATGGTATTATTTTTTCATTGCCCATTATAATGGAAGTATTATTTTTCCATTTCACTGTAACTCTTGGAGTTTCCTGGGTCTTCCCAAGGCCAAGACTCTTGGTAAATCAAGTGGTTGATGAACCCCAAGGTTCATTACATTCTTTAAGCTTGGTAGAGTAATGTCATAAATTTTAGAAGGATAAAAAGATTTCATCTTTACAAATTAAATTACATCATAATTTTACGTTTACTTTTATTTAATTCTTTTAAACTTTCTAATGACTAAACCGCAGTTAAACCCCTTGGTATTTTCCTTACAGTTATGACCTAATAGTTATGTCCCTTGATAATATGATAACAACCAACATAACTCTTTTGCGAGTGAGTCTATTTAAATTCCTATCACTACCAACAAAGATGGCTAACTCTGAAACTAGTATAATTTTGTTAGCAGTGAAGAGGCTCGATCTAAACGGTATGCTTTCATCATTCATTCTTAAGCGGCATTTTATGATTGTTTAAACAAGTTGTTAACCAACCTGTTAAATGGGAAACTTAATAAAATAGTATTCATTATTTTTATGCGTTTAAGTTAATTAATTATATAATTATTGATAATTATTGTATTAAGTTTAAGAATTAAGTAAGTAAGAGTTAAGTAGGCATAGACTACCTGCCTAAGTAGTAAAAACTTACTATATTTAGTTTAAATAAAAGTTTATTTTTAATCCAACATAAATGTAAACTATTAAATAAATTGGCTAAAGTTAAAGTAGACAATATGGACTATGAGTATGGTAAATTCAGACAATCCGCGCTATGGCCGCCATCTTGGTTGCCACGAACCTTAAAAGGTCACCCTAAACCATTAACCTGAACCCTAAACCCATTCAGTTAAATAAAAGCGTAAATGACGTCATTGCACGAATTGTCTGCTGCAGCCAAGGTAAATTCAGACAATGCACGCCACCGCAGCCATCTTGGTTGCCACAACACATAAAAGGTCACCCTAAACCTATACCTTAACCTGACATGAACCCTAAACCTTGGGTAAGATTGAGGCCTTGAGAAATAAATTTTTACCAAATTATAATCTGGATCTAGGCCGTCAATTATTTAATGGTAAAAGTAAGGCTGTGACTGTGACTATTTGCACCCAGGTATCAGAAGTGAGAGGTTGGGATTAAAAAAATATTAAAAATATTATTGTTGGGTTTGTAAGACAAAATGAGGTATCAAATGAAATATAATTGAATGGACCATATGTTTGTAAACTTACTTCTTCATTTTAACTAAAATAAACTACCACAAATGATATCCGAATGGGATTTTTGAATAATTACATTTTGTTCCCTTTCTTTTAATTCAATATTGAGTTGTTAATTAGCATATTTACACATTTTTTTAACTAAGATATCTTCACATTGTAGAGCTGGAGCCTTCAAGTGTCATTTCTATTAGTGTGAGGGAAGAGGATAAAGTTGCTGATGTTAGCCAAATCATTCGCTCAAAGTTACAGATAAATAGTTCTGATCTTATACTTCGGGTAAGGAAACTCATAATTACTTTTCATTTAATTTACAGTTTTCCTTAAATAATAAGTTAGTCACTTCTTTAAAGCAGTTTCCAAAAAAGGAGTTGAGTGTTCCACATATCTATCACTTTGTATTTGATTTCTATAATTTCCAGCTTGGTTTAGCTTTTTCGAGAGTCTAATTGGCAAACCTCTCAAAAGCAAACCCTGTGTTCTGTCCATTTTTTGAACAGCATGGATGACACTATGTCTAGTGAAACAATAACTTTTAAATCAATCTGTGATTTATTTAAATTTCCTAAATTATAATTAGAATGAATCAGATACTAATTTTAATGAGCATCCGGCCAAGAGAATGTTTTGCCTGCTTTAGAATCAGACTCTGACATTGAGCAAGGTAAGAGCAATACAAAAGAGAAGAAAAATACCCAGAATGCAAGAAAGTTAAAACAATGCTCTATTAGAGTTCTAAGTGAAGTCATGCATCTCAGATATATGAAGTAACAATATAAATTGAATTATTTCCCTTGACATTTTAATCATTGTATATTCAACAAGATGTTTTAAAGGCTGTCTAATGTTTTCTAACCATGCCAGTTATAATAATAATAGTTCTGCATAGCAAAATATGTTAGATCATTGATAAACATAGCAACAATGAATGCAGTTCATCTTATTTTAAATATTACAAAGTGTGGCATATATGCACTGGTGTGTATTGCACAATCATTTCTGAATAACAAATTTAAAAAAAAATTAAAATATATACTTATTAATTTAGCACAATTTATGTTCAAACTTTGAAATTATTTTCTTATATTTTCATAGCTTAGAAATTCAAGAGGGTCAATTATACCATTAAATGGAAAAATTATTATCCATCCAAATTTAAATTCAAGGTGAGTAACTTAGATTTTACTAGTACTTTAAATAATTGAACTATGAAAAAGCAAACTAATATTTGCAGTAAATCTAATTTTGATAAGCTGCCTTTATTTTACACTGTATTTTCATCCACTATTTTTTTTCAGGCCATTTACATTAGAGGTTGTTAAACATTTTCAATCAGGTAGGTTTAAAAGGAATATTTGTTTCATGTAAACAATGTGTTTAATGCAAACCATATGTTTTTTGTAAACCATATGTTTTATGAAGACAATATGCTTTATAGTTAGAGTTTTCCTTATGAATAAAAAATTAATTTTCTTTTTTTAATAATAATTTCTGTGAATAACATAAACAAATAATAAATTCAGCTGCAACTTGATATTTCAAAATTCACTGTGCTTAGTTGAGCACTTTTGATAATGAAGGAGGCAAATTTATTTTCAGTGGAACCAAAGCCAAACTCCCTTGAGCTTACACAGTATGCTGAATCTCTGAAGAACAAGCTCTTGGACATCCAGGAAAGGGTACACACCAATTGTTATAGTTTTAGTAAAACTCAAATGAATGAAAAAATTTAGTAGGGCCTATAAGATTTTTTTTTCCCCACTCAAATTCAAACATGGTGACAGGAAAGGAAGCTACATTTATTTTAAAACTTGGTCTTATGTTTAACTGCTTTTCATTCTTGTTTTCTGGTACTTCGTTGAACATAGAAACACTTCACCAAATAAGACAACGGAATCTTTTTTTTACATTTAATTTTTATTCTGTTTTAACATATGCTTGCCAGCACACTTTGTCTTGCGTTTATTTTCATTGTTAAAATTCGTGATATTTCAGATCACAAATGTTGAAGCAAGTATGGGAAACATGCAAGAAAAAAGGAAAGAGAAAGTTCAGCAGGTAGTAAACATGCAATCACTAAATACATATTAATTGTTAAAATGACTATAATTGGAATGAAAGAATGCTGCTATCAGTATATTTATTCTTTAATATATTTGTCCCATTAACCTAAAGTTGCCATGAAATATATTGTTATCAGTTTAGTTATAAAGTTGATGAATTGCAACTTTTATCATGATGGGAAACTATCTGACAGTCATCTGTTTCAACATAGATTTGTTGAGTTAAGGTTAATCTATCGCTAGTTTATTAAATATAATATCTTGCTTATTTCAGGAAGTTGTGAAGCTAGAGAATACCATCACCTTTTTGAAGAAGAGAATTGAGGAGGCCGAGTCCATTGAATGGAGAGGAATGTTTGTCAAGAACCCATTGTGGTGACACTTAATGTAACTAGGTCGTGACACTAGTCTTTAGTACATTTCTTTCTCTTTGGTATTTAATGAAGATTTTAATGCATTGTCCTCATAAAAACAGGCCAACAGTATTCTGTGAAAATTTCTATTAGTGATTCATTAGAATCAAGTCACAGTTTGAGGATATTAAAATATTGCTTTAAATCTTTTAAATCATTCATTTTTTAAAAGATTTTTATGATGGTAATTTTTGTTGGGATTTGCATTTCAAACTTTTTTGGTATTTTTGTGTGCGTACTGATAGTATACATTCCACATTTTCATCAAAATAAAATGAACATTATAAAACAATAGCACCAACAGAGCCAGTGTTCAACCAATAAAGAACGGCAGATAGATAATGTGGCCTACTCTAATGATGTCCCCTTATTTTCACCATACAAATATTATTTCATTTACGTTTGAAGAAAACCAGACATACTCAAATGAGAGGAAGACTTCGAATTTACAATGATTCTGGTGCCCTCTTGATATTGTAAAATTTTGCAATAATCTATTTATAAAATAAGTGCTAACATTTAGGCTTGACAAGCGATTAAAAACATTTCTTGGATATTGAAGTTAGGAATTGTATTTATGTATTTTTGTTTTTTGGTGTTGTTTTTGGCAATAAGAGAGCTGTGATAATTGAGAGTAGTATTTACATGTCTAATGACAATGTTACTTGATCATTTATGCCTGCTTGTAGGACACCGTCACATATTAATGTTCAGATCTAATAGAAAATATAGATTTAAATGAAGTTTTTGCCTAAAAGAAAAGTTTTATTGGAATTTTTAATCCAGAACCTTACATCATACCGATTTACATTTAAATTTCATATCTTTTTTAAAATTATAAATTTATGTTTGAATTTGATGATTTTGCAAATAGTGAAGTATTTTAACAAGAACATAATATATATTGACAGGTTACCGGAAATTTGTTTGAAAGAAATTTCAGTGACGGAAAATTTATTGACTGAAGTTTGGTAGAATTTCATATTCAGTTCACACGTTAAAATTTTTAGTCAAATTTATTTTTGAATGCATTATTTTGTTTTACTATATTGTATAGTGCGTTCAAAAAGAAATTTGAAGAAAATATTATCGTGTGGACTGAACAAAAAATTTGACCAAACTTCTGTTCGATCAATTTCCCGTCAATGAAATTTCCTTCAAACAAATTTCCAAATACGATATTGACAATTAGCTAAATTATCAGGTATTTTATTGCAATTAGTGAATTTATTTCTTTTTGCCAGGGATTTTTTTTTCACATTGTCAATATAATAATAAGGTATTTGGTTCTGAGGTAGGACACATACATTTTGTCAGTTTATTACTCTAATTTTGATTCAAGCTAAAAAAAATTATGGATACAAAAAGATCATTTCACCATTATAAATTGGAAAGACATTTTTCATGAAATCTCCAAAATTCAAATGTTTGCTTGAACCAATGCTGTTATCAATAACTGCTTGGCTGTTAAAAATATTGTTTTTTTTATTATTGGAAATTAATAGTATTTAAATATAATATGAAAATTTGTTACTATTATTAGAAATATATATATATTTTTTTTGTACTTGCAATAAAAATGTATTTTGTATAATTTCAAAATGAGCGTGAAGATAAGATATACCTTGACTTACACAACCTACTTACACTGTAAATACTGTATAAATTTTTGTTACGTTTAAGGTTGCCAGATATTTATTTTTTTTTAAACTCTCAGCATAATAAAAATTATTCAGGAAGTTTGTTCAGACACTGCACCTGTATATAGATGAGATAGTTAACATTTCACAAAGGATTAATAATGATATTGCTTGATTCTTTATGTTCAAGGCATAGAAAGTTTATGTCTGAATCCAGAGTTTACATAAATTTGGTGACAAATTCAAGTTAAGATTAATCTTACTTCAATTGACATCATCAGCATCTAATGTCTTGATGGTAGCATATAACAGCTAGAACTTGCAGTTCTATCTTAAGGTGCAATCCATCGCCAAATTTTTATGACTTAAACAATTATTTTATTACTGAGCTGTCCATCTCGGTCACATGAACTCACCATTTGAGAGTATATCGGTGGTCCTACCTAATAAGGGGTGAAATGACACATTTTCAATGTACTTGTATGTCAGTGGTCCATGCCAACTATTGGATAAAAAGAAATAGGAAGAAGGTGAACATTTTGTCAAGCTCAATAACAGTTCCTGGTGTGGTATTTGTACAAGCTTGTCCCTTAAGACTGGACAGTTGATGGAATTGTGGGGATGGGGCAAAACAAGCATTTAGGCAATCATTCTATGACCAGGTCATTGTCCTACAGACAGGACAACATCAATATAGAAAATTTTGAAATCAGTCGCCTTTTGTTAGTTCATCAGTAAATGTGTATTATATAAAACCAAGCTAAAAAGCTAATTGCACTATGTTTTTTGGGAGGAAACACCTTAAAGCTAATGGCACAACTTTTTTGGGGGGAAAATCTTATAATGTGTTACCCATCAATGTATTCTTTTTTCAGAGTTCACATTTGTAAACGGCATATTTTGATTGAAAGGTTGAATAAAATGTGTACACCTAGCCATGTTTCATAAACTTGTAGGATCATCTGACTCCTGACATTTTGCAAGCTTTGTTTCTCTGTTTACAAGTAGAGCATTTTCATAGAACATCCATCATCCACCCATCAACCAGTCTTAAAGCGTCATTCCAGCTTTTCATTGTACAACTGCCTCACATTTAGGCTGGCAGGCCACTTTTTTGTTTTTGTTAAGGTGGAGACTCCAAACTTAAATAGAAACATTCAAGGGTTATGTAAAAGATTTAAATTAAACTTGGCCAGTGCTTAATAAAGTGCTTCTGCAATTCTAAGAATTTAAATATGTTTAATTAATGTTGTTCAGAGGATCGCTTTGTAATATTTTGCAGCTTTGCTAATGGAATAATCACAGCTCAACAGTAGCGGAAATCAGTTGTTTGTAGAAAGGTGGTTTTTTTACTGTTCGATGAATATTGTTAAAGCGAGTGGACCTACTGAAATATAAAACATTGGGAAACATATACATTTTTTCATCTGCTGAAATTATCAGCCATTTTTCACTTTTAACAATGTCAGAATGATGTGGCTGATGTTTTTTTTTTTTACCTTTGGTGTCATCATTCTTTTCATAACTTTAAAAAAAATTCCAATGAATCATTAACTGCATCATTAGTTATTTCAAATTTCTCTAGTTGACACGGTGAACAAAATATTTCTTTGCTTTTGGGTGGGTTTTTTTTTTTCTTCTTCTATGGTTATTTGTAGGTTACATCAGTGTGGGTGTGTAACCTTTGTAACAATAGGATCTATGGAAGGAAGTGCAATAGAAAACATGCTTAATAGTCACTCTCATGCCTGTGATGTTTTGTTACTGATCATCTTTATTGTGGCATTTTCCTTCTGTGTTTTCAACCAGGTCCCCAAGGAATAAAATATTTTATTTTAAAAGTCTATAAAGCGCATGTGGTCTTGTGATTTTTTAAACTGATTTTTGAAAAAAATAAATATTTCAACATTTTTGTTTGTAAAGGGACATGGGATCAACTTTATTTGACTTATTTCAAGACCTGAAGACAGATTAAAGAAACTTCTGTGTACCATCCATGCCCCTTTGCTGAAGACAGATTCAAGAAACTTCTGTGTACCATCCATGCCCCTTTGGTCTATACTAAAATAATACTAATCAAAGCTCAAACGAGCACAAATCTATTGCATGTGAAAGAGAATGTTTAAATTTAAATTGTTATAAAATGGCTGCAATAAATGCCCCTCAAGACTCAAGTTATATCATTTTGTTTTTTATCCCAATGTTTTCATCCTACTTTAGGGATACAATTTTATTAGTTGAATTACTTATGATTGAAGTCTTTTAAAGAAGAGGGCAACATAACATTCTTCAGAACTTACGCCTCTTACTTTGCCACCTATTTTACTGACATCAGGTTCAATTAAATAACATTTTGAGATCTACTGGTGTAACCGTCAATCAAAAGTTTGTTAAATTTTGCTCAGATTAAGAAGTTAATCAATAATGCTCAAAGCAAGTCGTCAAGTTAAAAGCCAAAAATGTTAGAACAAAAAAATGGTCCAAAGATCGTGCTCCTGTGGATATTTTACACGTAGGTTAAAAATATATCGACGCACCGGAGCTGTTGCGTTAATGCGGTGTGTTCACCGGCCGCTATCTCTAAACATACGATAACATGATCGAAGGTGTACTACACAGCGAATCTAGAGGTTGTCTTGTACTTGTACCCCCACTCCCTAAAACCCAGGGTCGTGCCAAGGACAGTGGAAAAGAGATGAGGTTTAATGCTCCCAAGTATTTCTGCTGTTTCTCTTCCCATTTAGAAAAAACAAGGTCTCCACTTCTTAGTCATAATTTGACACCGCACTTCTTCCTACAATTGGATCAAAATGTCAAATGCATGTTGTGAGATCCGGGGCATTGTATGGATCAGTGGTCGGCAAACCCAATAGTCAAAAGAGCCAAATATCAGCAGCAGGACTATTAAAAAAAAATTTCAGAGCCAAATTTCTTGTAAAAAATCATGTTTTTAGGAGTCAAAACCGAGTTCTGGCCGGGCCGCACCCACATCGCTAAAGAGCCGCATGCGGCACTCGAGCCGTGATTTGCCGACCACTAGTAGGCCCCCTATAGACTATCTGGATTTCACAGTTCGCCAGTAACAGAAACATCCTTTCAAACCACACATCCACCCCTAAATAATCCTTAAAAATTTGGACCTTAAATAATACTTTAATTCAGCGTCCCCTATTTGGGGGTCCACTGACCGGCACAACGGCCCGCACAACATTAGTCAAGAAACTGGGGACGAATGTTACATGCTTGTGTGTTGTTGCGAAACAAACTTTAGAAATCGAGATCATCTTAACCATAAAAATACCCCCCCCCCTTGTACACATTAAGGGGGGCAATACACCACGTTGTACACATTTAGAGGGGCAATACACTACGTTGTAACCATTCAGAGGGTTAATACAGCCCGTTGTACATACCAAGAGGGGCAATGCACCCATTGTACACATTCAGAGGGGTAATACAGCCCGTTGTACACATTCAAAGGGGCAATACACGCTGTTGTACACTTTCAGAGGAGCAATACAACCCCTTGTACACATTAAGGGGGCAATTCACCACTATGTACACATTCAGAGAGGCAATACACCACGCTGTACACATTCTGAGGGGCAATACACCGCGTTGTACACATCAAGAGGAACCAGGGAAGCTGTATCTGTGCGTAAGATTAAAACTTAAAGAAGCCTACCAATGAAAGACCTCTCAAAACAACACCAAACTTTTAAAAATAAAACCGTTACAAGATTATGGTAAGGAATCCACGCGACGGAAGTGAAAGCATTTTTAGTGTGACATACTTTTGATACGAGTGGCATACTTTACATTAGTGTGACATACTTTACATTAGTGTGACAAACTTTTAATTAGTTTGACATAATGGTAGTCTCCTCCGATGTAAAAAAAAATTATGCCAGTTTGTGTACCCTATTTTCACCCGGCACAATGGGAATGAGCCAAAACTGAAGGGTTTAAATCAGTGGTTCTTAACCTGGGTTCGATCGAACCCCAGGGGTTCGGTGAGCCAGTCTCAGGGGTTCGGCGGAGGTCCAAAAAAAATCAGAAAAAAATTCATGTTTTACTTTTCTTATTAAGAAGGGTTCGGTGAATGCGCATATGAAACTGGTGGGGTTCGGTACCTCCAAAAAGGTTAAGAACCACTGGTTTAAACAAAATACTTTTTTATTAAATTATTTAAAAACATTCAGTTTCAATTTGTTATTCATATAAAATCCGCAATTGAATCTAATTTTAAAGGAAGAGCGACTGAGCAACCCGTCTCTAAGCAAGAAATGAAGAAGGGCTTCTAACTGTCAAAGAACAAAAAAAAAAAAAAAAAAAAAAAAAAAATATCCTAATGAAGTTCTGAAACTTACAGATGACCTTTGACCCTTGAACTTTTTATGTTAAAGCAAACAATAGGTCCACAGAAGAACTCATATTTTCTCATGCAAACCTTTATCGAATGATGTACGAGGGGTTGGGGCTGGGGGAATCCAGACGGCTTTCCTTAACTAGCAAACGCTCTTGCCAATATTGATTATTTAGGTGGTCGTTTATCATTATTATGGATGCTCAAAATGATTTTAAAAACTATTGAAGTGACAACGTTTGTCTAAAGATGTGTTCACCGCATTGAATATTCTCAGCATTGAAAGTGATACATTAATATAACTAAGTGATCCTTACTGCTGCACTGGTAGACACAACTTTGACATGCTGACCATCCTAATAACACATTCCAGGTAATGTTGTTTTTTTTTTCTTTTTTAATTTAAATAATTGATGTAATGATAATTAGACATAAATTAGTCTATAATAGTATACTAAAAAGTCGTATGTGACAGTGCAAAAATAATTTGCATCACAATTAGCTTTCTAAAATAGGTTTTGTCAACGAAATCAACGAATACATGGATGTGTGATAAATCTGGCATCCGAGGGCGGCACTATTTGACGCGATGGTTGGTGGGCCGTGGGTTAGACACCCCCCACCCCTGCTCTCTAGGGGTTATGACAACTACTGTTAAATATACCAGAAAGAATTATTATAATACCCAATCATTACAAAGGAGAGTGGAGGAATTAGACGTAAAATGATAGGGAACACGATAATAGTTTGTTGTTTTGTTGTTGTTTTTTTGGGGTTGTTTTTTGGAAGTTAACCCGGTTTAATTCTCTTTTGGGATTTCATTGTTACACGCTAAACACGGGGCTAATTTTCGAAAGATTTAAAAAAAAAAAAATTAAAAAAAGAAAACTTTGTTGTACGGTATTATTTGTGTACCGGTACACACTTCTTGTAATACAAAAAGTGAAATTTCAATAACTGTGATAACAAAATTGTAATATTTTGCATTTCTATTGTTATTGTTTTGTTGTTGTTTTTTTGGGGTTGTTTTTTGGAAGTTAACCCGGTTTAATTCTTTTTTGGGATTTCATTGTTACACGCTAAACAAGGGGCTAATTTTCGAAAGATTTAAAAAAAAAAAAATTAAAAAAAGAAAACTTTGTTGTACGGTATTATTTGTGTACCGGTACACACTTCTTGTAATACAAAAAGTGAAATTTCAACAACTGTGATAACAAAATTGTAATATTTTGCATTTCTATGGTTATCTATAGGTTGCCATGAAAATTTAAAATGGGTGACGTCTTATTGTTATTATTATTTTTTTTAAGAGCATGATTATGTGGGGCAAAGACATTGTTTTAGGTGACAGATGGCCTACTTTTAATGTTATCTTTTCAGCACTAGAGTACACATGAATCATAATTAGGGCGTTTAAATGTAATTGTCTATGGGCTTTAGGAAGCTTTAAAATAATGATAGTAATAGTTGCATTAATTAGATGCCTCCTATGTAACTTATTCGCTAATTGAAATATAAAACAATTCCGACTAACATAATTCTCATTTAAACAAATGTTAAGCATTTGGAAGAATGAGATCACTGAATTTTTATCCAGGACGCAGCACATTTAAATTTGGCGACTAAATCTTAACAAGACTGACAAAAACCCGTCCATAGAGCTGACACATAAATCGTGGACTTGATGGTGCAAATTAATTATTCTTTTTATTTATATAGTTCCTAAGTCGAAATGGAATATGACAACTTTAAGTCCCGGTATCATAAAATTATATCGCATTCGCTTAAATTTGGTTCTTTTGTGTGTTTTTTAAAGTTTTAATTAATTTTTTATAGATATTTTTTTAAAAGCGATTTCGGAATGCAAATTTCCACCATGTTCCCAATATATTAAGCTAGCTCCAACAAATCGACATCGGGATTAAAAAAAAAAAAAAAGATTAACACCAGAGCTCTTAAAAAAATATACCAAGGAATAAAAGAATAAAACATGGGCATTTTTATAGATATTTTTTTAAAAGCGATTTCGGAATGCAAATTTCCACCATGTTCCCGAAAAATTAAGCTAGCTCCAACAAAACGACAACGGGATTAAAAAAAAAAAAAAAGATTAACACCAGAGCTCTTAAAAAAATATACCAAGGAATAAAAGAATAAAACATGGGCGCCTTTTACAAGTTAGAGTTTGGATTTCTTTTTGACACAAGCTTACATTGATGGGACAGAAATACACTGACATAAATCAAGAACTACACGGCTAACGACCCCCATTTTAATTATCTGCATACCATGTAGCCACGTTCCCTTAAGTTCAACAAGAATTTCTGGAATTAAGGGGATCACGGTAGGCTGAAATTTAACTGGGCTAAAATTTAAAAAGAGTACAACCCGCTGGTCTTGGTAGAGTTATTGCGATATTCCATTTGCTTCATCTGATATTTAACTAAACATGACGTATGTTCAGCAAAACCATTTCAAATGTTTCCAATATTTTCGTATATTTTAAACTTACGCAATCTCCTTGGGAGGACCTAGGTGACGCTAAATTCTGGGGAGGATCTCAGTGTGCCGCGAAATTCTCGGGTTCGACTTAAGTGTGCATGGCGGAGACAGTGAAGCTCGAAAATCCCTTGTTGTTGTTTTTTTTAATTTTTTATTAGAATTTAGTTGTTTTTTTTAAATATATTATTGGAGCAAAACTGTGGATGCCATCCATTCTTTAGGGAACATAAGATAAGCACCCGTGTGTTCCCCTGCTCTTCTTGTGTTCTGGTTAAGTTTTTGAAAATTTCATGTGCTTTTCTATTTTTTGACACTTTTTAATATATATGTATATATATACGTGTAGATAAGAATAACACAGGTAGAAAATAATCACGTGGTCTAGATACCAGACGACAATGTTGTTGTTTTTTTTCTACAACTTGATCTAGGGAGGAATTTTAGGAGGTTTTTATTTATGAGCGAGTGGTGGGGGTTGCGGGGCATATAGACCAACTAAAGACCAACTAAAGAAAGACCAACTAAGGACCAACTAAAGAAAGACCAACTTAAGAAAAGACCAACTAAAGAAAGACCAACTAAAGACCAACTAAAGAAAGACCAACTAAAGACCAACTAAAAAAAGACCAACTTAAGAAAAGACCAACTATAG
Source organism: Lymnaea stagnalis (assembly GCA_964033795.1). Classification (NCBI taxonomy): domain Eukaryota; kingdom Metazoa; phylum Mollusca; class Gastropoda; family Lymnaeidae; genus Lymnaea; species Lymnaea stagnalis. The sequence goes on from CAXITT010000296.1 coordinate 296,773, forward strand.
AAAGACCAACTAAAGACCAACTAAAGAAAGACCAATTAAGACCAACTAAAGAAAGACCAACTAAAGAAAGACCAACTAAAGAAAGACCAACTAAAGAAAGACCAACTAAAGAAAGACCAACTAAAGAAAGACCAACTAAAAAAAGACCAACTAAACAAAAGACCAACTAAAGAAAGACCAACTAAGACCAACTAAAGAAAGACCAACTAAAGAAAGACCAACTAAAGAAAGACCAACTAAGACCAACTAAAGAAAGACCAACTAAAGAAAGACCAACTAAAGACCAACTAAAGACCAACTAAAGAAAAGACCAACTAAAGAAAGACCAACTAAAGAAAGACCAACTAAAGACCAACTAAAGAAAGACCAACTAAAGAAAGACCAAATAAAGAAAGACCAACTAAAGAAAGACCAACTAAGACCAACTAAAGAAAGACCAACTAAAGAAAGACCAACTAAGACCAACTAAAGAAAGACCAACTAAAGAAAGACCAACTAAAGACCAACTAAAAAAAGACCAACTAAAGACCAACTAAGACCAACTAAAGAAAGACCAACTAAAGAAAGACCAACTAAAGACCAACTAAAGACAAACTAAAGAAAAGACCAACTAAAGAAAGACCAACTAAAGACCAACTAAAGAACAACTAATGACAACTAAAGACCAACTAAAGACCAACTAAAGAAAAGACCAACTAAAGAAAGACCAACTAAAGACCAACTAAAGACCAACTAAGACCAACTAAAGACCAACTAAAGAAAAGACCAAATAAAAAAAGACCAACTAAAGACCAACTAAAGAAAAGACCAAATAAAGAAAGACCAACTAAAGACCAACTAAAGAAAGACCAACTACACGAGCCAAATCAAAGGAAAACATGTTTTTGTTCCCAGGAGGGCTGGCAATTATTGGGGTTGGGAGGGGTGGGGAGGTAGTCGCCTGCTGAAGAGATGCCTGAAATAAACCATGTAGACAAGGTATGTTGTCCCCAGATGAGATGGTTAATTATTTTTACTTGATGTGCCCCTTACACTCACACACACACACTTACACACTCAAAGAGAAAGAGAAAGAGAGAGGGAGTAATTCAAAGATATTTATGTGCCGCATGTGCGATAACTCAAGGACAACTACCATTACAAACAATATCCCTCCCCCCCCCCCTTTCCAACCCTTTTTTTTTTGTAGTGGAGGTAAAAAATGAAAGGTTTTTTCCCTTCTTTTCATTCAAGTTAATTTGACATTTACTCATTTGTACCAAAAAAGTAAATCAAAATAAAAAACTTAGTCGCCGAAAGTGCGTTTCCATTCCCATAGTTTAAACAGGGCCACACATTAGGGAAACGCTAGCGTAAAGAAAGAAGGAACAAAATTGGGCGGTCGGAGGTGGTGTGTCACGTGACTGATTCAAACCAATCACAGTTTCCCTAACATCTTCGCGTACAGCCCGTGTCTTGCCCGCCGTTCGGTTTGAGACAGCCAGCGAGCAGAAAGCTCGAAAAAGGAACTTGCCCATCACCCCGTCTCTAGGCAACGAGTAGAAAAGTATAAAAGCTATTCCCATTCAGTTGTGTAGGCCTGCGACCATTGTTCCTCGGAGAGCATTCTACATTCAAATCTCCTTGTTAAATTTTTATTCCACAAGCTTTGCGTTTTTTAAAACACTTTTTCAAAATGGCCGACGCACAAGCCCTTTTTGATAAACTGAAAGCTGATGCCAACTGCAAGTCTCTGCTTTCTAAAAATCTCACACAAGAACTCGTGGACTCTCTGAAAGATAAGAAGACCAAATTTGGCGGTACTCTCGCCGACTGCATCCGTTCAGGTAAGAGAGTTTTCCCTCCCTTTGTTCCAGCTTCTCACCACACGCCCCTGCAGTGTACCCTTGGTAGATGGCCTAGTTATCTCCCCTTTTCACCTTTACCAAAGACACTCGTACGATTGCACGGTTAATAATGAAGATTGCTATTACTAAAAAAAAAAAAAAAGGTGCTTCATGTTTGGGGTGTTGTTTGGGGGCAA
>CAXITT010000296.1:298826-316498 GCA_964033795.1 Lymnaea stagnalis
AAGGGGTGTTTTTATTTAAGGTTTTTTTTTTTTTTTTTTTTTTTAAATGTAGATACTGAGATAAGGTATCAGTTTAAAATATGTAGTAGATTGTAACACTGTGTGTTCAAGTGTTGACATACTTTTTTTTAATACACCACTTGGGTCCTGCATTCATACAAATCGAAAGGTTACAGCGAAATGTGATGCTGTCCTGTAACACAGGAACGTTCTGGTAGCTTATATGTATGATTACTACATTATCTCTGTCATCGATTATTTGATGTTATTTCAATACCTTTAAATATCTAAATGGTTTATTGTAACAACAAACAACCTTCTCGGCGTATGATTGACGCCAAACAAATCACAATATGGTATGTACTCCCTAAGACCAGTTTGAAATAGTTTTACCCCGTCCGATAGTTCTTCATGTAACCTCAAAGTTAACCGCATTTCATTTCACAGTCAACCTTTATAACAGTAAAACTATCTCCTCACTTGTCTTTTTTTTCCCCCTGGGCATACAGCAATAGTTGAGTCTTGACACGTACTGGGACTTCATATAAAAATACGGTATGTTACATATGTCCAAACAGTTGGCACTGTAGGACCAAGGGCGATTACCAACACAGAAGTTTGGCTATGAAAACTTTAAAACAATTATTTATCAAATGATGTGTAGCTTTGTGTCGTGGCAGTGAAGGATAACTCTGCTTACCATAATTAGGGAGTTAATGAAAACACTGAGGAAAGTTTGAGGGGAGGGTGGGGGGGGGGCAAGAATGATTAGAGATATATCTTTTTTGTAGAAGATCATGTTCTTTCATTGGCTCCCCAAAGCCACTCTGTACACCACTGTAAGTGTAAAAACAGCCCACCCCAACAGTGCTTGAACATTAATACCGGACCCGCTCCTTGTGAGGTGATGAGATTTATTTTATTTTTTTCTGTTGTAAAGTTTGAAGGCCACTGTAGTTCCGGTTGCGTCACTTTACGACAGCCCCACTGTTCTGAAATCCTATAGGCATGTCTTCCACTGTAAATCATAGTCTCTCGGCTCACATGTGGCGTGACAGGTTGGCCGTAAATACCTGTGCTCTCCTCTACATACCTGGACCCTCGCCCCCCCCCGCACACACACACACCTCCAATTGGATGCAGTTAAGCCAGAACCTAAAGCGTGGGAATATTTTTTTTTTTTATTAATGTCTGCAAATAATATATTTTTCGTTTAACTCAAGAAATTTATGAACCAACTCTTATTAAAAAAGATCAAGGTCACTAAAAGATTAATTGGTCAACCTACCTCTTTAATTGGAGTCCCCCCCCCCAACCCTCTTTTCCAATCGCTCACATTCTATAGTCCATTTATAAAACTTCTATTTTATCTCAAATTTAAAAAAAAGAAAAATGTACAGGTAAATATTTATCTGCCAGTCTCGGTATTCACTGTTATTATGTTTGGCTCAACTTCTCAGATTTTCTTTGATTGATTCAACACAAACTTTCCTGAAGACCTTCAGCTCTTTAAATATATAGGTAATTTTTGTTTTCCTGGCCTGGTTACTCAGAAATGGTTTCAAAAGAAGGCATGTGTTGAAAATGGGCTTCCACTATTCAGTCCAATCCCAACTAATTTACTAAATGGGGGAGGGGGGGGGGGTGGCGGAAGCAAACTAGGTCACCGGCTGTTGGGTGCACAGCTGTTCTGACACTTGTTTTGTGTGTTGTTGTTTTTTTCTTTACTGACGTGGTGTCCACAACATTAACTTGACGTCTTCAAGTTTGACTTGGAGGCACACTAAAGCCCGTAACCCAAGATCAGGCTACTCTGTTCCCCATCATGAGGCACCGCACAGCATTACTTTTCATGTTTTTATGGCTGAAGCGATTCCCTTTGTTCTATTACAGTTATACAAATTCTAAACAAAGGCTTAGACAAAAATTGACATAGCGTTAGAGCAGTGGTTCTCAACCTTTCTAAAGACGCGACCCTTTAAATAGTGTCTCATGGTGTGGCGACCCCCAACCACAAAATCCCTTTCACTGCTACTATATAACTGTGGCAGCATGTGTTTTCAGATGGTCTTAGGCGACCCCTGTGAAAGGGTCGTGCGACCCCAAAAGGGTCGCGACCCACAGGTTGAGAACCGCTGCTTTAGAGAGTATTCTTTGGGATGCTCAGGTGTCAGGAGTGGATGACGATGGCTTTAAAGAAAAAAACAATTTTTTATCCTTTCACTTTGAAACTCCTGGGCAGCGATGGTTTACTTTGTGGTTGTTTATTTATGTATTTTTATTTTGTTGTCGTCGTCGTTGTTGTTGTTGTTGTTGTTGTTGTTGTTGTTGTTTTGGTTCAAGTTTTTTCCACAACAGACTCTTTCATGGAAAATGTTTTGTTTTATTTTCACTTCAAGTCAACTATTAGATATTACTACCTGAATCGAATAAAACCGTATCCGAAAATTTGTTTAAAAAAAAAAAAATTTCGAAGACGGAAAATCGATTGACGGAAATTTGATCTAACGGAAATTTGGTCGAATCTTTTTTTTTTTTTTTTTTTTTTAAACAGACTCTTTCATGGAAAATGTTTTGTTTTATTTTCACTTCAAGTCAACTATTAGATATTACTACCTGAATCGAATAAAACCGTATCCGAAAATTTGTTTAAAAAAAAAAAAAATTTCGAAGACGGAAAATCGATTGACGGAAATTTGATCGAACGGAAATTTGGTCGAATCTTTTTTTTTTTTTTTTTTTTTTTTCAGTTCACACGTTAAAATTTTACGTCGAATTTTTTTTTTAACGCTTTTTTTTTTTTTTTTTTCTTTTTACAGTTCACACGTTAAAATTTTACGTCGAATTTCTTTTTGAACGCATTTTTTTTTTACTATGTAGTGTAACGCGCTAAAAGAAAAATTTTACGAAAATTTTAACGTGTGAGCTGAAAAAATGATTCGACCAAATTTCCGTTTGATCAAATTTCCATCTATCAATTTTCCGTCGACAAATTTTCTTTCAAAAAATAGTCCGGTAACCAAATAAAACGCTAAGTTCGCCTTAGAATCTTCTCTATCAGTTCGGTGAGAATCTTTCGATGCAGACGAAATCAGAAACGAAACGGCCGGACATGGGGGACACGTGTAAATGATGAAAAGCGACTTACACAGCTGACACAAAGACACAATGTGTCTTCCACACAGACAAGGACACCAGCTCCTGAATTTAAAGTCTCTAATTTATGGTAGTGGCTGGGATTTACAATTTGAAGAAAAAAAAAACACTTACAGGGGGACTAACACTTGGTAATGGGTTGCTTACGTCATGAACCGGAAGTGTTGGAAGGCCGGTAGAAATTACCATCTCATTGAAGTTGGTGAAGGTCGCAGGTTGGGCAAAAGGCAGTGCGAACTAAAGACAGAAACACACATAGTCGCACGCACAGACACACATAATTAAATATAAAGACAAGCACGGACGCGGCTCATACATACACAGAAACACATATACATGGCGCACAGATACATCTAAACACACACATATGCCATACAGACACATAAAGGCACATACATGTACACACATAGATACACACTGACAAATACAGACCAACACATCGACGCAACGCTCACTCACACACATTCACACACACTATTGCAGTGCACACACACGCACACACTGACACTGCCACTGGTCTTGATTAGTTTAGGTTTCAACTCAGTATATTTGATTTCACACAACAAATGAAGAAATTTGACGGAATTCATCTGTTGAAGAATCGAAAGAAAGAAATTGATGAAGTTTTTGGATGAACTAATTTGGTGAAGTAATTTGATGAAGTAATTTGGTGAAGTAATTTGATGAAGTAATTTGGTGAAGTAATTTGGTGAAGTAATTTGATGAAGTAATTTGGTGAAGTAATTTGGTGAAGTAATTTGATGAACTAATTTGGTGAAGTAATTTGATGAAGTAATTTGGTGAAGTAATTTGGTGAAGTAATTTGATGAACTAATTTGGTGAAGTAATTTGATGAACTAATTTGGTGAACTAATTTGGTGAACTAATTTGATGAAGTAATTTGGTGAAGTAATTTGATGAAGTAATTTGATGAACTAATTTGGTGAAGTAATTTGGTGAACTAATTTGGTGAAGTAATTTGGTGAACTAATTTGATGAAGTAATTTGATGAACTAATTTGGTGAAGTAATTTGGTGAACTAATTTGATGAAGTAATTTGATGAACTAATTTGGTGAAGTAATTTGGTGAACTAATTTGATGAAGTATTGGAAAAATACGCTTTTATGCTTGCAAAAAAACAAAAAAAAAAGTTTAAAAAAAAAATTGTGCATGGTGACCACCCTGATCCCTTTATTTTTTGGCGATGAATTGCGAGAACATCGAGCCAATCAAAATCCTGTCGCTGGAACTGATTACCCCCCCCCCCCCCCCCCACCCAGAAGTGACGCGTTGATCCAGAAATGGGCGAGACGGTCTAGCCTTCCGCGCCCAATCAATGAACACGGGCACCAAGTTTGAGTTGATGACAGCCCAATCAATGAACACGGGCACCAAGTTTGAGTTGATGACCTCCCAATCACTGAACACGGGCACCAAGTTTGAGTTGACGACCGCCCAATCAATGGACACGGGCACCAAAGTTTGAGTTTATGACAAATACATCTGATGATTGATCCGCACAACGTATCCAATGTCTTTGTTCATTCATCGGCCCAGCTTTTGTTTAGACAAGCACAGTTCGAGGTCAGCTCCATCATCAGTTCTTAGTCCGGCATGACGGCAAATATGAATGTTGAATTGCCGGCCCGAGCTGCTGCCACATAAAGAGTTGAATTAAACAAACCCCTAAAAACAACGTTGTTTTTCATATAAATCCTTGATAAAATTGAATAGCCAGCCATGGGGTGGGCGGAGTGCTGAAAATTTGACCAAAAAGACATACAAGTATCCCAATTAAGGCTACCGCCCCCCCCCCCTTTCCACACAGGCTCGAAATCGCACATTTTGTCACGCCCCTGACCTATAATAATACTCCAATGACCAATTGAATAGCCAGCCATGGGGTGGGCGGAGTGCTGAAAATTTGACCAAAAAGACATACAAGTATCCCAATTAAGGCTACCGCCCCCCCCCCCCTTCCACACAGGCTCGAAATCGCACATTTTGTCACGCCCCTGACCTATAATAATACTCCAATGACCTACCCGTTTTTTAACCCCAGATTTATTTCACCAAAATATTTCAGAAAAGCGAATGAAAATTTTAATGTGACGTCATCAAACGCATGTGCGATATGTTTATATATTTTTAAGAATCTCATTTGTTTGGTCAGTAATTTTTTTTTTTTCGTGAAATCAACGTCATCATATTTCCTGTCAACCCCCTTGAAAAACTAGGCATACAGGCAGAGGCGTAGTGAGAGTGGGGCAGGGGGGACAGATTCCCCGGGCGCCAGCTAGTTAGGGGCGCCAAAATGTGCTTTGATATTATTTTATTGATGAGAATAATGGGTTTGAGAGTTGAAAAAAAAAGGAAAAAGGGGCGCTTTAAAATGGATCTTGTCCCCGGGCGCGAATCTTGTCCCCGGGTGCCAAACACCTTCGCTACGCCTCTTCATACAGGGGCAGACCCAGGTGGAAGCAGCAGATGGAGACGAAGCAGGGGTTCGAACTGGGTCTAACTATGGAACAAGTAAACTCTAATTTGACGTTTGATTCAAATATAACAAGGAAAAAATATTGGACAAGCCTGATATCATCGATCTAATCGCGCTTAACTAACACCTTTGATAATGGTTTGTTTTTTTTTGGTTGCATTGTTATCCCAACTGATATCGCAGCTGCTGTAGCAGCATGTATCTCAGAAGCATTGTAGTAACTGTTCTAACTTCAAGTGTCCAGTCAAGATGTTCATACAACATGGACAATACTGGGTTGGTTGATAAAGCTTTAATTAACGCATGGTATTGAGAAAAGTTCCAGTCAATTTTTAAGTAACAAAAACCAAATAAGATACAACTTGACGTAAGAAAGTTTAAAGTCTCCCGACACACTCATTGTCCCGACACAGATGTGTGTAGTTCATCTGAGCGAGATGTGTCGTAAATAGATTAAGTTCATCTTATCAATTTTTTTTTAACGTGGCTAAACTTCACAAGGTGACTCAGAGATCTTTGTGTGTACGTGTGTGTGGTTAATATCGTTCGTCTGAAAGTGTAAAATGAATCATAGAAAATGCGAAATCCGCTTGTGTTTAAAAAAAAACAAACTTTTCTGGCTTTCTAAATAAAATTCATTTACATGTAAATAGCCGATGATAAAAATTATGTACTGGCGTTTTAAAAAAAAAGTATTTGTTTCATTGAGAGGTGGCTCCCCAGCAGTGGCGTAGGAGGGGGGCAGGAACAAGATTTAGGGACTGTTTCCTTCACTGTGTAGATGTGTATCGGTTTTCGTAAGGCAGATATCTACAAGCTTGATATCTAACCTTAGTGCAAACAAACAGATTTTAAAAAGAAGAAAAGAAAAAAATCATTATGTTTGTATATGTTCACAAGTATGTTCACCCTTAGGAACGGGTAAAAAAATAAATATATATTTTTTTTACATCCTGTCTGAATGTGTAAAGCTTTGAGCCTGATATATTGGTCTCTGGTGTGTGTGTGTGTGTACGTGTGTGTGTACGAGTTGAATATCACGTACACTGATAACACTATCGTATGACTCACACTTTTTTTTTCAAAACACGTCGACAAAGGTGACCTTAAAAAAAATAAAAATGAACGATCCCTAACTCTGGCGGGTCTCAAACTGGGGAACGTGTTGCTACGAACAAGACGTACAATATGCATAATACTAGTGAGCAGTTTCAAACAAATAATTCTGAACGGGTGAGAATCGGGCTGTCATATTATCACTTCTTCGTGTCACAAAATGACACTTTGAACTTCATTTGAAGTACAACACCAGACGTAGCTGTTTGAGACAGGTGCAATATTTTCCGCTGGGAAAATCGTTTGCTAATAGTTGTTTTACATGCACATGGTCCGATACTATAAATTAATTAGGGTAGGATTTGGGGTAGAGATTAGTGTGGTGGTGGTGTTTTTTTGTTTTTTTTTTTTTTTTGGGGGGGGGGGGTTATCTTGTTGAGGGGTACTCTCTATGGCATGGGTGGGTCTAGACGGTTTGTGTCCACACTGTCTTGTGTGGGTTAATCTACACGGTTTGTGCTTTCGTGCTGTCTTGTGTGGTTGGATATCTTGTGTGGTTGGGTATCTTGTGTGGTTTTGTCTAAATGGTTAGTGTTCGTACGCCCTTGTGTTTGGGTGGGTCTTTGAACTCTAGATCGCCGGTGTTCACACTGTCAGCGTTGGTCGGTGTTCACACTGTCAGCGTTGGTCGGTGTTCACACTGTCAGCGTTGGTCGGTGTTCACACTGTCAGCCTTGGTCGGTGTTCACACTGTCAGCGTTGGTCGGTGTTCACACTGTCAGCGTTGGTCGGTGTTCACACTGTCAGCGTTGGTTGGTGTTCACACTGTCATGACGCAGTGTTGGTTGGTGTTCAGACTGTCAGCGTTGGTCGGTGTTCACACTGTCAGTGTTGGTTGGTGTTCACACTTACGTGGCTTTGTCTCATGTTGAGAAATGATGTAACAGAAAATACTTAAAACCGTAATTCGGGGGGATTTTATTTTTTTATTGTTGTTTGTAGATTTTCCCAAACTCAAACTTGACTTACATGCGTGACACTGTTTGTGTTTTTTCATTCCTCGCCATATGCTTCACCGATACTTTCACCCCATACTCTTTCTATAAATAGTGCCGGAAGTGACGACACTGGCGTGGTCAGGCCCCATATTGGCGTGTCACTTCCGGTTGAATCGTTTATTTTACAATCATAATTTAAATCAGGATTTTTTCCCCCCATCGACCTCCTTTTTCCAAAAACGACAAGTTTGTACAAATGATCCTCGTGGCATATCAGAAATCTTACGATGTTAGGGTGAAAAAAAATCAGCCCAAAATACACGTGACGTTCAATCGATGGCTTTATTTCCCAGAGTTCAAAGTTGAGTGGCAGAGAGAGAGAGAGAGAGAAAGAGAGAGAGAGAGAGAGAGAGACGGGCAACACTGCCAACGGTGCACGTTGGTAAAATATATGTACTGTCTGTGATGAGACCTATGAAGGAATTGACCAGTCTGTCATTGTCGAAATTCCCTTTTGAGACGCTTAAGACTTCATGGTGTATTGTTTGGAGATCCTCAATTAAAGTTGTATTTTTTAATTTTTAAAAAAATTCATATCAGTGGTATCGTATCAAAGGTATCGTATCAAAGGGGTGAAAGGTCAAATTCTCCCACGACACCTCTCTCACAAGATTCTCTTATCCAATCCACCTCCACACCTCCACCTCCACACCTCCACACCTCCACACACATAAACACACATACACTCACACAACGTTCTCCCATCACAACAAACTCTAAAACAGTTCGATCAACCGGATATTTAACAGGGCTTAAAGTTGCGCTGTGGGAGGAATAAGAAACCATCAACTTTAATTACAGGGGGGGGGGGGGAGAGCACAAAACAGACAAGTAGCAGGTGGCCTGCAAAAGTCAATGCGATTGCTCGGGGTGAGGTCAAGGCTGCAAGAAGATTTGATCGGCATGTATTTAAACATATTTGTTGTTCCCTTTAAACTGCAAAGTCATTTTTCAAAAAAGTCATGAAATGGTATAATTTCCGTATAAAAAGATTCGCTCCATTATTTACAAGGAAACCAATTCCCGTCATATCGCAGACTATTTTCCATCTCCCCAAATGGTCGCCAATCTCTAAATTTACTGTTTAGGCCTTTTTTTTTTTTCATATCTTTTTGTCTACACCAATGAAAGGAAGGGGGAGAGCAAATATGTGTACCTTTCGCCTCGCACGACTTTTTTATTTACATACTATTACTACCATATGGAATATTACAAACGGTTACCGGAAATTTGATCGAAAGAAATTTCGTCGACGGAAATTTGATCGAACGGATCATTTGTCGAATCTTTTTTTTTTCAGTAGACACGATACAATTGTCTTCATATTTCTTTTTGAACGCTTTATACTATCCGCTTTATACTATCCGCTTTATACTATCCGCTTTATACTATCCGCTTTATACTATCCGCTTTATACTATCCGCTTTATACTATCCGCTTTATACTATCCGCTTTATACTATCCGCTTTATATATCCGCACAAGTAAAACAAAAGAATGCGTTCTAAAAGAAATTTGACGCAAAATTTTAACGTGTGATTTAGAAGAAAAAAAAAAAGAGGATTCGACCAAATTTCCGTTCGATCAAATTTCCGTCGATAAATTTTTTCCATCGACGAAACACACTAAAACATATGGTGAACGATCTTTCTCTTTCTGCGCCCCCAAATAATGGAATTCTTTGCCACTACACATCCGCAATATACCAACCACCCAGGCCTTCAAAACTGCACTCAAAACATATCTTTTTTAAATGATACTACCCTGACTGATTCATCACGTCTGACCGATAAACGATCTTGCTGGCTGACGTCCATGGTTTGCCTTGTAAAAGTTATGTGGTGGGGTGGGTGAATATACATTGCTGTTGTTTATTTCATAAATGTATTTTATTTTAATGTCATGGTTATGGGGTACCGCGCTATATAAGACCTCTTATTATTATTATTATTATACGATTACAGACATTTTATGTACACGCATACTAGTCTTAAGCGGCACTTAAGTGTCATCACGTGTACACAGTTAGACGGATTACAGCATTTAAAAATGTGTGGTATGACATGAAGTGCAACTGTGATATATAAGGGTGTTGAACCAAGTATCAGGGCGTATAACCAAGTATCAGGGCGTATAACCAAGTATCAAGGCGTATAACCGAGTATCAGGGCGTATAACCAAGTATCAGGGCGTATAACCGAGTATCAGGGCGTATAACCGAGTATCAGGGCGTATAACCGAGTATCAGGGCGTATAACCGAGTATCAGGGCGTATAACCGAGTATCAGGGCGTATAACCGAGTATCAGGGCGTATAACCGAGTATCAGGGCGTATAACCGAGTTTCAGGGCGTATAACCGAGTATCAGGGCGTATAACCGAGAATCAGGGTATTGAACCAAGAATTGGGGTATTGAACCAAGGATCGGGGTATTGAACCGAGTATCAGGGCGTATAACCCAGTATCAGGGCGTATAACCGAGTATCAGGGTGTTGAACCGAGTATAAGGGTGTAATTAAAGAAATGTTTAGGTGAAGAACGTGAATAGCACCAAACAGCTGGAGTAAGTCACACACACCAAACTGGTACAAACACCAAACAGCTGGAGTAAGTCACACCCACCATCTGGTATACTCACAAGTTCTTAGTGGGCTGTTGATGTACGAGCCCGGGTGAGTGGGGAGAACAAATGAATGAAGCGTTGCTGGTTCACAGATCGGATGTTTGGCTTGACCTTTGAACTTTAGGCAAATAAAAACAACAGTAACGATGAGCACATGTCTCAGTAGGCGAGTCCAGACTCCACACTATATCTACGATACGTGCTCTTTGGCATCTACGATATGTGCTCTATGTGGCATCTAACATATGTGCTCTATGGCATCTAACATGCGCACGGTGGCATCTAACATATGTGCTCCATGGCATCTAACATATGAGCCATATGACATCTATCTAACGTTTTATATGACAATACCATATGTGCTATATGCCATGTATGCCAGATACTATGTATCTGCTTATGACATCTATCACGTGTGCTTTTGCAGACTTGCATTCTGTGCTATAAGAGATCCACTTGTTGGTCTTGCTGAGCTGAGAGAGTTCACTTATAGGGAATGAAAGAAAGTGTTGTGATTATTTTTTCCAACATTATTTTGGTATATTTATAATGTTGTTTACGTGGGGATCGCCTTATTCCCCCCACCCCACCCTTTTTTTTTTGTTTGCGTTGAATTGGCCGATGATGTCATGGATCCTACGACATCCAACTGTCACCTGGCAATATTAAATCATAGAGTCGTCCTTTTTCTTTTACCTATCACTGGATGCTATTTTTAGCATCTCGTGCACAACTCTTATGGCCAACTTGATCTACTCTCTACGTCTCTCTAAATTTCTCTCTCTCTCTCTTTCAGACACATACACAGGCACATAGTTTCCTAAAGGCCACACACACATACAATTAACATTTCACACACACTCAGCGAAAGAGATTTATATTACGTATGACAAGCTTAATACTAAGTGACATTCAGCTCACCAGAACATATGTGTGTGTGTGTGTGTGTGTATGTATGTGTGTGTGTGTGTGTGTGTGTGTGTGTGTGTGTGTTGGGTTTATCAGGATGGATGGGGGTGGGTGCTGGTGAGTGGTAGAACTTTACCTGGGGATTCCGGGAGTCTGTTGGTTCTGAGCACCAGGTGTAAATAATCCCCACCCCTTACAGTTGGCCCACAGGCAATTCTATTACATCTCCCCTCCCCCAACACATCCCATTCGCCCACTCACACACACAACCATCTTATATCTTTTTCTGCAATCTGACATTCTTGCGTGCATACGTAAATAAGATGTACACTGCTGCTTAAGTATCGTACAAGTGTACAAGAAACGTAACTCCATTGTTGTGTGCAAGTTTGGAGGGTTGTTATCTCCCCATTCCACCCTCCGCCCCCACCTTCCACCCGCCCCCACCCTGTCAGGTTGTATTTCTGACGTAGATCATGACGTCAGCACCTTTTTTTCAATTTGTTCTGTTAGAGGCATTTAGTGTATGCTTCAACTCGCAAGGGCATCTTACTGCAATAACCATGGAATAACTGTTGAATAACTATCGAATAACGATTGAATAACAATTGAATAACAATTGAATAACTATTAAATAACCATTGAATAACCATTAAATAATAATCATTCAATAACTATTGAATAACAATTGAATAACAATTGAATAACAATTGAATAACAATAAACAACAATTAAATAACTATTAAATAACCTTTGAATAACCATTAAATACTAACTATTCAATAACCATTGAATAACTATTGAACGGCCTACTGTTGCCGCTCACACATTACTGAGTTGACCGTCCTCTGACATCTACAAACACATCAAATTCCTGGACATCACCTGACCATTTAGTTTGCCCTTGAGACAACAAAAGTGCTGTATACGTTAGTCATTTAAGTTTGAAAAAGGTCAAGACGTCCCTCAGGTGAGTACGTTACTGAATGACGTCAGGATTTCTAGCAGCGAAGATAACTTTAAAAAAAAAAAATACATATATATTTTTTAAAGAGCTCCACTGACAGTTTTCTCTGGATCACCATGTTCCCCCTAAAGAAAATGCGATTTAAAAAAAATGAAGCAAATTGTTTAAAGTAGAAAAGAAAAGTTAAGTGTTACAGAAGGCTAAGGTGCCAGTACTGCAGCCGAGGTCAAAGTCAAAAGGTTAGACTCGTATATTAGTGGGAAAACAAGTTTGGACTCGAATATTAGTGGGAAGACAAGGTTGGACTCGAATATTAGTGGAAACTGGTCATGTTCTTGTCTTCACTTCTACAATATTGTCCTCCAAGTATTATAACCGAGGAGGTACAAAATGTACCGTATAAAGCAGACGTGAAGTTTATCCACTGTAGAACGTCCCCCCTTCCAACACAATCCTCTCAAGACCACCCCCCACCCCACCATCAACTTTTTTTTTTGCCAGACTTCATTTCTAAAAAAAGAAAGACAAAAGGTTGTTTTACACATTTTTATTAACGTACCACGGCATAAGGTTGGCAAGTGTATTGTTGACCTTAAATCCGCGCCCCCCACCCCCCTCCTCTGACATTCACAGACAATAGCAATATGTCTGGAAGGCTTGAGTGGTTACACATGAGTCTAAAGGACGCTTCCTATACACACCTTTTTGTCTATACAAAAATATTCCCAGCCTTTGTCTGAAGTTTTTTAATAGTTGATTTCATTTTTAGCGCTCGTGTTTTGCATCCTTGATTTAATATAAGGATATATTGCAGGCCCAGCAGACTGTTTTGAGAAGCCTTCTTATCCCTTGACATTTAGATTTACGCTCTCCATGGAACGGGAACAGCTCATCCTCTGGAATGGTGGTATTTTCCCCATCGAAAAGAAACTGAAGTCTTCAAAGACCGGAAGAAGTGATGAGAAATCGAAGTCTCAAAGACCGGAAGAAACGACGAGAAACCGAAGTCTCAAAGACCGGAAGAAACGACGAGAAACCGAAGTCTCAAAGACCGGAAGAAGCGATGAGAAACTGAAGTCTCAAAGACCGGAAGAAGCGATGAGAAACTGAAGTCTCAAAGACCGGAAGAAGCGATGAGAAACCGAAGTCTCAAAGACCGGAAGAAGCGATGAGAAACTGAAGTCTCAAAGACCGGAAGAAGCGATGAGAAACCGAAGTCTCAAAGACCGGAAGAAGCGATGAGAAACCGAAGTCTCAAAAACCGGAAGAAGCGATGAGAATCAGAAAGTATTTTGGTAGCAGTCGCAGGGTGGTTTTATGGGAACAAATTTAAGACTTTAGAGATGGAGAGTAGACCTTTCCGACATTGGAGAGCGGGAATCAGTTGAGGGGAGAGGACTAAGTTGTTGCCGGGGACAGTTTGATGAGGGTTTAAGCCATAGGTAGGATTGAGATGGTCGAGTTTGTTTTTCATTTGATTAGTGGAGATGTAAGTCGTGATTGAGTTGGTTGATAATTGTTCTAATAAAGTCACATAGTTTAAGGTTCCTCTATAGAATAGAGAGTATAGAATATAAGGTAAGGAATAAAGGGTATAGAATATAGGGTATAGAATTTGGTTTTAGAAGTTGGGGTAATAGAATATACCGTATAGAAGTTAAGGTATAGAATATAGGGTATAGAAGTTATGGTATCAAATATTGCGGTATAGAGTATAGGGTATAGAATATACTTTATAGAAGTTAGGGTATAGAATATAGGGTATATAAGTTAGGGTATATAATATAGTGTATAGAAGTTAGGGCATAGAATATAGGTTGTAGAAGTTAGGGTATAAAATATAGGTTATAGAAGTTAGGGTATAGAATATTGGGTATAGAAGTTAGGGTATAGAATATTGGGTGTAGAATATACCGTGTAGAAGTTAGGCTATAGACTATAGGGTATACACGTTAGTGTATAGAATATAGGGTATGTTCAGCCCTTATCTTTTTTGAAACGCGTCAACTGGTCGGTGGACACATTTTTATTCTTATCGAATATTGAAAGGAAAAATACATCTTGAAGTTCATGCATCAAACTTGTCCAAAATGTCTCCTCCAGATGTCGGGCCCTGTAGTCGAAATCATTCTACTTCTTTTTTTTTTTTAAATCCTTTTTTCCCCCCTCCATTAAATGTATTTCAAAACGTATGCATCGCTGTAACCTAACCCCGGCCCCTGTCCCTAGGTTAAAGCGTTGTCTGCAGTAGTTTATAATTCAACAATGACCCCTAGGGACATCCCGACGGTAAAAAAAAAAAAAAAAATTCCTTGACGTCCTAAACCATGAAATCTAAAAGTTTAGCCCCGACCCCCCCCACAAGTCAGTCTCAGACAGCCCATTTCATCGAATCTAAAGACGGATCGATACTGATGGCATCTCTGCACTCTCAGTTTATCGGGTTTTTCCTCCCAATGAGGCCAAGATTTTGCGTTAACAAAATTTGAATGCTCAGACTTATAGTTTTCTTTCGATGCTTACATGCCTGGACTGAAATGTAACGCTTAACTGTGTTAATATCCAGCCAAATAAAAGAAACACTTTGGTACTGTGTACATAATGAGATGTGTATTGATTTTTTTTTACACCCATTCCTTTGTCTTCCAACTCTCCTGTGGCTAGAACACATTAAAAATTAAGGACGAATATGATATCAGATTAAATCAGGGAAACAAATTATTATTATTACTATTTTCACTGAGTCTGCTGATCGTCTGACCTGTGTGTAGTTTATCCTAATTGGACCCACATAAATGAGTGGTGTGTGTGTGTCTCCATTAGTTTGTATCTGGTCGACTCAACCACTCTGCCCGGTACATTACAGTAGATCTTTTGTGTGTTCGTTGTATTTTATTAAAGGGTTGTGCAAACTATGTTAGGAACGATTTGATCCCGGTAGGTTTTTAGAAGATTCTTGATGTACTTATGACGTCATTGCCTGCTGCGGCCCTTTGGGGGGGGGGGTGATTTATCTTCGAGTGATAACAAAACATTCCGGTCCAATAACTAGGTGTTTATTTATATTTTATATTGTCTTTCATATGTCTTACACACATATATTTACATGTAAAAAAATATCTATACAAGCTATAGTAATATAGGCATATCAGACGTGTCTGGTCTCCATGCCAACGAAAAAGTGTTGCTGAGAGAAGGAAAAAAAATTGTGCAAGGATGTGGGGAGAAAAAGTTTGAACGTTTTTGCTGTAGTCTGAGCCAAGATTTTTTGGGACGTTCTTTGCTCGCCTCGTACAGGTAAACAATTCCCCTGCAGGGAGAGCGTGTCCCAATTCTATTCTTAGAATCCACTCGTGCTGGCGTCAGCAAATTTGTGGTGTCATTACCAGCAGGGAAAGAAAAAAAAATTCTCTGGTCTCCTTCAATAAGTGTACACCGGCGAACCGAATGCTTTACCATTCTAGGTATCACCGATAGGTGGCGCTTATCTTGTATCCAGAGCGGTGCGGATAACAGGAAACAATGTACACGCAAACACGTGTGGGGTGGGGGCGAGGGGGGCATTTTGAGACGGGGGCCAGGGGGGGACATCTTGAGGAGGGGGCGCGGGGGGCGTCTTGAGAAGAGGCGAGGGGGCAGCGTGAGGCGGGGGAAGGGGGGCATTTTGAGACGGGGGCCAGGGGGGGACATCTTGAGGAGGGGGCGAGGGGGGCATCTTGAGAAGAGGCGAGGGGGCATCTTGAGGCGGGGGAGAGGGGGCATCTTGAGGTGGGGCGAGGGGGGCATCTTGAGGTGGGGCGAGGGGGGCATCTTGAGGCGAGGGTGCATTTTGAGGCGGGGCTGGATACTGTCTTGAACCAGGAGATGCACTTGTCAAAGTATAGTCGAAATCAGTGATAATCAAAGTCACTGATAGTCAAAGTCACTGATAGTCAAAGTCACTGATAGTCAAAGTCACTGATAGTGAAGTCCCTGCTATTTCATTAACGTAATAAGAAAAGGGGGTGGGGGGCAAGCACCAATAATATTCTTAGTTCTGGTAGGTTTGTTTGTACAAACCAACACCTGAACGATGAACACAAAATATATTACAATTTAGATGAGGTCATAACAATGTCATCACGCTGTTTACTGTGGTGGTAGTTGTATCTCTACAGCTGACCCACCACTGTACACGTTTTACTGTGGTGAATGTTGTATCTCTACAGCTGACCCACCACTGTACACGTTTTACTGTGGTAGATGTTGTATCTCTATAACTGACCTACCACTGTACACGTTTTACTGTGGCAGATGTTGTATCTCTATAGCTGACCTACCCCTGTACACGTTTTACTGTGGCAGATGTTGTATCTCTATAACTGACCCACCACTGTACACGTTTTACTGTGGTAGATGTTGTATCTCTATAACTGACCTACCACTGTACACGTTTTACTGTGGCAGATGTTGTATCTCTATAACTGACCCACCACTGTACACGTTTTACTGTGGCAGATGTTGTATCTCTATAACTGACCCACCACTGTACACGTTTTACTGTGGCAGATGTTGTATCTCTACAACTGACCTACCACTGTACACGTTTTACTGTGGCAGATGTTGTATCTCTATAGCTGACCTACCACTGTACACGTTTTACTGTGGCAGATGTTGTATCTCTATAACTGACCTACCACTGTACACGTTTTACTGTGGTAGATGTTGTATCTCTACAACTGACCTACCACTGTACACGTTTTACTGTGGTAGATGTTGTATCTCTATAACTGACCCACCACTGTACACGTTTTACTGTGGTAGATGTTGTATCTCTATAACTGACCCACCACTGTACACGTTTTACTGTGGTAGATGTTGTATCTCTACAGCTGACCCACCACTGCACACAATTTAATTCGGGGGTTATATTCCGTCACTTAATCAAAGGATTATGTCGGGGAGGTAAAATTTTAAAGGATATTGAAAGACAAATCGATAATGACGTCAGCTGAAGTAAGACTTGGTAAGGGGAACTCCTCTCTGAAACTATCGGTACACAAATTGCAGTGTAATGTCAGGAGACTGATTGTGGAGATGGGGCGGGGGGGGGGGGTAAGAGGCGAGTGGACAAACGGAAGTGATAGAAAGTATGATGTACAAATGGAAGTGATAGATCGTATCATATATAAATGGGAGTGATATATAGTATAATGTACAAACGGAAGTGATATATAATATCAGATATAAATGGAAGTGATAGATCGCATGAGATATACATGGAAGTGATGAAACGTATAATAAACGAATGGAAGTGAAAAAACCGTATGCGATACAAATAGAAGTGATAGATCTTATGCGATACAAATGGAAGTGATAGATCTTATGCGATACAAATGGAAGTGATAGATCTTATGCGATACAAAT
>CAXITT010000296.1:317367-377257 GCA_964033795.1 Lymnaea stagnalis
CCCCCCCCCCCAACCACCACCACCACACACACACACATCTAAAAGTATGAAAAAAGAGAGAAGTGGCGAATTTAAAGAAGAGAAGATCTCAAATTTGATCGCACCCACTCCAATGTCTGTGATGGGTTGTTGGGAAGTGGGAGGTGGGGGGCGATCTGAAATCGATAGCCGAGAAGTAGATACTCGATGCTGACGTATTCCTTCTCCTTGAGATGCCCTTGCCTCCGATTCTTCCTCTACCGTCTCGCGTTGCGTGTACATGCTAAGGTCTGTGTGTATTGGCATCTATCTATATGGCATGGATTTCATGTTCTTTATCATATCAAAATTTACTTCAGCAATTAATGAATGAGTTAAAACTATTTTTTTTTTAATTTAAAGACTACAGTTTTTTTTTAAGTGTAAGACCAAGGGCCTATTTTGTCAAATTGTCTTTAGAATCTTTTCAAATAATCCGGTATATTTAATGAATACGAGGCCAATATAAACTGGCATTTATGTGGTGTTTATGGTGGGGCTGTGTATTGGGAGGTTGTAAATATGGTAGTTGTGTAGGGCTAGGTTGTACAGTGCTAGGTTGTACAGTGCTAGGTTGTATAGAGCTAGTTCGTCTAGCTGGTGAAGTGGGAGGGTGATTTGTTCCCTTCCCTCATTATAAACAGCTCAAATGTCAAATTTTTACAAGTTCAATTAAGTTTAAATCTCTCCCGGCTAACACCAGTATATTCCTATCTTCATTTTTATTATTTAATTTTTCTTTTTTCAATCGATACTGTTACGAAATGATCTCAGATCTCATTTTTTAAAGGGGTTATCGGCCCAGGTCATGTACTGTGAGCGGCTCAAGTTGACATTAAGGCAGTATTGATCAGTGAAGTCTGTGGGCTGCTAGGGTCATGGCTAGCCTAGGGGTGGGGGGTGAGCAGGTGCCCACAAAACACAATTTTTACACATTTAGAATTACTGCTTAATCCAGATTTTTTTTTTTTTTACAAGGAGATTCGGAGGCTTAATATTACTCCAGACGTAGACTGTCAGCTCTAAGTAAATGAGTTTTTTTTTTAAAACGCCGATAAAAATAGATTTTAAAAATATATAATTCGTTTATTTACTTTTTCTGAATCGAGAGTCGAGAGTATTGCATGATGTAATGCTGCGGCGGAACCAAAATAAATTGATGATGGCGTCACGATGCAAATATCTGTTATATAATCTCTCATCGTCGTCTCGTATTTGTGTCAACGCTGTCTCATCTCATTAAGGTCAAACGACTTTCTGTGTAGGGTTCGTATGATCCTGTTCTCTCCCCTCCGCCAGTTAAGGCCCATTTTGCCCTTGAGTTAAAAGGAACAGGATGTCATGATGACATTTGATTGTCGGTGTCACGTGACATTGGCAAGATCGTGAATGGCCACCAATAGAAGAAAAAAAAGGCGTTTCTAGAAATTTCCACCTTTATTGTTAAAGGCTCCTATTCCAAGCATTGACCCCCCCCCCCTCAAAGCTGTAAATCCAAAGACAAATTAAAGGAGTCGCCAAGTGCAAATCACCAGAAAACCCTGCAGACGTGTCGACCGGCTGATAAGATACAGCTATAAACGTGTCAGCTCATGAAGGGCACC
Source organism: Lymnaea stagnalis (assembly GCA_964033795.1). Lineage (NCBI taxonomy): Eukaryota > Metazoa > Mollusca > Gastropoda > Lymnaeidae > Lymnaea > Lymnaea stagnalis. Next base: position 318,990 of record CAXITT010000296.1, read on the forward strand.
ATTAATCCCAGTCTGTTTTACATTTCTGTGTCAATCAAAGTTTTTTTTTTATTATCTTAAGTTTCCAGTGAGAGGCTTTACACGCTCGTGCTAGAGGTGTCTAACTGGCACGTGAGACGTGCGCACGCTCGTGCTACTAATGTGTAACTGGCAGGCGATCGACCCATTGTACACGCTAATTATCTAATCCCAACCGAAATTCAAGATTGATTCCTAGACTTGCAGTGACATCTACAAAGTTCTGACAGACATATTGCACCAACCAACCAATCAAAACGCTGCTTAGTGTCATTGTTTAAACCCGATTGGTTGGTTGTAAAGTGTGGTTAAATTCTGAATAGTGACCTTCTAAAGTTCTCCTATCTCTTCAAAATAGTGAAGAAATACCAGAGTGGCTTTTGAGATAATCTCTCTTTGTGTTTGGTGTTAATTTGTTCCTCGGTACACAGCTTGAATGCGGTATTTGAGGTTGATATATCGGGCAAAAAAAACAAATGCATGCACTTTATGTTAAGGGGTAATGAATTTCAAGTCTGTGCAAATTAAATTTGATGGAAGGGGAAGTTTATATTAGAAATACAAATCTGTACACACTGAGCTGATGTTGGATATGAAATCGAAGAATGTAGACCTTAAGTTGATTTGGTAAATCTTAAAGGTTAAGCTCAATACGAACAGTTGTTTTATTGGACATGTCGATCAGTTGTTTCTCTCTGTTAGAAATAGGAGGAACGAGGAATGTGGAAGCTTGAGTCGGAAGACAGGACAACAAGATAAGAACGTTTCGGTCAAGAGCATTCCTCGGCAGACATGACCAATGAAACTATGACAAGAATTAGAAACTAGTTAAAAACTTAAGTGATCTTTGAGGGAAATAGAAAATATTTTTTTTTTCAAAAAATATATTTTTTTTTCAAAAATCATCTAAGAAACATTTAAAGACTTTTCTTTAACAGATTTTAGGACATCAGAGCGCCGTGAGCAGCATGCTAAAATTGCTTGGACACAAACGCTAATGAAGGTATTCAATCAGCATCACTATTTGTATTGCCGGAAGTTGGATTTTCCAAGACCAAGAGTGCAGGACGTAAAAGAATATCTGCCTTATTACTGTGGAAAATAAAATCTTAACCGAGAAAACTATTTTGAATCAGTTTAAAATATAACAAATAAGAAAAGAAATATAGAGAAGTAGTAGGGGAGTATTTGATAATTCCATATGATGATAGCGTGCCGAAAAGCTCTCTGTCTCTGTCTCTGTCTCTGTCTCTCTCTCTCTCTCTCTCTCTCTCTCTCTAATTATATATATATTATATGTCTTTCTGTCTGGTGTGTTGGTACAGGAAATCAGTGCCTAATATGTTTGTCCTTTCATCGCTTTTTGTTTTGTGCCCGCCGCGTGTAAAACGAGAAGCTGTAATCCAGACAGGTGTCAGACCATGTTTCACCAGAGTCAATACTTTAGGGGCCTGCGACTTTGGTGGCTTTCGTGGGGGGGGGGGGGGGGTTTTTTTTTTTTTTTGTCCCGTGTTTGTTCGGGCAATAAAAGTTTTACTTCTCATTTTTTTTTTTTTTTTCCTAGTGGGAACATTTTTTAAAAAATAATATTCTTTTATGAAAATCTTTTCTGTTCTTGTGTACCTTCCACAATTTGTGTTTTCCTTCTCCAAACTCATCTTTGTAACGTTACGTTTCTGTTCTTGTGTACCTTCCACAATTTGTGTTTTCCTTCTCCAAACTCATCTTTGTAACGTTACGTTTCTGGGTGAAAGCCAACACAAGGAAACGGTGTTGAAGGGGGGGGACGGTGGGAGGGGGAGCAATCAAGAGGTCGAGGGAGCACGTACGGTGGGGGTTTGTGCTTGTTGACGTGCAGAAGGGGGTCACCTTGGGGATAATTAAATTGTCTAACAAGGTTGGACTTGTCGTCTGCTGGTCTTACATTCCCAGCCACCACCCCCACCCCTTCCCCCACCCAACCTGTTTGATTTGTTTCAATATAATTTAGCTTTGGTCGGTCTGTGTGGTCGGAACAGTAAAAAAAATGGGGCCGGGGGGGGGGTTGTGGTGAATATTAAAACAAAATCATAAAGTTTTAAAAATGTCATGCATTTTGTGAAATAAAGAAAGAATAATTCTATGACACGACATGACTGTTATCAGTAAAATTACATTCCCAGCCACCACCCCCACCCCTTCCCCCACCCAACCTGTTTGATTTGTCTCAATATAATTTAGCTTTGGTCGGTCTGTGTGGTCGGAACAGTAAAAAAAATGGGGCCGGGGGGGGGGGGTTGTGGTGAATATTAAAACAAAATCATAAAGTTTTAAAAATGTCATGCATTTTGTGAAATAAAGAAAGAATAATTCTATGACACGACATGACTGTTATCAGTAAATAAGTCCTCGATTTACACATAGCCCGTTCCCTCAACCCCCTTTCACCGTTTAAATAAAATGTATGTGAATTCTGGGGTAGGTAGCTGGACACACGGGACAGTTTTGTCTGGGTTAAGATTTGATGACATTTAATCATTCATCGCATCACCACTTTAGCACAACACAATGTCGCGACATGAACATCACAATATCACTTGGTCATCACAACATCAAACTATCATCGCATCACATTTCATCGCGACATCACATTTCGTGGCAACATCGCATGATCATCGCAACATCACAATATCACAACAAGACGGGATCATCACAACAGGACGTGATCATCACAAGATCACGTGAACATCACATCTCATTATTATCACAACAGAACATGATCATCGCAAGATCACATTAACATCACATTTACATCACATCACAACATCACATTACAACATCGCATCACAACATCGCATCACAACATCGCATCACAACATCACATCACAACATCGCATCACAACACCACATAACAACATCACATCACAACATTACATCACAACATCACATCACAACATCACATCACAACATCACAACACAACATCACATCACAACATCACATCACAACATCACATCACAACATCACATCACAACATCACATCATAACATCACAACATCAAATCACAACATCACAACATCACATCACAACATCACATCACAACATCACATCACAACATCACATCACAACATCACAGTGTAAACCACATAAATGTAGAGTTGAAGTTTGATATTTATTTTCTAATCTCTAGCTCCTCGGTCTAGTTTCTATGTGGTTGCTTCCAGGAAAACCCTCACAAAAATCTCACAAAAGTCTCACAAACGTCTCACTAATGCCAGGAGATTACTGGCCTCAAAAATAATAATTTATTACATCAGTTGTAGGAACAACTGGTGTTACTTAACAACTGGGCACTGGGGTGGAGGTGGTGTGCTCCGTAATCAGGGAAGGAGTTGGCAGGAGTGTGCCTAGCGAGGGGGAGGGGAGGGGGGCAGTGTTGATACTGACAGGGAAAAGGAAAGTGGGGGGGGGGGAATAGGGTTGAAGCTCTTGCCAATGACAGTTCCGGGGAAAGACCAGTTGACCCTTAGGTGTGCTGCAAGATTTGTCACGGTGTTCTACCCTATGAATAGGTTTGCGTGTTTTAAATGCACGGTTTGTTTGTATGTGGCTTCAAAGTCAGTTTATATATTGGCCGTTTATCAACCTTTCATTTATTGTAACAACACATACTATTCATTTTGTGCGTTTTCATGGGCGTAATGATTGGGACGGGCATTGGAATGGGTGGAATTCAAACAATTATAAATCATGGCCATAAACGGTTGGAAAGGGGGGGGGGGTGTATGAGTGGGTGATGACCGTGCATGGGGAGGATTGTTTGGTGGCTGTGTGTGGGAGTTCGTGTGTGATTACCATAATGTAGGTGTAATTAAGGTTTGATATAGAGAAAAAGTATGAAGAATTGTGAACAGCTCAATCAATGAATGGATGATGGTCAATATCGTTTTGGGTATCTAGGTCAAAGGAGGAAGGAATTACAATTGTATATTTAAAAATAAAAAAAAGACCTGATAAAAGTAGTTCCAGTCAGAATGAGACTGGTAGGAGGCGATGTACACAAAATAAATCCACGACAAGCCAGACAGACAAATGAGACCAGCATGGGATGGATACTCTTATTGGACGAAACCGCGAGCGGTCAAGTGGAAGTATTGAGTGGCCGATTGTTGGACAGACTCGAGACGAGGATTTCTCTCCGTTAGCAGACGGCGCGCGCTCGACTCACTCTCAACACAACTCGCGGTGACACGGAAGTGGTTTGTGCTCACGCTGGGTGGCGCTGCTGGGGTTTCCTTGATGCCTGCCACGCCATTAAAAGTCGTTGCAATGACGTAATCGGTCCCCACAAAGAAAGGAAGGCCACCCTGTGTATTGAAATCGTTGGGCTTTCAACAAGTAAAGCATTGGGTTAACACGGCAGAGGCGCGGCAAAATGTCTGGGCACTCAAATTTTAGGCTTTTTCGTTAATGTCTTATATATATCTTGCTTCTGGTATGGCTTCTCCCTTTTCAAAACCGGCCCTCCCCCTACTCAGCATATTAATTGTACTGAGTGAAACAAAAGTGTCAAGCAGCGAGCTTCATGCGTTACGGTTGAACTCGGGTAAAAATTTGGAATTTTTTTAGAGGTGACTATTAGATTTTAATTTTTAATCAATAGAGAGCCACGGTTAGGGTGTAGGACAATCTGTAGGACTCTTGTTTAAAGGCCGGCAGGTGGAGTGTAAGACTGTCTGGAGGCCTATTTCTCAAAATACCCGGGAGCGGTGTAAAAAAAACAAACAAATGCACCCGGTTAAGCCCTAGTATAAAATTATTATGAAGGTTCAAGTTTTCACACTACACCTCTGGCACCACTACCAAGTGTAGGGTACCTAAACTTCTCACCAAAGTGTTGTTTTCCCTAATGATATACCCTGCTATAGTTAGTTTCCCCACAAGGGCCGTGCGAAGGGGAAACAAAAATCGTTAGATTGTCATGCAAAATATGGGTAGGCTTATTAATGGATGCTTTGTTTGATTTGGAAAGAGGGTGCCTAATTCCAGCCTTTGCCCCAGGCGCAGATTTTTCTTTCCGCGGCTCTGACAACCACGTCTGACAGTCGTACGTTATCAACATCAATTCTTAACCTGCGAAAGATAGAAATGGAGTCCAGATTTTTACCGATAGAAATTAGAAGAGATTTTTACTGAAAGAAATTTATAAGCGATATTTATTGATAGAAATTTACAAGAGATTGTTACAGATAGAAATTTAGAAGAGATTTTTACTGATAGAAATTTGGAAGAGATTTTTACTGATAGAAATTTAGACGAGATTTTTACTGATGAAAATTTAGAAGAGATTTTGGTCGATATTTCGAGAGTATTTGCTTAGTACTCAAATATCTGTGTCTTAATGTCTTTCTTAAATTTTGAGAAGAATTTGTGTGCATGAGTCGTGAAATCATTTGAGGTTTAAATGAGAAAACGACACATTTGATTGGCTACTATCAACTCCAATCAGAGTCAACGTCTCGTTCAGTATTTGGGTCACTCCGTGTCCAAAAGCCACAAAAGCCTTGTGATAAGGTTATAGGTCGTTGCTGCATCGATCGAGTTGAATGAAGGATAACAGCTAATGAAAAAAAAAGACAATGGGATGAACTAACACGTGTGAACAGTCAGAGATTTGACGAGATTTCAAATTGAAGAATTGATAACCGAAAACAAAAGATGTGTCACGTGCAAACGTTCTTGGCTCCAGGTTGAGGGGTTCTCATCATTTGCTCGTTGCCTTTATTACACGCCACCAAATAAAAATAATAATATTATATATGTATATATTATATATATATATTATAACACACATATATATATATATATATATATATAATTCTCCATGTCCTCATGATTCCCCCTCCCCCACCCACACACTTATTACAACACCAAGCTCCATCCCGAGTCTGATATTGAGTTCGTGTCAAAATATTTTAAGTAGAACATTGATTAAGTTTTCTAATTATTTGCTGTTGATCCACGACACTGAGCGGTTCAATTGTTTGTCAATGAAACATATCTCCTCATCCCAAACTTTTCATGCTAAACTTATCTTATAATGTCAACACAGTCTCATAGTGTCAACCCAGACTCATCGTGTCAACCCAGTCTCATAGTGTCAACCCAGTCTCATCGTGTCAACCCAGTCTCATCATGTCAACCCAGTCTCATAGTGTCCACTCAGTCTCATAGTGTCAACCCTGTCTCATAGTGTCAACACAGTCTTATTTTATGGTCAAATCAGTCTTATATTTTCAACCCAGTCTTATATTGTCAGCCCGCTTGTATTGTGTCACCCAAGTCTTATATTGTCAGCCCGCTTGTATTGTGTCACCCAAGTCTTATATTGTCAGCCCGCTTGTATTGTGTCACCCAAGTCTTATATTGTCAGCCCGCTTGTATTGTGTCACACAAGTCTTATATTGTCAGCCCGCTTGTATTGTGTCACCCAAGTCTTATGTTGTCAGCCCGCTTGTATTGTGTCACCCCAGTCTTATTTTGTCAGCCCGGTTGTATTGTGTCAGCCAGGTCTTATGTTGTCAGCCCGGTTGTATTGTGTCAGCCCGCTTGTATTGTGTCACCCAAGTCTTATATTGTCAGCCCGCTTGTATTGTGTCACCCAAGTCTTATATTGTCCACCGTGTTTTAAGATTGCGTAGAGCGTTGAACTACTTTATATGTTGAGAATTTTATTTGGATTTTTTAGTTGAACTCCCTACGTGCTCAAACACATGGATAATGGAGAACATGGGGAAGCATGAACAACTATTTTTAAGACAAAAAAACGCCAAGCACACATACACATACAATGTGAAAGTTGTTGTTTCTGTCTGACACAACAAATGTTTAGATAGTGCCAATGCCATAGGTTGGCAAACACATTCACAAGCACGTTAGATAAACTTTTTTTGTTTCCTGGCTTCAAGCAATAGTTCACGTGCAGATGTACCTGGGCCGGGTTGCATGGAAGTATAGACCTGCAGTCATGTTGTACAATAACGGACACCTGTACCAGCAACAGGTTGTAGGACTGCATGGTGGTAGTGCAATATCAGACACCTGTACCAACAACAGGTTGTAGGACTACATGGTGGTAGTACAATATCAGACACCTGTACCAACAACAGGTTGTAGGACTACATGGTGGTAGTACAATATCAGACACCTGTACCACCAACAGGTTCTACTGACTGCAGTCTAGTTTTACAATATCAGACGGCTGTACCCGGCAACAGACTGTGCTGACCACAGTGTAGCTGTACAAATCAGAATCTCTACCAGCAACAGGTTGTGCTGACTAGTGTAGTTGTACAATATCCGACAACTGTACCAATAGCTGCATGGTCGCACAGACTACAGTGTTGTACATTACCGCGTGCCATTGTCTTTGAAAATCTTTGTTATTTTATAAACTACATAAATGGTATACGTTTTGGCTCCCTAGGGAACAAATATTTTTTTTTTAATAATGTGGGTAAGGGAGGGATGGGGGCCCCGCAAAAATTAACAAGCAATCGCCAAAACAAAAATGCAAAGATAAAATGTTCTGTGCCAATTTCGAACAGTCAACCGCTGTCTATGTCTAAAGGCCAAGGCACAAATCGCTATGGGACTCTGCTGCATGAGATCGTGACCTTGACCCCAAATGTAGAATCCGTCTCATCAAATGAGCTCTACCGGTTATGTGTCAAACTCTAAAGCGTTTTATTTTTATATGGGGGGGGGGGGGAACAATCGTCAACCTAAAAGCGATCGTAGTCTTACATTCCAGAAGTGGGGGGTAGCGCAGTGCTCAGGTGTCCAGAGTTATTTTTAAAACCGTCGCCATTGCTATGCGACCCTAACGCTTCCTGTGTCCTAATATTACTGGAAACAAAAGATAAGAAAATACTAACATGGCCGCTGTTGCATGGATATCATTCTGACGAAGTGCTCAGTCTTAAAGTTGCTGTGTTCGAAGAACTTTATTCAGTCATTTATTTCTGTGGAGGATAGAACAAAATATGTACGCCATCTACAGCAGACAGATAGACAGACAAAGGCAAAATACAGAGCTTCCGGAAGTTCAGACTTCGGGCGATGCAGACGATTTGCCGGGCGGTGAAGGCGATCGGGTTACCATAGAAACGAATTCCGGATGTCCTACAACAGAGACACACGGCGATGAGGATAATGTTAATGACGATGCTGACTGCGGGCAGAGAACGGGTCTGTCAAGCGTGGATCAGCTTTGGGACAAACTGTGCCACCCACCCACAGAGTGTCACTCCCTCTTGAAAAAACACTTGACGCAAATTCTTTTTGATCAGTTAAGACACGCCCAGACCAAATTTGGCGGAAAATTGGAAGATTGTATTCGCTCAGGTAGGGTACCATTAGTAACACCATAGCCTACGCAATGGTTCCTGTGATATTTTTAAATAGTAAATGTGAGATTTTAAAATGGGCCGAGATGATCGGAGATTTCAAATAATATTCGAGAGAAAGACGTGAAAACGAAATAAGAATGAAAACTGAGATACACGTTCATGAGTTTTGCATAAGAAAATGGAATGTGAGATATGAAAATAATGAAATAGTTTGTTTTTTTTTTGTTTTATGAGCTTTGTAAGAATTTAGATATTTTATAAAAATCCTTTATATTAACCTCGGTTTTGTTTGTTGATTTCTGGGCAGCAAAATTTTCGGACGGCTAAATGTCCCCTTTTCCCGCCAAGCTATCCAGCTGAAACTTGGCACATGGTTTCGTTGCCGATGTCAACCCGTTATTTCAATATTTCAGCCCCACCCCCAAACCCCAAAAGACCGTTTTTCCTGTTTTTCAAGTGGAACATGGAGGAAAATTCCCGATAACTTCGCTAAATGAGATTATTTTTTTTTTAAATATCGTTTGGTGCGTAATATTTTATTTGGATTTTCTGAAATGGTGAAATAAATTTGTGATGTAAAAGCGGGTGGGTCATCTTAATATAGTTCGGGGGCGTGACAAAAATGTGCGGGTAAGTGCCATTTGGGGGGGGGGGACTAATTGGGATTCTTATAAATTTCTTATAATTAAGATTCTTATAAGCTAAGTGCTATTATTCCCCCCCAAAAAAAAATGTATAAAGGATTTATACGAAAAAAATTATTTTTAATTTGTGAATGATGAGCCAGGTATCAGGTATTTATTTAAATTAAAAATTTGAGGTAGTTCCGGGGGTTGGGGTGCCAAGAGCATTCTGTAAGTCTGCCAGCGGTAACATATGCCCCTCGGCATGGGCGCATGCCTCGTGGGAAACACACTTATTGTATCTCATGATGCTCCCACAGTCAAGCAGTTTTTGACCTGCATAAAGGTAGACAGACACAGAAGGTCTAACAGAAGGTCAAACAGGGACAAACCCACTTCCTATTTTTTTTTTAAATCTCAAAATAGTGAATTTAAAGATATGGTACCTTTTTAGTTCAGATCGTGTTAATGAGACATTAAATTCTGCAAGAAACAGCTGGGAATAACGGAGAGTGACTGATGGAGAGTTTCTCCCGGGGAAATAATGATACTAGGTCATTTCGTATGTTAGGGACAGTGTTTGTCATTCTTATCACACGAAATTATCTACATTTTAATTGTACCAGGCACCAAGAGCCCAATGTATTTATTGCGCTATGTTCATCTTCTGAAAATTTTGAGGTTTTGGTGACCGACCACCGAAGACTCGCGGTCCGGCGGCTGTCGTGATCCAACTAACGCAAAAGAAATAGTTTAAACTGTGTAAAAGTGCACGTGGAATCACACCAGAATATTAAGTTTCATATAACGGAAGTAATCTTTGACCGGTGCGCACCGTTCATCGCAAGACTGACTTTCTACTTCCGGGCTTAAAAGTTCTAAGTGGGTATTTTTTTTTAAAAAATCAGTTAAAGAAGTCTCCTATCTGGTAAGATTATCAGAACTGCCCCCAAAAATCCGTGCCTTAGTTCGTCAGAAAAAAAAACCATGATAACCTGACCTATCGACGAAAAAGCTTGCGTCGGGACATAAGCTTTTTGGCAGCTGAGATGTGCAATCGGGAATTTGCTTGAACCACGGGACATTTGTTTTGGAGCCATAGATTGGTTGTTGCGTATGTCACATGGTCTGAAACACGTACTCCACAGGAATGGAAAGAAATTAAGGACTTTGTTCCTTCGCTTTGATACGTTTCGCCATTTTTTTTTGTCGATAGTTGCAAGAAACTTAAGCAATCGGTCAATTTTATCTTGTCTGACTTGTTCAAACAAAAGCAACATATAGAATGGGGGAACCGCGCGATCCTTTTGTTGAGGTCGATGGTCTTTACAGAAGACTGTTAGGCGCGACGGACTGCAAGTCTTTGCTTAGAAAACATCTGACCAATAATATATACACGCGTATAAAGTTTTTGAAGACGAAATTCGGCGGAACTCTAGCTGACTGCATTCGTTCAGGTAAGAGACCAGTGTGCCTTCTGGACACCGCTGGACACTGATAAGTGAACATGTTGGAGCGCATTTATTTATTTATTTTATTATTATAGTGAAATGCAAAGTCTCCTCCTGTCATAAAATTTACATCGTTGCTGCCTCCTTGAAACCCTCATTAATTTATATATATATATATATATTAAATGTGCGGCTAATTTCTCTAAAGATGTAACATGTCAAGATTTCATCATAGACTCAGATTTATGCACATAACACATAATAAAACTGTTAAAATGTGTCTATTTATTCGAATGCTGATCTTCACACAGTCACATGACATGCTGCTGTTGTTTGTTTATTCAGCTTTTATTAATTTCCTATTTTCAACTTTTTAAAAAGGCCGAAAATCAAACTTTGTTTAAAAATGGATTTAATCTTCGCTATAAAAATGTAATTTCGGATCTGTTTGTTTAAAAATGGATTTAATCTTCGCTATAAAAATGTAATTTCGGATCTGTTTGTTTAAAAATGGATTTAATCTTCGCTATAAAAATGTAATTTCGGATCTGTTTGTTTAAAAATTGATTTAATCTTCGCTATAAAAATGTAATTTCGGATCTGTTTGTTTAAAAATTGATTTAATCTTCGCTATAAAAATGTAATTTCGGATCTGTTTGTTTAAAAATTGATTTAATTTTCGCTATAAAAATGTAATTTCGGATCTGTTTGTTTAAAAATTGATTTAATCTTCGCTATAAAAATTTAATTTCGGATCTGTTTGTTTAAAAAAAAATATTTCTGTTATACTATTTTGTCTCGAATATTGCTGACCCAGTGTACACCTGACCAATGTTCCCTCTAAGGTTTGTTGATTCGTGTGCAAAATCCTACAGTTGTGTGCAAAGTTTTACAGCATCAATTTTTTTTTGTGTGCAAAATTTTACAGCCCACAAACACACACTTGCATGGAAATTTGCTGCGTGGATACTCAAAACTGCTGCGCGGCGTCTGTGAGATAGCTGCGCGTTAGCGCAGCTTAAAGGGAACACTGCATCTGACCCAATGTACACCTGACCCAGTGTACATCTAACTTCACCATATAATCTCTAACGCGATTATAACACTGAATGAGCGTGTGAGGTGTCTGTTCTCAAAGGGCAGGGATGTTTATTATCCTTTTGTTTTTACCACCCCCCCCCCTAATTTTTGTTGTTTTTTTTGTGTTTTTTTAAAATCCACTTTCAAGGATTAACAATGTATGAGGATGCATAGCGTGTTAGGCCTAACAATGTATGAGGATGCATAGCGTGTTAGGCCTAACAATGTATGAGGATGCATAGCGTGTTAGGCCTAACAATGTATGAGGATGCATAGCGTGTTAGGCCTAACAATGTATGAGGATGCATATCGTGTTAGGCCTAACAATGTATGAGGATGCATAGCGTGTTAGGCCTAACAATGTATGAGGATGCATAGCGTGTTAGGCCTAACAATGTATGAGGATGCATAGCGTGTTAGGCCTAACAATGTATGAGGATGCATAGCGTGTTAGGCCTAACAATGTATGAGGATGCATAGCGTGTTAGGCCTAACAATGTTTCATTTCTTTCCGCATTCGTTAGTTTCAACATATTTTTACCCGCCACCCTTCAAGCATACGCACAACAGGCCTGCTACAGTGTACGCACAACAGGCCTGCTACAGTGTACGCACAACAGGCCTGCTACAGTGTACGCACAACAGGCCTGCTACAGTGTACGCACAACAGGCCTGCTACAGTGTACGCACAACAGGCCTGCTACAGTGTACATACCCTTGCTTATTAATTTAGACGAAGTTTTTAATAAACCTTACAGTTCCAGGGATGGGTGGGGTAGGCGTGAGGTTTTGTTTACTGGAATGTGGTACAACCTGTCTATGGCCTACTCCAGGCTTTAACATTTATTTTTTTTTTAATGCAGACCATTAGTTTTGATTTCAACCAATGGCACACCACCCTCTAAAACAAGTCGCAGAACACATTAAAGTTTTCTTTCACCCTAAACAACGGCCGGCACGCTTCGGGGCTGTTAGGTGTCGACGGCTGCCGCCCCCCCCCAACCCCTCCCCTATCTCCAGCGCCAACACCCCATATATTCAAGCCAAATGGGGTTTTCCAGAGCATATTACTTCTTTACATTAAATAAGTGACACGTCTTAAATTGAAATATATCTAAATGATTTAATCTCAGAATTCCGTTAAAAACGCTCTTGGTGAAACATCGACTCCAAAACAAACCGAAAATGGTGCAGAATTGTTTCACAAAGCGTGACCTTGCCCTTCGTTTCGTTTCAGGCTGTGAGAACACAGACAGCGGTGTCGGTGTCTACGCCTCTGATCCCGAGGCCTACACCACGTTCGCGCCTCTCCTGGATGCCGTCATCAAGGATTACCACAAGGTCAGCGAGCTGAACCACCCCCAGCCGGACTTTGGCGACGTCGACAAGCTGGACTTTGGCGACCTTGACCCATCTGGTAACCTCATCGTCTCCACTCGTGTCCGTGTTGGTCGCAGCCATGACAGTTATGGCTTCCCCCCAGTACTTACACTCGAGGTAAATTGTCAGACAAGAAAATGACCCAAAAAACCCGACTATTCATAGTATAGGATATTCAGTCAGACTTTTGCTTTTTGGCAATATATCAAAGGCTGTGGTGTCTTATATTCTCATAGACCATTTTGGCTGAATTGGATTGGCCAACAATTAATGTCCACCTTTCTGTCTTCCTCTTTATATTCAGCTTTGTCAGAGCTCATTTCCAATGTTCAGAAATGTTGTCCAATGTTCAGAGCTCATGTCCAACGTTCAGAGCTCATTTTCAATTTTCAGAGATGATGTCCAATGTTAAGAGATGATTTTCAATGTTCAGAGATGATGTCCGATGTTCAGAGATGATGTTCAGTGTTGTTTCAGCTATACTTGAAGTATTAGCCGTAAGACGTGCCCTGCAAAGTTCATTCTGCTGCACACCAACTATATTTTCTATGCTCTGTTTTATTACTTATTCGACTTTGGCCATCATTACTTTAGCTGATCACCATTGAATTTCTCAAAAATACGCAGCCTTCATTTAGACAAATTATTTTGAGCATGAGTTGTTTTCTTCATCATGGTCCACGGTTTGCTGGCATACGGTATGACAAGGGTTGAAACTAGAGCTGTGATACCAGATTTAATAAAATTGCCAATCCGTATTTACAATTGCTAAACATTGTACCCTAGAAATATGAAATATATGAACTACATACGTTTTGAAATGTGTGAATTATGGACCCGCTAAACTTTGAAAGATTAAAAATGCGTAACTGGAATGAACTATCTCACAAATTTCAGTCCTCTGGGAGCATTAGGGGAATCCTGAGTAAATGTCGGCTATAAAAGTCAGGAAAAAAAAGAAGAAAAATAAAACAGCTTGCACCAATCATGCCAGAGTTCACATTAGTTATTTTGATGGACAGTGTCTCGGGGATTAATGACTTGCTAGGCAGGAACTTTGGGAGTGGGATCGTTTCGATAGGGGTAGGAGTCGTTTCGATAGGGGTAGGAGTCGCTAAAGTCTCAGATCAACAATTTCAGGCCAACGTAACTGCTGATTTAAAAAAAAAAAAAAAAAAAAAAAACTACATTGTTAATGTGACAAGGAAGATGTTCAGTCACAATTTAAACGTCTTTCTATTTTGGAGCTTATCAGAACTCTTCACCAAAAGAGACCGATTACACTTTGAATAATATTCTAGTTAGTAAAAGGACTAAATTTCGGCTATTTTAAGTCGATGAACTAATCAACATTCTTTTTAATGTGCTAACACCATATTTCTTCCACTTTATTTAGATTTATTGAAATAGTTTTTGCCTAAAATCACCCCTTGCTCTGTCCGTTCCATATCCCTTTTTTTCTGATTTAAGTGTGGAAAAAAATATATCGGACAATTTTTACATAAGAGATTTTTTTGTTTTAGCTCGATGAATTTGTTTTACTGGCTTTTACTAAATCTGAAACCAAACAATCGTTTGAACATTCTTCCATGCACAGGACAGAGTTGAAATGGAGAAGAAGACAGTCGAGGCACTGCAGAAGTTGGAAGGTGAGCTCAAGGGAACCTACTACCCACTCACCGGAATGACCAAGGAGACCCAGAAACAGTTGACAGAGGACCACTTCCTCTTCAACGATAGTGACAGGTGGGAGTCATGAATAGCATTTACCTGTAGTGACAGGTGGGAGTCATGAATAGCATTTACTTGTAGCGTCAGGTGGGAATCATAACTATTATTAAATATAATCCTCACCAACAAAAGTGTACCATTTAAAAATATTGCTTCCATTGCAATCTTTTGCATCTTGTCGATACTGGCCATGAGAAAATCTACAGCTTTAAGATTAAATCTTGAAGCTCTCTTCGTTTTAAAGACACACAAATACTGCCTTCATTGACCAGACATGTGTCAGTGAGGCAAACGGCTGCAGACCTTTTCACAATTCAAAACCTATCCATTACTATACTAGGTTATAGTTCAATAGAAATTGTATTGCATCAAAGGATGGGATAACTAATTAATTTTGTTGATTTAAGGTTGGATATGTTGTAATTGTTTCAAAGTTGTTTCAAATGCTAGGCTTTTTTTGTTAATTTGTTCACTGATTAATGGAGTATCTGTAACTTGATGTCAGGTTCTTGAGAGCAGCTGGAGGCTACAATGACTGGCCCACCGGCCGTGGTATTTTCTTCAATGACAACAAGACTTTCTTGGTGTGGGTCAACGAGGAGGATCACCTCAGATTCATCTCTATGCAGAAGGGAGGTAACCTGCAAGAGGTCTACACAAGACTTGTCAAGGTACTCGCCCTGATACCAGCAACGGTTTATTGAAAGTGAAGAACAAACACAAAAGTCATGTTAATAGTTTAAATAAGAATCTATTAGCACGCGCTCCTCCCAGAAGGGTATCAGTTTTAATTGGAGTTTCAAACTTTTGTAAAAGTTAAGCCTACATTTTTTAACACATATTTTAAAGCTCAAAAACTTTAAATCATAAAACCAAAGAACATTTCAGTTTACCTTCTACGAGAATAAGATTAATTTTTTTTTACAAGTAATTGTATTTTATGTATAAATAATATATACAAAAGTTTCGTTGCCTTGTTGTAAATTTAACTTTGATTCAATTTTCAATCAACCCAAAATCAACCCAAATATTTTGTCTGCAGGCCATCAAGGCTCTTGAGGGAAGTGGTCTCTCATTTGCCAAACGTGAAGGTCTTGGCTACCTGACTTTCTGCCCCTCCAACCTGGGCACCACACTCCGTGCCTCTGTGCACATCAAGATCCCCAAGCTGTCTGCCAGCCCCGACTTCAAGGCTTTCTGTGACAAACTCAACATCCAGGCCAGAGGTAAATGCACTCATTTAAAGATGGGATTTTTCTCCAGTAAAGATTAGGGTGCATGCTGTTCTGTGATATTTTACAAAAGTGCTAGGTTAAAAAAAATCATTGGGATTACTTTCCTCGTAAATTAATTTAAAAGTCCCTAAAGTCATTCTGTGAAATATTTTAGCTTCATTGTTGGTCATTGAGAAGATGAAAAGAGTTATGGACTTGACTGATAAGCCAATTATCTTGGATAGATTTCCTATGTCAGACAGGTTTATATTGGGGGAAATTGCTTTGAATAAGTTAGTTTATATTATAAAAAAATGTAACCTGCCAAACAATGTACCACAACAAGGCCTGAACTTCCCATGTACTAAAATTACTTAACAAAACACGCATTGAAGTAAAGGACTTTATAAGAGTCCCAATGGCTCACAACCGCACATTTTTTTTAATGCCCCTGAACTATATTCATATTCTAATGTCCCACTTCCTGTCATAATATAATGCAGATTTATAACATTATTGAAATTTTATTTACTGAATCAGCTCCATATGGTACATAAAGAATTGTATATTTGATTCTCCGTGGCAAATTTTATTTTCAATTTTTAAATTAAATTCTCAACTACTATGAAATGTAGAAAATCATACAATCACAATTATTGATAATTATTTTATTGAATAGATATTATTACTGATCTCAATTTGACCTTTTTTCATAACTTACAAAAATGAAAGACAATTCCTCAGTGCTGATAAAACAAATGGTCAATTTAGTGGTGATAAAACACTTGGTTCAATAGATCTTATATTATTAACTATGAATGTACACATGATTTCTCAAACTTAATTTAATATATTCCAGGAATCCACGGAGAGCACACAGAATCTGTTGGTGGTGTTTACGACATCTCCAACAAGAGGAGATTAGGTCTCACTGAAATCCAGGCCATCCAGGAGATGAGAAGGGGTGTTGAGGCTGTCATTGCTGAGGAGAAGAAATTGGGGGGTTGAATATCTTAATCCTATTTTACCTTTAGATATGAAAAAGAAAAAAAAAAAATTTAACTAAAATTTAAATGATCAGTCCCTAAAACCACATCCTCATACCCCTGTTTAGATCAATTTTTTTTTTTACTAGCCACTCCCCGGCATTATAACTCCTACAGAATTATTTTATTCCATGTGCATCACTTGTATATAGTGTTTAGTTTTGGTGCAAAGTACTGCATATTGATTTTTGTTTATTTTAACACCTGTTTAGTAGTATTTGATTGCTTCTACCTGATTAAAGCCATCCAGTTTCATTTCTTCTAATCCTATGAAAAATGCTTGTCACATGTCAGAGGTATATCATCAGGATCAAAACGGACTCTTGTCTAATTACCAGCTGTTTCTTTTTTTTTAAGAGGCATTTTTCTTATGATTTGAAGAATCAGGATGTGGAAGTGATTCAAAAAATTATTTAGTTTTAGATTTACATAAATTCGAATTGCACTGAACTCAAATCTGACGCGTAACTGTGATTGCTTAATTTAAATTAAACAACAGCATTTTCTATTGTCAGTTGTTTTTTTCTTTTCAATTAAAAAAAAGTAAATAACCAGCTTGCTGTCCTAATGAATGATGGTGAACAAAGAATTTATTCAGCTTTAAGGAAATAAAACATTGAAATCGCAAAGCCATCCAGCTTAAACCAAGGAGCGGAAATCTGTTCAACTGGATCATCAGTATTATAATGACATGTGATAAAAATTTATATAATTATTCAAAATAAAATAACTTATTTTTAATTTTAAAAACATTTTTTTTTAAATATTTAAAATTTTTAAAAAGTTTTTATGTATTTTCTATAAACCACACTTTGTGGCTATATTAGAAAGTGATGTGTGTGTGTGTTCTTAGAGATGCAAGTAAATCACAAATGAAACCTGATGACACAAGCTATCACAACATCCAGGTTAACTTTTTTTTCAGAAATCAGCATCAATCAAAACTTTGCTATTTCATATTTTTAAAAATCCAGATTTTTTTTTTAAAGCAGAGAAAATGCATATTTGTTAATTTTGTAAGGAGCCTGCTTAAAATTATGTCAGTCAATAAATTATTATTCACTGAAAATAAAAACTGACCAACAAAAATGAAACATCTTCCTTGTGCCACCAAGTCAATAAAGTATTTGATTTTCAAAAAAGCTTTTCATAGTTTTGTGATTTTTACAAGTCCTTTTTTTAAAAAATGAGAATGTAAAAAAGACTGACAATATTTAAAATCTAAATATCTGCATAGGATTTATGGGAGTTAGGCAATTAAATTAGTTATTTTTGAGTTTGAAAATAAGTTTCCTTTGGACCCACGGAAAGCAACATTTCACAAAAAATATTTGAAATAAAGTGCATTCTTGACGTTAGGGTTTATGTAATTGCTCATTTACAATAAGTGGAATGGAATTATGAAAAATAATTTCAAGCACAAAACAATGTTTATATTTTTTTTTTTATTTACAAAATGGTGCATTTATTTTCTTTCCATTCATAATAATGGGTTTATCACAGAACACATGCAAATATTATTTTACATTCTAAAGTTAAAATTTTTAAAAAATGTATTAAACCTCTATCAACACTACACCCTTGATAGATATTAATAGTTGTAGAGCATACAATTAAAATTCATTCAAAAAGTAAACAGATTTATTTTTAAGTTTTTGAATCCAATTCATTTAATCTGGACGGATGGATTATTTTAGCTGAAATGAATTTTGAAGATAAATGAAATATTCCTAATTAAAAAACATTTGATTATTAAATGTTAAAGTTTATAATAGCAGGCCATTTACATTAGATCTATTCAGACATTGACACTTAAACAAATGCTTTATTTATGTAATCTTTGCATATTTTTAGGAGTTTTTTAAAATAGAAAATATGCATTAACGGAAACAAATTATATAAATAAGATTTATTGTATTTATAACTTGCCACTTACTTCCATCACTTTAGTTTAGGTTGGTCTAATTAACACATGTCAGCCAATAGACTTATTTAATGTTTAATAATTTTTATTTCTCTACAGATTATAATTAATTGGCCCATAACATCCAGACAAAGAAAAAAACATAACTTAAATACCCTAACAAAGTTTATTTTCACCATAAAAATTAAATTTAATCATAATTAAAATAATGCATACTAAAAAAATAAGGTTAGTTATATGGGCATGAAATTCGATGAGTCTTTAAATAATACAATGTAAAATATCACAATTTGCGGAATACTTTGATTTATATGTCATTCAAATTTTTATTACAATCACACATACACAAAATTGTTTCCTTTCACTAATTCTATTAAAAATGTCTATATTTTATAACTTGTATACAAGATAATAATCACACCAATTTAATTTTTCAATATATGGTAATAGATTTGTTAATATTCATTTAACAAGAAACTGAATGAGTATAATGGAATATTATAAGTTTACTTTATTATCAGTGTTGAGGCATGAGCATTATTTACATTAACATATAAAACAACAGTAACAATGATTGATGTAAAAAAAATTAACATCTTAAATTGTTTTAGTAATATTTTTATATAGATGAATTTGCCTATTACCCAACAACATGGCATAGCAGCGTTTGAATTTTTTTTTAATTCACCAATTCCAAATCATTCATAGATTGTAGATAAAAATAAATGACCAGCAACGTATACATTATTTTTTTTATTATACTTCCAGGAAAGCAAATCAAAACAAACTTTTTAGGACAAACAATTCTAAAAGTATCATCACAGGAAATAGAATCTAATTCTTTCATTTGTTGACTTTGTGTAAAAAAAAATTTTTTTTTTTTAAAAATGAAATGTAAAATAATGATATAATTTATTATAACAGCAATAGAAAATCTGTCCATATTTTATCAAAGTGTTTTAATGGAATCTATGAGATTACAAGAAATTAAATGAATTCAAATTGATAGTGAAACAATATTATGTTAATCAACAAGCTCATTTATCACATATAATGCTTGGTTGTTAAGAGATTTGTAAATATAAAATAAATACAATAATTTATCTAACCCTCTCCAAAGGTTACATATACATTAATTAAAAACCTCTGGAATGTGAACAGTGTACATATAAGAATTAAATAGAAATCAGTTCTCTCTGATGCCATCCTCTTTTTGTAAGTGGTGCACCTTTGACAGGGGAGGACACTGCTGTTGCAATGAGCTTTAAATTCTCCCTTATGTAGTTTTTCTTGGAGCGTTGTTTCTTGAGGACTGGGTGTGGTCCTGATATTGGAGGGGCTGAAATTCCACGTGGAGGTCGGTACTCTGGTAAAACTCCCTTTATACTATAGCTCCACTGCATGTCTGGCGTCTTTGGTACAAAGGATAATGAAAGAAAATGTTTGATACTTTTCAAAAGAAGTCATGTTAAGTCATAGAAGCACATAATAGCACTTAAATTTAATGACTTAAAAGCTCAAATATTTTGTTCCTTATGGCACATATTTTTTTTCATACTTCACAAAAAAATTAAAACTATTTCCTTTCATAAAATTCTTTGATGATGGCAGAGCACTTAGATGTCTGCTTCAAGTTCAAATTATTTTACTGCTAATTATTTTACTTTAACTTATCAAAACTTATTTTTATTTTTTTATTTATTTTTTTTATTATATTTATGGCATCCTTCCGTCTTCGTGAGAAGATGGAGTAGCTATATAGTTCTACACTTTGACGAGTGGCTCACTAGGCCAATCCTAGAGTGACAATCACGGCCGCATCTCTCGCAGGAGAATATTGATTCCCGGTGAGATCTTGATTTTCGAATTTTCGAATTGATCTTTTTGCTTCAAGGGCCTCATTTCGACTATTTTCTGCCTTTTTTACTCCTTCAAACACTGCTGGAGTGATATTCGGCAATGAACTCCCATTCGTTTTTTTCAATATTGGCTTTGTTCATGCTTTTTTTTGCAAACGTTAATAAATCTGAGGCATAGCCGACCAATATGTCTGGTCCCTTCTGCCAACTCTCCATACAGCAGCATCTTTGGGATAAGTCCTTCCTCCATTCTCCTTACATGGCCTAACCAGTGAAGGTGCCTCTTGATGAGTAAGGAGAATATGCTAAACATGTGTGCACGTTCAAAAACCTCAACGTTAGGCGCCTTGTCCTGCCAACGAATGCGCAAAATGCGACGCAGACATCTTTGATGGAAACTGTTGAGTTTCCGCTCCTGTATTGGTGTATGTGGTCCACACTTACCATATAGGAGCGTGCTAAGCACACATGGCTGATAGACACTTATTTTTGTTTTATCAGTTAGATTGAGATTATTCCACATCCGCTTATTCAGTTTAGCCATAGTTGCTGCTGCTTTTGCAATCCTGATATTTATCTCTTCATCAACGGAGAGAGAACTAGAAATATTGGGTCCCAGGTATGTGAAATGATCAACAACTGAAAGATTTTGACCCTCAATAGATATGATTGGAGGGGACGGTGCTTCTTGCAACATTACATGTTTTTTCTGTAGACTAATTGAACGTCCAAACTCTTTACAAGCGTGGGATAGACGATTAACCAGCCCCAGCAGACCTTCTTCTGTGTGAGATGTTAAGGCATCATCGTCAGCGAATAGCAGTTCATGAATCAGCACTTTTTTTTACTTTGATCTTTGCACGAATGCGGGCGATATTGAACAGCCTACCGTCAGATCTGGTATGGACGAACACTCCATATTCACAACAGTCTCTGAAGGCAAATTGAAGGAGCATCGAAAAGAAAATGGAAAAGAGCGTTGGTGCCAGTTGGTGCCCTGTTTTGCTCCGGTTGCTAACTGGGAATGACTTAGAGACAGTGCCATTGAAAGTTACTGTGCTGTGCATGTTTTTGTGAAATGACTGTATTATTGTGAGCAGTCGTGGGGGACAACCTATTCTTTGCAAGATACTGAAAAGGCCTCTCCGACTTACCAAGTCAAATGCCTTGGTTAGGTCTATAAAGGCAATATAAAGAGGCATAAGCTGTTCACGAAATTTTTCCTACAATTGGCGTAGCGAAAATATCATGTCTATTGTTGAGCGCCCACTCCTGAAGCCACACTGGGACTCTGGGTAGATGCGATTCGCAAGACTCTGCAATCGTTTAAGGGCAACACAGGCAAAGGTCTTTCCAACTATGCCAAGGAGAGAAATACCTCGGTAACTATTGCAATCACTTCGGTGCCCCCTTCATTTTTATACAGTGTTACGATGTTGGCGTCACTCATGTCCTGGGGAATGTGACCTGTTTCCCAACACAAACAGAGGAGCTCATGTAAGGGGTGAAGTAGAATAGGTTTTCCATTTTTGAGGATTTCCGCTGGGATGCCGTCAATGCCTGGAGCCTTCCCATCCGCAAGGTAATCAATGGCTTTTTCGAGCTCCTGTAAAGTTGGCTCATCATCAAGTTCATTCATTACTGACAAGACGGGAATATTATGCAGAGCGGTCTTAGTGACTAAATTCATAGTCGAGTATAGTTCAAGATAATGCTTTACCCAACGCCGGAGTTGATCATTTGGGTTCTTGTTAATTTGGCCCGTCCTGGACTTGAGTGGTACTATTTTTGAGGTGTGTGGACCAAATGCCCTCTTGATGCCCTCGTACATGCTCCTTGCATCTCTGTTGTCTGAAGCCGATTGTATGAAGTTGCAGAGGTCTAGCCAGTAAGTGTTGGCACAGTGGCGGGCCGTCTGCTGTGACAATTTTTTTGCGGTTTGGAGAGTCTCTTATTGTACTAGCACAAGGTGCATCCCTATAGGCAAGTAGGCCTCTTCTCTTCCTCTCGATTACTGGTTCCATCACATTCCTTTGCGCCTCGTACCAGTCATTATTTTTATGCTCCATTTTACCATAGGGGGACATGGCTAAATCGTACACAGCATCTTGTAAAAGAGTCCACTTAGAGTCAATAGTACCATCATGTGATCTTTTAGCAAGGGTGTCCTGCAACAGTTTTGAGAATTGCTGTGTTTTTTCTGGGTTGTTTGAGCAGTGGATGTTAATTCGTGGACGACACTTATTTTTAGCATTATGCAATTTTTTTGGAATTAGTCGTATCTTGCTTGCTACGAGAGAATGGTCCATGTCACAGCTATGGTAGCTGCGGGTATGAAGTACACTGGCTAGCTCCACGCACCTAGTAATAACGAGGTCTAGCTGATGCCAATGGCAGGAACGTGGGTGTCACCAGACACCTTTTGGATTTGTTTACATTTGAAGAAGGCGTTGGTAACACAGAGACCATGGGAGCAGCACAACTCCAGCAGACGTTGTCTGTTTTCATTTATCCTTCCTAATCCGTGATAACCAAGACATGACTGCCAGGCTTCCTGATCAGCTCCTACTCTAGCATTAAAGTCTCCCAGAATGTACAATGCTTCGGTTTTGGGAACACGTGATAATTCTTGGTCCAGGGTCTCATAAAACAAATCTTTCTCTTCTGGCCTCAAATGAAGAGTTGGAGCATACACACTGAATACTTTGACCTTGCCAGCAGATGATGACATCCGCAGTCACAGAATCCTCTCCCATCCCAATGAAGGAGGTTCATCCAACACCATGCTGTCTAGGTTCATCTGCAGGTTTCCCCTGCCAGTAGAATGTGTAGCTGGCTTCCTTTATGGTACCACTATCCACTAGTCGGGTCTCTTGAAGGCCTGCAATACCAATGTTTAGTCTGGTGAGTTCTTTGTCAATGGCGGCAGTCTTCCTTGCGTTGTCAATCTGATCCGTTTCAAATCCAGGACACATGGTTCTCACATTCCATGTTGCGACGCGAAGTGGTTGAATCTTCCTCCTATTGACTTTTTTTGGCTTACAAAACAAACTTGCTCCTCATAAAGTGACGTCGCTAATATAGCTACTTAGCCTGGGAGGTGATTTATGGAGACCAGCTGTTGCCCAATGCAGCAGATCCCCACTCTCCACGCAACCAGTGGACCCAAGGGAATGACAATTGTCAATACAGCTTGGCACTGACTGCGTCGCAGGAATCGATGAAATGACATTGTTATCGGCGTCAGATCGACTTCGGAACTCCATCTCCGGATTTTACAGTTTGGGTTTACTCCCGCATTCTAACTTCCTGCATTGTATTTGCATATTTATATCACCATATATTCATAATTTTACAGTTTTTTTAACAATTTTGTTATTCATAAATTTGCGTGTCAGCCATCTTGTTATAATTCACTAAGAAAGTATGATGTAATGGTGAGTTCAACAGCACTCAAAATAAATTTCCTGGGAACTTTGCTACATAATAGTGTGTTTAGTTGTAAGAAAATTGTCTTAATTTAAATATGGTGTAATAAATCTGCAGTGTAAATTGAGGTGGGACATTTAAATATTAATATAGTTCATGGGCATATACAAAGTGTGGGTTTGCATACCTAGGGGGTGGGGGGGGAGGGGTGGCTCTTATTGAAATTCTTATAAAGTGCACTATTTGAATGCATGTTTTGTCAAATAACTTTAGCAGATGGGAATTTCTCACATTGCCCCCATTGCTTGGTGGGCTATAACTAGTTTTAGTTATAATTATTTTATTTATAATTATAATACTTATAATGTTTCATCTGAGCTATTGGCAATCTAGGATTGTGATGTCTGTTAATTTGCTAAAACTATTGAATTATCGATGAATGTGGTGATGGTTGGCATACAATTAAAATGCATTCATTTATTACCTTAATTTTTTTAAAAGTGTAATTAAAACAGAAAGTTGTGACACGAAACTTGTTATGTAGCTCTTATAAAAAACATTGTACAAAAAATAATACCATTTTTACCTGCACAATTAACTTTGCATAGTATTGCTTGCCATAAACATTGGGTAGGAAATTGATGACAAAATGTGTCCCTGGTGTGTCAACTGGCAGGAGTTCCCCACTCTGAGGGCTGACTGTAAACTCAGGGTCGCTGCCATTCTCAAAGAAAGCATTGAATGGTGTGGGCTGCCTACAAAGAAAGCATTGAATGGTGTGGGCTGCCTACAAAGAAAGCATTGAATGGTGTGGACTGCCTAGAAAGAAAGCATTGAATGGTGTGGGCTGCCTACATAGAAAGCATTGAATGGTGTGGGCTGCCTACATAGAAAGCATTGAATGGTGTGGGCTGCCTACATAGAAAGCATTGAATGGTGTGGGCTGCCTACATAGAAAGCATTGAATGGTGTGGGCTGCCTACATAGAAAGCATTGAATGGTGTGGGCTGCCTACATAGAAAGCATTGAATGGTGTGGGCTGCCTACATAGAAAGCATTGAATGGTGTGGGCTGCCTAGAAAGAAAGCATTGAATGGTGTGGGCTGCCTACATAGAAAGCATTGAATGGTGTGGGCTGCCTACATAGAAAGCATTGAATGGTGTGGGCTGCCTACATAGAAAGCATTGAATGGTGTGGGCTGCCTACAGAGATGAAACCAACCATCCACATCAATAGAAACTCTTAAACACACTATGTAAATTCATTCAGTCTGATAGTTCACTTAGAAAGTAATGTCAAACTCAGAAACTACAAGGGTTTATTGTAATTGTCATCAACAGTTGTATTTAAAATAATGTCAGTACAAAAATATATGGTGACTTTTCTAAATAGATGTTAAGTTAAAAAAATTTTAAAATTTGGCCAAACAAAAATCGACAGATTTTTATTTCGCAGACTTCATGTGCCGCACCTTTAAATTGGTGTGTAGTCAACAGCAGTCAAAAATTTAGTTTATGTCGCAAAGATATTTATCACTCCTTGTTCAGTCATGCTCAACATATGATGACTTAATTTTAAAACCTTATAAATGCATTTAAACTATATTAAGCTATTTCATAACTCCAAATCTCTGTCCAACTCACATTTGTTGAGATGTCAGTTTGAACCCAACACTGGAGAGTTTCCCCATTCCTGTAGCTTCTACCAAGATGGTGTCATCAACGGGTGCCTCTGTAGCAGTGAACCTCAGCGGGAATCTCCAAAGTCCACCTGTTGCTGCTTTGACGTGAAGCTGAACCTGCAGGCTGTAAATAGACCAATTTTTTTCAGCTAAATACTTCAAGTTCTAATACATATGTTTGTAATTTTGAATAGAAAGATTTTTGAATTATAACAGTTAACTGCAAAGCTAAATAAAGTTTTTAACATATCATCCAGATCTTTCACAGAATATAAATTTGACAAATATTTAGATGATAGAAACAAATAGCAATGACTTACTCCATTTCCTTGATGGGAGAAAACTTGACGCTGAAAATGAGAGTGACCAACCCTGAGCTTGGATCTCTATGGTGTCTAATGATTGCCAGGCTAACTGAGCTGTTAACTAACTCTTCTATGTCTTTGTTTGGATATAATAGTTCAAAGCTGAATTCGTCCGCTGTGGCCATAGCTGTGAACAGCAACATTATGTTCATGGAATTAGTTCAATTTTGAGGAAGAAATATAATTGTTAACTTTTTGTTGGAACTTTTTGTTCTCTTGAACTATTATAAAAACTATTGATTCATGCCTTAATTTTTATTTTGATGTAAACAAAAAAAAAGATCAAAATGACAAGTTAAAAGTTAATAATTATAACACAAAAAAACAGAAAGAATAAAATTATATTCCCAAAGATTAAAAAATCCAATAATATATGCTGGTTTAAAAAATCAGAGTAATGAAAATAAAACTATGAAACACAAACATTCTAATAGAAATTAGAAATATTTTACACAATTTAATTTGAAATGGTAAAAAGTTAAAAGACAATATTAAAAAAGTGAAGCAGCTTGCTTTATTACATTTATCAAGTGAACACATCTGAAAAATATTAAACTGTCAACATTTACGCTTAATCTCTCCATTTTCACAAGTAGCCACTCCTTGTGTAACACTCAGACTACAAATGGTACACTCAAAAATTCTGAGCCTCCATTTTAAGATCTAATCAAATGATAAAAATAGCAAAATAATAGGTCTTAAATTTTTTGAATGCTTCTTTTAAAATGTTTGTAAAAAAAAATGGAAGATATAATTATGTTAAGTAAAGCCTAGATTTTCAAAGGGGTTCCCATAACTAGCCATTTTACAAAAGAGATAACAGATACCACGAAATACATACATCTTCTATAGAAATTTCATAGATTTAACAGGGCTAATGAAATTATTATTTGTCTTGAGATTTCAACCCTGAAAACAAACTATTTTTTGTTTCATAGGCGCAGAAAAAGGAGAAACAAATTTTATAAAATATATCTTCCCTTTTTTTAATAATCACACAAATTTCCAGCCTTAAATGTTAAAAGGATGGAAAAAAAAATGAAAAAACTATTCCATCAGCTCAATCATTAGGGATGTTCCTGTTACAAACTTGACCACTTCACTCATCCATGTCACAAAAATTGACCCCTTCATCCATTCCCGTCACAATAAAACTTGACCCCTTCATCCACCTCTGCCTCACAGTAAAAATTAATCTGAACTCCTATACCTCCTGTTATTCTACAAAAGTTATTCGTTTCAGAAGCATGGGAAAAAATCAATTTTTTTTTAAATGTTTGGGTTTGTTTCTTTTTGCAAACAGTACCATAAAAAAAAAAAATTTTTTTTAAAATAAGGGAGAAAATATTTTTAAAAATTGGCAAAGGTTCTTAAAATGTTGTTGGTTGCAGTTGCTCCTAGAATCATGAATTTTTTTTTTTTTTATTTTGGTGGATAAATTGATTAGAATAACAAGTTATTTTTAAAAAAAAAAATTTTTTTTAAAATAAGTGAGAAAATATTTTTAAAAATTGGCAAAGGTTTTTAAAATGTTTTTGGTTGCAGTTGCTCCTAGAATCATGAATTTTTTTTTTTTTTATTCTGGTGGATAAATTGAGTAGAATAACAAGTTATTGTTGATATCAGGTAAAGGTATTGATTACCCAGCCAGAAGGTACATGAAACTCAAAGTTTTAAAAATATCAACTACTCAAATATCTGATCACCCATGATAAAAATTATAAATAAAAAACTATTGGATCCAACTAAACGTTACCCATGTATTGCTATCCAATATCCACAATTCCTAGTTTAACAACAAAAAAAAAAATGGACACAATTCGGTCCAGTGCTTAACATTCTGGTATATAATAATTGTACCCAAAAAATTCTAAGATCTACCAGACTTACTGTTTCCTACCACCACCCCTTGGGGTATTGCCCTTTGCTTGTCTTTGGGAGTTTTTGCCCTCATTGACATATTACTTGACTGTGCTGAGCCTGGGGGAGTTCCTGTCAAGGTCACTTCTAGCCGCTGCTCAATAAGGTCACGTGCTTGGCCGGCAATGTTAGCAGGCTGGGTGTCCTTGATGGGTGTGGATTCTGGGATTCCGTGAATTGGGTACAACCAGCGGATTTTGTTGAGTCCAGTTGATGAAACTGAAAGTCTGCGTCTAGTGGAGGAGTCAAGACATGGCTTAATATATTAGGTGACAAATTATTCAGCAAAAAAAACATAATGTTGTGATGAATTTACTAAATGTTATCAAATTATAAAATCATCAAGATTATTCTTCTATTTCAGTCTATTAGGGAGGTTACGAGGAAAAGTTTCAAAGGAAAGGTTTTCTTGTTTTCTTCATTTCTTTTGTCTGCCTAGTTTACCATTCAGATTTCTTAAAGGCCTGGTACTCAGAGAGTAACAACTGTTGAGTCTCAGATATCACATCATGAACTCAGGGAGTAGCAACTGTCGAGTCTCAGATATCACATCATGAACTCAGAGAGTAAAAACTGTCGAGTCCTAGATATCACATCATGAACTCAGAGAGTAAAAACTGTCGAGTCCTAGATATCACATCATGAACTCAGAGAGTAAAAACTGTCGAGTCCTAGATATCACATCATGAACTCAGAGAGTAAAAACTGTCGAGTCCTAGATATCACATCATGAACTCAGAGAGTAAAAACTGTCGAGTCCTAGATATCACATCATGAACTCAGAGAGTAACAACTATTGAGTCTCAGATATCACATCATGAACTCAGAGAGTAACAACTGTTGAGTCTCAGATATCACATCATGAACTCAGAGAGTAAAAACTGTCGAGTCTCAGATATCACATCATGAACTCAGAGAGTAACAACTGTTGATATCACATCATGAACTATGAGATTAATGACTGTCCTGTCTCAGATACCACAATTATTTTACAATAGTATTTGAAACCCCCATTACCCCGGCTGTTACGGTTGACTTACCCAAGTGAATCCTGGGGCACATAAGGCCACTGTTCACCATCTTCTCTCCGGACGACTACAGTACAGAATGCTTTGTAGTTGATCATCTCATTGGGGGCAAAACTGATGGGGATTTCCAGCGTTGACTTTGGCCCCACATGTACTCCACTGTTGTGTTTCAGTAACAGTTTGAATGCAGAGACCGGCCCCGGCATGCCATCAAACAGCTTGTCAGCAGCTTGTTCATTGTCTGATCAATATTGTACATATAGATAAGTACACGTGTGTATCTGTACAACTCTGTACAATAAGGTAGTTATAAATGTGTTCTATAAATTAATAATATGTTATAGATGGAGCTTATCTCGAGACACAAAATGGAGTAGAATACAAAACAGAGACAGAGTAATTCAATACACAGAATATAGAGACACAGACATATCAGTACACACAAGATAGAGACATGGAATTCAATTCACACAGAGACACAAAAATATCAGTAAACACACAAGGCAGAGATGCAGACATATCAGTACACACACTTGATAGACACAGACGTACCAGTAAGGAGTATATCTACCAACACAGACACATCTGTGGGATTCCTGAATGGTATGATGACAGTCGTGTTGGAGCCAACAATGGTGTAGGTACAGATGGGCGGTTGGGGGCGTGGCAGGAGACCAGTTCCTGATGCTATAAATACCCAGTCTCCGAGCTGTGGGCACAAGAATTGAATCATCATGGCTTGGACTTGTTAAGTCTGAATTTATAGGACCCATCACTCCATGGCAAACATGTTAATGGTTAACTACCCACCAAAGACTTTCAGATTTTATAAACAAATAGCAGATGCAGAGAGTGTGCTCATTTTTCCCGATGGCCTCATACCTAAGGTCACATGCCAAAGGTCAAATGCCAAAGGTCACACACCAAAATGACTGTTGGATTGGGATTTAGGATGATAGAGAATTACAACTTGAGACATTTTTTTAATCAAATGTAAATGATTCAAAATCCTCACTACATTGCTGGGACTGCCTTATAATGAAATAGAAAAAAATACAAACTAATTTATATAATGAACGGCGGTCAAGCGGTATGAAGCAAATACATAGCGTAACAAAATGTTTAGGCTTGAAAATAAAGACAGGACAATCAAACTGATGTTTTGACTAAGATGCCCTCTTCAGCAGACAATACAATAATAAAAAAAAGATGAAGGCATTATAAGATAGAAATTCAAAGAATTTGTGAGGTTTGGGGGGGGGGGGGGGGAAAAAAAAATTTGTAAATTTTAAAAAATTTTAAATTTGGCCTCTCTACACGATATGATCCCTTGGTCAAGTTACTGCAGCTAAACTTTGCCTCTCTGCACAATATGATCCCTTGGTCAAGTTACTGCAGCTAAACTTTGCCTCTCTACATAATATGATCACTTGGTCAAGTTACTGCAGCTAAACTTTGCCTCTCTACACAATATGATCACTTGGTCAAGTTACTGCAGCTAAACTTGGCCTCTCTACACAACATGATCCCTTGGTCAAGCTACTGCTGCCAAACTTTGCCTCTCTGCACAATGTGATCACTTGGTCAAGCTACTGCTGCTAAACTTTGCCTCTCTGCACAATATGATCACTTGGTCAAGCTACTGCTGCTAAACTTTGCCTCTCTGCACAATATGATCCCTTGGTCAAGCTACTGCAGCTAAACTTTGCCTCTCTGCACAACATGATCCCTTGGTCAAGCTACTGCAGCTAAACTTGGCCTCTCTGCACAATAGAAAGTCCTTGGTAAAACTAACACTGCTAAGGTGTTTACCTGATCACTGTGGAAAATGATTCGTCCCAGATGTTCACCATCCCCAAGGCTGGTAGGCATGAATCTCAGGACGACATCCATTGATGCTTTCTGCTTGAGTAAAACAGTTTTATCTGATTCCCAATCGACCGAGAAGTTGTTTGTGTTGGAGATGCTGAGAGCCAGCGCTAGGGTCTCGTTGGTTGGATTTTTCAAAGTGATCACCTGCTTAGTCCATCTGTTGGATTTGACACAAATTGCAGTTTGAAAGAAAACATGCGACCATTTGGAGCTCTCTCTAGATATATTTATGTATTTTCCATAAATTTTCAAGCCTACATAAATATTAATTTATTTGAAGTCTGAAATTTAAAATTTTCTTCAAAACAATGAAACGAGGTACACTAGAGATAACTTCTGACTGTTTAAAGATTTGTTTCAATTTAAAAAGAAATATTATTGCTAGAAAGGGCCCCCACCGTTACTATTGCAAACTTTACAAAACTGGCTTAAATTCACAACCATGATAATAATTGAATGAATAAATACAATAATGAGGACTCAAACTGTGTTATTTATTATAAATTGTTCTATGACTTGGACTGCATTGAATTTATTTAGTAGAAGTTGTTCAATGACTTTGGCTGTACTAGATTTATGTAGCAGAAGTTGTTCTATATCCTAATACTTGGGCTGTACTAAATTTATTTAGAAGTTGTTCAATGACCTAATACTTGGGCTTTACTAAATTTATGTAGCAGAAGTTGTTCTATAACCTTATACTTGGGCTTTACTAAAGTTATGTAGATGTTATTCTATGACCTAATACTTGGGCTTTACTAAATTTATGTAGCAGAAGTTGTTCTATGACCTAGTACTTGGGCTGTGCTAAAGTTATTTAGCAGAGTACAGAAGGACTCAAGCACAAGTTATTTCTACTCACTTCCCCAGCTCACACTCCATGTGAGCGACAGTTGTTGGGATGGGTGGCTCCGCCTTCAAATGCAGGTCATACCAAAACTCTCCTACAACTGCATTGAAAAATATGAGGCTGAAATCAAATAAAATAGACAAGAATTTACATTATTCTGCAGAACATTTTATCATTTTAAAGCTAGGGCTAAGGAATTTATTTCAGCTTTCCTTTTTTCAAAATCCGTAAATGCCTTTAAATCTAGGGATTTTAAATGGGTTTTTTAACAGTTTTATGCATCTTTATATTTTTAAAAAAAATCTATTTATTGTATAATAATAAAAATAATTTCTCTATTGGTTTATTATTTTATTAATTTTTGTAATATCTGGATATAAAAAAAAAAACTTTAATCATTATAAAAATAATCTGATAACTGGTTTGTAAAAATCAACAACTGGTTATTGGTTTCAAAACTGATAACCAGAACTCCGATTATTCTTCACATCCTCACTTGTAACGCAAATGTTGATACTAAAAAAAATAAAATAGACTGCTTCTTTCTACCTCCCCGACGACTCTCCTACATGTGAGGGGGCAAAGGTCAAAGTGTAGACATCTTTTTCCCCAGGTGGCAGTGTGATAGACAGCGGTCCACTCAGGTCACTGCCAGTTATGGTGGCGGTAAGAGTTATCTGTTCTGATGTTGGGTTGCGAACAATGACATCAAGGGCAGTTTTTCTCTAAATAGAAATGGTACAGCAGAAGAATATGACAACTGTTACTGACCTTTACTTACTGACAAATCCATGACAAAGAAGAACAAACAAAAAAATTCTCTGAATATTTTGTACAGTGATTTTATGCCAGCTGAAAAAATCTTTCATCTTGGTAACTATCTTTAGCTCCTCATTTTTATGTATAATTAACACATATTATCTATAGCACATTTTTAAGAAAAAAATGATATGTTGGACTGCAAGAAAAAATACATTGAGTGCCAATTGTTCCATAGCATGGTAAACTAAATCTTTTAAATCATGAAAATCTCCTATGGGGCCATCCATAAATGATGTCACACTACTTTGGCCAAATCAACAAAATCTCTTTAATCATCTAAACATCTTTCATCACTTAAATCTCCTAATTTACGCAAGTCTCCTAGAACACTTAAATCACCTTAATCTCCTGAAAGCTGTAGGAAAAAGGAGGAAGTAATGCACCTACCAGGCAAGCACATGACACTTTCATCACCCTCTCAGGTAGCGGTGGTTTAACGTCCACCTCAATGGCGTACCACAAACGGTAACCAAGGTAATCTTTGCTGATGTTTTCCTGGCTGAGCTCCTCGCCATCACTGTCTACCTCTCTGTTTCAACAAACAGGGACAGGTTGTCATGGCAATGTTAAAATTAAGATTGCTCAACTCCATTAACTGGCTTTAAAATGACATAGAGCCATTTGTTTTGTTTTTTTAATTATTTAAAATTTATATTGAATCCTTCTTGTCCTGTAACTGACAGCAAAAATATGGACATATAATTAACAGAATCACTCTCTGTATAAAAAATTGTTTTATGAGCTGAGCAGCAAAAATATTAAAATAATAAAATAGAGATTCTACTTTATACATGACACGTAAGGAATATCAACCAAAAAAAAACACAGGCAGAGACTTTGTCTCTCTAAATAGAGTTTTAAAAAAAATAAATGATCATAGAACAATGGCATTTAAATAGTATTTTTTTATTTCTTTCTTGTTAAAAACTGAAACAATCTTTGGCATTAACTTTAAGAAAATGAATATTGTTTTTTTTAATGGTGTTACAAACCTAACAGTTCTCATACTATCAAAGGTCAACTTCTTTTTATTGCATAAATATAAAAGTTTGGGACCCACTTGTCAGGGTTATCTCTGGCCACAAAGGACAGGACTCCCTGGTAATTTCCTCTCTTGGTTGGGTTGACGTCAAAGCTGTAAACATTTGTCTGACCGGGTAATACTGTGATGGATGTCGGGCCAGTGATGAAAGGGAGGTTAGACTCCACCTGGCGGTCAAAGGGAATCAATCATGCAATAGGTGACAGCCATTACTGTGACTACATTTTAAAATTGTTCACTCATTTAATTCAAACAGCATTTACCCAACATATAAAATTTACTCAACATTTAACATTTACTCAACATACAACATTCACTCAACACATAACATTTAATTAAAATATAACATTAAATCAAACATACAACTTACTCTAAAAACAAGTTTACTCTTAGTCACATTTGGCACATTCACTGAGTGAGTGATGCTAAAGGAAAAAAAAAAGAACAGAAGGAAATGTTTACTTGAGTTTACAGGTAAAGAAAATTTTAATCAGCGTTTCATAATAATTTTCATGATACAACTCGAAAACTGCTTGGTGTACTTAAAAGCTAATGTAAAGAATATGATTTATAAGGTGTTACAACACTAATATTGGCATTAAATTATAGTAATTGATAGCAATGATTAAAATAACAACTCAAAATAATACCATCATCACGTTGTGTGGACACCATGCATTAGCACAGTGTGGACACCATGCATTAATACAGTGTGGATGCAATGTATTAGCACAGTGTGGAAACCATGTATTGGCACAGTATGGACACCATGTATTAGCACAGTGTGGACACCATGTATTAGTACAGTACACTGAAATTTTTTTTCATTTTTTTTTAAAGCAAAAAACACTGAGGGATTACATTTAAAACAGATATTTTTCCACATGACGACACACCAAATAAAATTTACGTTTGTCTCTTTTTTCCTAAGACACATAAAATTTCATACTTGGACTTTGCTCCACAAATCAATTTAATGAAATCCAATGCTAGTGGTTTCAGTCCAATTCCAGTAAGTTGAAAAGTTTGTTCGCTTCCATCTTCTTCGTTTATCATTATCAGTTTTCCCTTTGGTATAAGACAGAAGAGTTGTGTTAATAGCTTGGTAATTGCAATCACAGTGACATGACTAAGTCAAACCATCATACAGGATCAGTTTGAATTGAAAACAAAAAGTCAACACACACAAGATATCTTACAGCATAATTTCTTAAACCCAATCATCTTTTCATTTTTTTAAACAGTTGAAGCAATCCATTTCAAACTGTCACATCTTTTGCCCAATTATAAAAAAAAATATCCAAGCAAACTTTTTCTTGACTCAGTTTGAGGCTTGTGAGGATTAGCCATCAATCAGCTAACAAGTTTTCTTCTCTTAGCTTTACAGTAGATCAATTTAAATACAGAACTACCCCATACAGCAAACTTATTCCCATTTTCATGACTCTAAATGGTAACTTTCTAAAGATGATCATTTCAGTATGGTTGTTTCAAGCCACAGGGCAGATGATATTTGTAAAAGAATTATTTTATAGACGATGAGTGGCTTACATTGATGCTTCCTTCTTTCATGGGTCGGTAGGTCAAAGTGTAAAATGATGTTGTGAAAGACTTGGACAACATTTCCTTGTGTCCAGTGAAGCCTTCTCCCATAATGGTAACTTTCAAAGGCCAGTCATAGTCTGTGGGGTTGATCTGGGCATAGAGTAAACAAATATGAAACAATGACAATGCATTGCTCTATGCATTATTGTTACAATATTAATATCATCATAGAAATGTGGTCTCGGTTCAAGGCTGTTCCTTTTAAAATCAATGCAAAAATTTGTAAAATTATTTTAAGAAAATAATGGCAATCTTTTTTTTCTTTAAAGCATTAATTTGCTTTGGCACATACTCAATTTTTTTTTTTTGCAATTGTTTTTAACAAAAATTGTCTGCTAATAATTTTTAAAAAATAATCAGAGTAAAAAACAACAAAATTTTATAAAGTGAATGTTTACATTTTAAATGAGTTGAAAAATTTAGAAATTCTAACAAAATGAGAGTTGGGATGTGACCAATAACAGAGTCCCATCTAACAACAAATGCAACTAACAAAGAGATGGCCTGTGTATGATTGAAAGGTGTGAACTATCACGGAGTCCTAACTAACAACAAATGCAACTAACAATGGGGATGTCCTGTGTCACTGCATGATTGACTGGTGCACTGAACTCAAACTCTGCAAAGCTGCCCTCTCTATTGACGGTACACTCGATACGGTAGACACGTATGTCATCAATAGCACGCAATGTAATGGTGGTAGGGTAGTGACCAGGCTCCTTGGCCTTGAACTCAACAGGTAGCAAAGCGAATCCTTCGTTTTCCTTATCCTTGGAGGCTTTAAAAAAAAAGTTTCGAAACATTTCAAAGATAAGGCGGATAAAATTAGTGAGACCATAAATCTTAAATGCTGATGTGAATTAGAATGTTACTGAACAGAAGAATCAGTTATGACAATGGTATGTGTTTTATTCACGCATACATCAGTGTGTGGATCTTTTACCCACAGGGTCTGCCAATCACAAAATGACCATTGTCTACTGTCCCACCGAATCCACCAATCCTAAATCTGCAAACGGAATCTTACAATGTGTGGCTTCAAGAGCTTGACATTTTTTCCTCTCGTCAGCGCTAGGCATCACCAAAAGGTTAGGCACCTTGAAATGTTCTGAATCAGCTTCTACTCTGTACACATCAGCAACTGGACCGATGGCCTGATGATGGACAAGTTCAAGTTTTAATCAATACATTTCAACCAATCTCTAAAAAAATCCAACTAAAATCTGGCAAGATTAATGTTTATGCTCTGTGGCTATGGCTCTCAATTCGAGGAGGTGGGGGGACTTATAATAAGCATCAAAATTATTGTTTTTATTGTAGAAGTTAGTCAGACAAAGTGTTTCTAATCAACTCCTGCAAATATGGTATAAGAAATATCAAGAGGTGTTTGCGAGAGTAAGGAAAATTGAATGTTTATGTTGGTCCAGCATTCATCTCATGGCATCATGTTGGAGTGGCTTTGTTTTCTCAAACTGCTAATGGAATCTGTTATTTGAAAATTTTTAATTTTTTTTTTAAGGCCTACTGACGTTTCCCCACATTGAATTAAACAAATTCACTCAATTCAAGTTGTTCCATCTAAAAGACATTACACTCTTTTATGATAGCAGCTACCCAAGAGATTAACTACTCCTGTGAAAAGCAGCTACCCAAGAGATTAATCTACTCCTGTGAAAATCAGCTACCCAAGAGATTAACTACTCCTGTGAAAAGCAGCTACCCAAGAGATTAAATACTCCTGTGAATAGCAGCTACCCAAGAGATTAACTACTCCTGTGAATAGCAGCTACCCAAGAGATTAACTACTCCTGTGAATAGCAGCTACCCAAGAGATTAACTACTCCTGTGAATAGCAGCTACCCAAGAGATTAACTACTCCTGGGAATAGCAGCTACCCAAAAGATTAACTACTCCTGGGAATAGCAGCTACCCAAGAGATTAACTACTCCTGTGAATACAAAAATGCCAATTCATTCTCCAAACCAAAAAACTTTCTAATGAAAATTAGCACGTTGAATAAAAAAAGATCAAAAGCACAAAAAAAAAAACAACCTTTGCAATGGAGACGGCAGCCATGGGATTATTGGAGAGTTTCTTAATGGTCTGTGATGTGACAGTGCAACTCATCAGTGTCCCTGTGACCTGACGTCTTTGTAACTCAAGGTCACTCATGTTCTAGTAGTGAGAAAATAGAGAAAACAGGTCAAGGGTCACATAATTTTTTTTTTTCAATTTTTAAATATATTTATTTAAATATTATTAAAACATTTGCCCTAGCAAAGGGATACAAAAGAATAATGGAACAAAACTGAAACATTCTACTTCCTGGTCCACTAACCTGTTGGGATGCCATAATTAGAGCCCTTTCTTTGGCAATGTTAACCACTGGAATTTGTAAGATCTCCTTAAGGGTCATGCCAGCCTCACACCTCCAGTAGATTATACTTGAATCCCCTCCAAACAGGCCGCGGCCAGACTCTGATCAGTAGCAGTAAGCAATCGCTTATTAAAATACAATATATAAAAATATTGCTAGGAAGATAATTTGCATTTAATTCAGTTAGGCAACTTCCAGCAACACTTTAAAATCGTTGCCATGAGATACTTGCAATTCATTGAGACACTTTCCACAAAGTAATTAAATTAATTTCAATTTATTAGTTATGAAGTCAATATTTTAATCTAAACTCACAAAAACCTTGTTTCCCACCACAAAATTGTGTGCTTTTGAGTGGTATTTTAAGGTTGTAAAAACTGTCAGTCTCTTCAAATATTATTCTAAGTTGCGGTTAGAAGGCTTTTGATAATTTCAAATAGGAAGCTGTGCCCAGGTTAAGGTAGGGTTATTTTTAAGTTCAAGGCAAACTCCTCTTGGCATGTGTCAAGGTCATACAGACTTCAGATTTTATTTTTAAATTAATGAAGAAATACCAACCTTTGATAGGTTGGATGTTTTGTTTTTTTATGAATCTGTAACATCTAAGAATTTTATCCTGATCTTTGAACCTACCAGCAGGTGGCTGAACATTCAAAATGCTGAACTTACCTGCTGCTGCAGTGCTACTGATCCTTGCACTATTTTTGTTGGGCACATAAGGGAGATAAGATGGCAATGGCTGTACAGCAGTTGCTTCTATGGAGCAAAGGAACTCTCCAATATTTTCATCCAGAAAAATGACTGAGCACTGGCGGTCCTCAACACTGAATGGGAGGTAATCAATCTCTACTTCTGCCAAGGCATTACTCTCAATATGCACCACAGACATGGATGTGGAAAATGCTTGAAGTTTGGGTATTTGGGCTGGTGGTAAACAGGTCAGAATATAATGGTAGCATGACATTACAATATCTTTTATTTTCATATAATTATGTTTTATTGGCATATAATTATACTGCAATAAATGTGGATGTTTTATTTGTTTTTTTCTGACAGCAGATCTCAAGACTACTTTTTTTTTCCTTCTAATTTCAAACTGCTGGAGACTGGTTGATTACCAAATGTACAATTTCATCTGCCACTTTAAATACTTTTAGGAATGTTGTCCCAATGGGTGCTAAGATTTCAGACTGAACTGAAATGATATTTCTTTCCAAAAAGTAGGCACTGGTTACTTATAAACATAGAAATGTGTTCTTAAACCTTCTAAACTTATGAGGGAAATACTTCATGTTATGGTGGACTAGCGGACTGGCCCGTACCGATAGCCAGCCAAGGAAAGAGCGCGCATGCGCAGAGAGACTGGACAGAGTGTGTGTGTTTATGAACCGTGTTCCGGATGCAAGCAGAAAGTCAACACCTGATTGAGAACTTGTATTTATGTATATATATGTTTATGTTATTTGTTTGAAATAAAAACAATGAAAACATAACAAAATGGTGGCCAGTATGGGGATAACAGTGCAGTATCGACCAGCATCAACAACACAGTATGATGGCAAGTATTAACTCAGTACAACTCAGTACAACGGAGTGATAGTTTGATACGCACGAGTGAGTTCACGGGACGGAGGAGGTAAATACACAATGGAGTCAAATCTGACCCAAGCTGACATTATCCAAAAGCTCATACTGCAGAACGAGCTACTTTTGAAACTAGCAACTTGGTAATACGGCTACTAATATGAAGTTTACACATTTCAATAGTAACGAGGAAACGTTCACAGACTACTACGCTAGATACGTGACCTTCGTGTTGGCAAATAATGTGCCAAAGGAAAGGCAGGCACACATTTTTTTAACAAGCCAGACGACAGAGCTGCATAAAATGTTATCAACCATCGTACGAGTCAGCGTCTGGTGACCAACTTAATGTTTTGGGAAGTTTGCAGATAAAGGCTAAGGCAGGGGAAATAACTACAAATCTGTCATTTGTTGTAGTGAAAAATCACAGCTTAAACTTGTTGGGAAGAGCCGCAATAAAGAACCTCAAGATTTCAATAGACGCACTGTTTCAAACAAGGACAAATCACATTGCTAATCAAAACTCTTTGATTAAAGCTCGTGAAAAAATCCGTAAGTCAACTGGAGATTGCAATGCGGATGCTCTTAGTCGTCTACCCTCAGGGCCTGATGACATTTTTGATGTTGAAGAAAGTGAAGCAGACATGGATGCTGTATGTATGATCAAACAAATCAGTTTACAGATCAGACCAACAGACCCAGGAGTCCTTGCTAAAGAGTCACTTAAAGATTCTACTGTGTCTACAGTAATGAGATATTGCCAAGAGGGATGGCCTTCCTCTATAAACAAAGAACACTTGAACAAGGAGGCAGCTAATATAGCAGCTTTTAAAAATATTCAAGACTCACTCTCCGTGGAGTCGAAGTGTCTATTTTATGGTTCAAGAATTGTGGTACCAAAAATACTACAAGCTCAAGTTCTCCAAATCCTGCATACAGGACATTTTGGAATCGAGCGGATGAAACAGTTAGCAAGATCATCTGTATATTGGCCCGGACTTGATACTCAAATCATGGAAATAGGTCGAACATGCCAAGCATGTGCAGATCACGCCAGAGACCCAAACAAAGCAAGTATCCACCCATGGATGTTGCCAGAAAAACCATGGAGTCGAGTGCATATTGATCATGCCATTAACTTTAAGGGATCACATTGGCTGGTGGTGATAGATGCTTATTCAAAGTACCTGTGTATCCACAGGACAACATCTACATCGACCAAAGCTACCATTGATCTTCTGGAGGAAGATTTTGCTCATTTCGGCTATCCATACACCATAGTCAGTGACAATGCTACTTGCTTCATCTCAGAAGAATTTCCGCATTGGTGTAAGGAGAGGGGTATTGTACATCTTGCAGGCGCTCCCTATCATCCTGCTACGAATGGAGCTGCCGAACAACTGATTCAAAGTTTCAAGAGTTTACTAAAGAAATCCTCATTACCTTTAAAGGAATCTCTACAAGACTTTTTGCGTCAGTATCGTGGATTATCACCTAGCCAACTGCTGAACAACCGGCAAATAAGAACACTTATTGATACGCTAGTTCCCTCACCGGCTCATCGAGCACATGGACAACATCTTAAAGAAATAGCCGTCCGCAATAAGACAAACCGAAGTCCTAGTCGATCGTTTAACCGGGGAGATCCATGTTACGTCAGAGTATATGGAACAGCAACAGACTCTAAACCATGATGGGCTCCCGGTACAATCATCCAAGTTATGGGTCCACGTCTCTTCAAGGTAAAGATTTATCCAAATGGTCCCATTTGGAAGAGACATTTAGACCAACTTCGTCCCAGGTATGGAGCAGAAGAAGATTCAGAACCAGGTTTGGATATAATGACAGGAAGTCTTTATCCAACAGCTCAGGCAGCCCTGAGTCATCAACCGTCTACACATCAAGCAACTCCAAGTCCACCTAAGAAGAAGATTAACCCTTGACATCCAGGACCTTCAGACTATGTCATACCCAGAAGATCTCAAAGACAACGTCGAGCACCAATGTTACTGGACTTGAAATTGTTCGGGGAGGTGTTATGGTGGACTAGCGGACTGGCCTGTACCGATAGCCAACCAAGGAAAGAGCGCGCATACGCAGAGAGACTGGACAGAGTGTGTGTGTTTATGAACTGTGTTCCGGACGCAAGCAGAAAGTCAACACCTGATTGAGAACTTGTATTTATGTATATATATGTTTATGTTACTTGTTTGAAATAAAAACAATGAAAACATAACACTTCACTAGAAACTTTTTAAAAGATTGAATCAATTTTAGACATTAAAATCAAACTATATCATGCTGCACAAAGCAGTTGCCCAGTACTATTTTTTAACATGTTTTGGGGACTGGTTGGAGATATCTGCTGTGAACAACTTACAATTTTTTTGCCCTGATGTTTCTTGGTGCTCCAAAATCCAGTTCATTGGAATGACATCAATGCCAACCTCTGCAATTTTCTTTGTGGCATTTTTTGGAGAGGATCTTAACTGTAAGCAGAATTTTTAAAAAAATGTATTTAAATTTTTAAAAATTTAAGGAGTCCCCAATTTTTATTTGTTGCTTGAATCAAGTTTTTAATATAAGAAAGAATTTTCTTTTAACTGCGTTTTGTATTTATTTCCCTTATACTTATGATAATATATGTATATATTATCAAGTCTATATATATATATATAACATAGTGGTTCAAACAAGATCACTGAAAATTAAAAGCTCAAATTAAAGCTTAGCTAATGCTTAGATTTGATTGTCAATGATAATTTTCTCATAAACTGGCTTCTCCTGACAATTTATAAACAAATAAAATAGTACGTGGAAAACGTGTGAACTGGCAAACCG
This sequence comes from Lymnaea stagnalis, assembly GCA_964033795.1. Classification (NCBI taxonomy): domain Eukaryota; kingdom Metazoa; phylum Mollusca; class Gastropoda; family Lymnaeidae; genus Lymnaea; species Lymnaea stagnalis. The sequence continues at coordinate 361,121 of CAXITT010000296.1, forward strand.
TAATTAAGAAAAATATTTTTATACAGCTTTTAAGCAGGTACATAGAAATTATTGGACATAATTATTGCAAAAAAAAATTAATACGATTTTAAATATAATTTTTTTTTTAATACAGCAACAGATGTACAATTTATCTCCAAGTACTAATAATTTCAGCTCTCAGATACTCTCTGATTTCTATTTCTAAAATGTAACATAAAAAGATTTCACTGTTATTTGGTAGAGCTGACCATGTATCAGGAGAAGATTACGTATTACAAATTAGACCAGGAGCAGGGACATCCATTTCATGCATGTAGATCCACTCAAACGTTTCAAAAAGAAACTTTAAAATCATCATGGGAAAATTTACCATAAAAAATAAATTGCACAAAGTAAGTGCCAAAGTACCTTATCAGGGGTACTAGGTGAGTTTTCATGAAAGATGGGATTAGACTCAATGAGAACAATTCGAAAATCTCCACCCTCTGGGAAAGGGTTGGTAACTTCCAGCATAATCTTCTTCAGTTCATAGCATGGAGATTCCACCTTGGTCACAGACTGAAATTAATTGGTAAAAATCTGGTTTCTTCATATATTGATAAAACAGTAATTCAAGGTTACTTCAACAGAGATTGAAGAGTTATTAGTAAAATAATTAATTCTTTTTTTTAATTATCTCAGAAAAAGAATTTGTAAAAAAAGATATTGATGTCATTTATTATGTTTATTCATCTCAAACTTTTGTTGTTTCTCTAAGCGCAACATATATTATGAACTATTGGCATATGTCAAAACAGGAGAATTCCACTGACTGTTACATAATCAAGAAAGCCTGACGTTTGAGGGGTGAAAAAGTTGTCAGATATTCTACTAGGAGGGATGTTGTGTTACAATAAATAGGATTGCATAGCATATGCTTGTGATGGTAAAATTGTACAGTCCCATTAGTAAGATATGTAATATGAATTCCAAAATAAGGCTGCAGAGATTAAGTTTCATTTAATACAACTTCATTTTTTTTTTAATCATATAATTAATTGTGTCATTCCAAATTTAGCTTAAATAGGATTATCTCCAATGCCTCATTTTATTAGCCAGAAGTTAGATTGATACTTTTTTATAATCTGACCTTTGGCCTGATGTTGTCTATCTCTGTGACTAGCTTGAAACTCAGGGTGTTCCCAGTGGCTGCACCATGTCTTCTACCCACTAATAGCATTACAGCTTCAGCAGCTCTCAGAAATCTGCTTCTAAACTCCACATTGACTGCAAATGTTGATTTGGGTGGAATGGTCACTAAATTTCCCTTCTGCACTGTGAAATCACCAGCATCAGTGCCAGCTATGATCACATTGTAAACAATACTTTTGACACTTGTGTTGGTCACTTTCACCTGAAGCAAAAAAAAAAAAAATTGCATTAAAAAAAATAAATTTCCCCATTTATTGTTTAAAAACAGTTTAACATTTCTTTTTTAAAAATTAAAATTTATTCTTAAAATTTGTGATATAAATCATATAACAATATGTTCATAATATAACTTTAAATGGAGATTTCCTGTTAAAAAAGAACAGCATCAGAACTTTTTGTTAGTCATCAGTCTTGTCCATTCAGTTTTAAATTGAGAATCTTACACCATTGAATGCCTTAAATTAATTCACAGAATTTAAATATTAAAATAAGTGAGTCAAGTCCAAAAGATGAACAGATTTCAAATATAAATCAAAAGAGGTCAGCTCATGCCCAAAATTGTTTAAACAATTTTTTTTTTTGGTCTGCCCAATGCAATCAGTATTTTTTTTAAATAGTAAATTAAATGCATTCTTCTTTTACCTGTCGTATAACTGGCTGATGTAAAGTGCCTACAAACTCTATAGTTGTCTTGGGTAGATAACTGGGAAGGCGCTGGTACAAGTTGACTAGGAGTAGCAGTAAGTTGATAGGGTTGGGGTCTGTGATGTCGATGGCCTTTAGTGAAGAAATAATGGTAATCTAATACAAGAATTTCTTTGAGATTTACAGTTAACAATTTCTTCTGAACTTGACTGTTTTATTGTTTGAAAAAAAATAGATTCTATTGTTAGCGCTGGTATGAAACCCTAAGGGATCAAATGAATGGGGTAGAAAAAAACATTTAACATAGGAGGTAGTCTAAGATGTGCTTCATTTTATACACAGGTGGAGAGAGTTACAGAAGATTTCAAGAGACCGGAGGGCATGGAAAGTTAAAGTTAAATGACTATGATCCCCTCAGAGTTGAAAAGGCAAAGAAGAAGAAGAACGGAAAGGTAAAGATTGGATTTGCCTTTTTTAAATTTTTATAATTTTACTACAAGATACTCAATGCACAAATAGAAAATATACTTATTTAAGTGGAATATTGTTTCATAGCTTACAAAGCTGTAAGGAAAGTTTTTAGTTACTTAGTTTCTAATGCAACTTGTTAAATTATCTCAAAATTCATAGTAAAACTCACATTGACAAAATCTAGAATGATACTTTCAAAAAGAACATGTTACAATTAAAAGAGATTTTTAAAGACATGGACAATGTGAACTATTCAAAATATTTTAAGTGTTCAGATTTTGTCTTAAACTGGCATCTACAAAAAATCAATAAGTAAACATAATTATCTATTCAATAAATGATTAAACACCAAACTACTTCCTTTAGCTATGGGTTTAAAATAGGAAAAGATGGTTCCAAATACAATAAAATTTATGAATATTTCTGATATGGTTTTCAACCCATTCTTGCACAATCAGATAGAAACTTTTTCCTGTGAACAATTATTATTTGGTATTATTATTTAATAAAAACAACCAAGAAGAATATAACATCTTGAATACAATTTCTTTTAATTTAAAAACATTTAATGAACAATACTAGAAATTAATGTGATTTATTTGTTCCAAATATTGGAGACTGCTTCACTTCCAGGCTATCAATAAAACATATTGGCGACTGCTTCACTTCCAGACTATCAATGAAACATATAACATACAAGTGACTGAAATTTTATTGTGATGACTAAGTTTAAGTCAAGTGCATGTCAAACTGACTAAAATAAAAACTTACTTTACCTTTCACCTCTTAACTAGGTTTAAGTAGATTGGAAGTGTAAACAAAATTAATCATTTTGAAATTACAAAAATTACACAAATTTATAAACATTTTTATTTTTATATTGACAATGTCTATCTATTTATTAATTGAGTACTCTATTTAAAAATCATAGAATCCTCTAATTATTAATCATAACAAACAAAATAAAACCTCTGTCAGAAACATCCTGATTGGTTAATTTGAAAACATAAATTAAACATGGTAACTAATAATTATCTGGGTTCTTTTTGTTAGTAAGAAATTGAACCTACAATAAATTTTGTTTATTTTCTCATTCTCCAAGCAACACACAGGTTGTACATTTATCATCATTAAATAAAAATAATTGACCAGCATACAAAAACCTGAATGATCAAAGTCAATCATATTTGATACCCTAATGAAAGTTTGACCAAATTACCTGTATGTCAAAGTCAATGGCTGCATACTTCATGGCAGTGATGACTTTAAGGGCATTATGGAGGCATTGTTCAGCCGTCACTGGATGTGTGTACATCCCTTCAAGGTGTGACTTCACCTGCATTGAGAATAAAAGACTATTAGCTTGAGTCAATGATGAGTTTGGATATGGCCAGAAACTAGTTCCATCTCAGTTGAAACCATTCAAAATAATCACTTTATGATAAAGTGCTGAGGCTTTTACTAAAACTGTGTAAAAACCACCAGAGTCGTTCTATAGTACCAAAAAAGGCTAAGAATTACTTCAAAATTGGTGAAGGACTTTTCAATTTTTTAATTTTTTTTTTGCTACAGACTATCTGCACAAAATCATTTACTGGCATTACTTCTCAGCGCTGATAATTGTATGCGTTTTTTCTCAGATTATGCAAAAATACAGAATGTTAAAACACCATCACATTGAGTTCATTTTAAAGTTTAAACACCAGGAGCACAAACATGTAAGGGAAAAAGCTTTTCAAATTAAAAAAAAAATAAAAATACAATTAAAGTGCTGAACTGTTTACAACTAGAATGTGATGTTGGAAGAAGAGCTGTCAATACAATCTGTCAACCAGGAGTTATTAGAGAAGAAAAAGCAAGTGACAAAGTTAGTGCTCTATCGTTAAATGGTCTATGCTGGGATGTTTGTTACATGATCTATGGTGGGATGTTTGTTACATGGTCTATACTGGGAGGTTTGTTAAATGGTCTATGCTGGGATGTTTGTTAAATGGTCTATGCTGGGATGTTTGTTAAATGATCTATGCTGGGATGTTTGTTACATGATCTATGCTGGGATATTTGTTACATGATCTAAGTTGGGATGTTTGTTACATGATCTATGCTGGGATGTTTGTTATATGATCTATGCTGGGATGTTTGTTGCATTTTTATGCTGGTATGTTTGTTAAATGATCTATGCTGGGATGTTTGTTAAATTATCTATGCTGGGATGTTTGTTACATGATCTATGCTAAGATGTCAGTTAAATCATCTATACTGGGACTTTCTTACATATTGTGAAACTAGCGTAAGACCTTAAAGTCAACATTTTTTTCATCAAAAATTCTGTTTTTTAAACAAAGAATGTGGTAAGGTCACACGAAAAAAAAAGTGTGTCCTTACTCAAAACTGATTTCAACAAGGCTGTTCCCAATTTTGTTTTTTACATTAACCGCTATGACGTGTGCTCCATTATCCTTTTTTTTTCTGCCTTTTATATTAATTAAAAGGCAAAATTTTCTCAAATACGGCATAGAGGAAGACTGCTAGCAGTTGTATGCTTTATTTGTGTTTCTAGCCAGAAAGTTTGAAAGTCTCATATGTAATAAATGACATACCATGAATGGCATGTGGGCCCCCAGCAGTGCAGCCAGCACTAGACCATCCATTAGGTCATAGTCAAAGTTGACAATCCATCGAGATGGTGGTACTCCTCCTGTCAACACACAAAAAGATCATCACATTTACTTCAGATGGGATCATTTGTAATCCATACCATGATATCGCCATGCCATCATAATATCATTCCACATCACCACACCTTCATAGTGCCTAACAATAATTATTGAAATGCTCAAAAAAAAGCCTAGGGGGTCCTCCAGCCTAACACATCACACAAGGGAATCTTATTCATTATGAGTTTAAATCAACAGAATGTCAATATTTGTTTTACATACATTTTAAAATTATTAAAGCCAGAGAAAGTTTAGAAAATGTCTGACTTATGATTTTTTTTTTTTCCTAGTTTCATCGCGCTACTATGTTTTTACATGGGTTACCCTTTGCACAGTCCTGCCATATTGAGGCCCTGTAAGTCTCGTAGCAGTGGTTCATCCATGCCAGGAGTATACGCTCTGAGACACTGTAAATGTTACTGGCCAGGGGGTCTGGGTTGACCATGGGAATAGTGACATCCTTATAAGGTGAGCTCATAGCTTTGAGAGTCTTGGGGGTCACTTTAGACAACACCAGAACCTATTAATTAAATGACAGAGAGCATGTACAAATTATTTCTTAGAATTTCAACATCCTGGTACATTGGAAATTTCCTCTATTATTGTTTTTTAAAGTTGCAACAATTAAATAACATTATTTAAAAACTTCTTAAGAATAGGATCTTGCGATATTTTCAGCAATACGTAACACTGTTTATTGTATTTTTTTCAACAGCATGATTTAAACAATCAACTTAAAGCCAAGGTAACTGGTAATTAGTATCAATCGTTGCAGGTGAGACATAACGTTGTGTAAGCCTTTAACTAATTTTGAAGCTATCCAGATTAAATTAAAGAAGGTAGGATTTAACAATCTTGTTTTGTTTAAATGTTGCACCTACATTATTAATTGCCTTAGTACAAGTAACTTTAAACAAACAGGCAACTTTAGACAATCAAAATCTTTAGACAATCAACAGCTTCATACAGAAGGGCAACTCTGGGGCTACCTTCAGAATCTGCAGTAAAATGTCTGTCCACATTCTTTTAGAAATGGCTTCAAACAATGCTTCCTCCACATCTTCCTCCAACTGAATTTTGGCAGCCTCTTTGTCATTTCCCACACGCAAGAGTTCCAACTTGATGTTTTTCTGAAGCTGCCTCCACAGTAGAAACTCAGTCGGAGCCATCAGGTACTCTGGCTGTATGTGTGCAACACATGCCCCTTGACATCTGCAGTGGTGATAACATTTTAGGTTTCTTTAACTCAAGAGTTCACATGTCAAGTGCATTTTGACTTTATGGTTTAAAAAATGTTGATTGAAAGACACAAATTATGAGGGCCAAAGTTTATTTACCACAAAAACAAATGGATCAACATTTCAGCTTGAAACTTTATTATTTAAATTGATGGCTAGATAGGAATAAAGCCAAAGTTTATGATATATATTTGTAAAATGTAACAAAAATAAATTACATACCATAAGCAATAGCATTAATAATAATAAATTGTCAGATAAATAGCAAAAAAAGAAAAAGAAAATATAACCCACTGGCCCCAAAATACACAGAAAAAAATACAAGTGATTGATGAAGGAGGAGGACTGTCCTAAGAGTCTCATCTGCTAGTTGCGGTAGGGGAATTGTTTCAAACTGAGCTTCAGTCTCACCTGAGGAATGTCAAGAGTGTACAGTGCTGCCAGTAAACCTGCTTGACCCTCTGCAAGGGGTCAGTAGGGAGGGGAGAGTTGATGGGGATCCCAGGCACTGACCGCCCACTCAGGTAGCTGATCATGTCGTATATAGTTTTGGCAAGTTTGTTGAAGCTGGTCTTTGATTTCTGCTTCTTGTTGCCCCGAAACTGTTCCTTACTCAGATTTTCATCTTTCATTTTCAGAGACTCACTTGCTGTTTTCTTGCTAATGGACCTGAAGAGTAAAGTAACATTAGATATTGAGTTGAATTTAAGGGAGAATATTCAAGGAAATTTCAGATTAGAAGAGACCTAGGACACTGTCTTCTATGCTATTTACCCTAACATTAGAAAGAGTTATAAGTATCATATGTAATGACACTCGAGGAACAATAGCAGGATACTTTCTGAGGGAAACCCAAGACCCACAACCAATAGGCACTCTATAATCAAACCCTTTCAGTATCTTGTATATGCTGATGACAAAGAACTGTTAGGGAAAAGTAGTAAAGATATAACAAAAGCCTTATTGAATTAAAAGACGCATCACTACACGCAGGACTGGAAGTAAAAAACCAAAAAACAAAATACATGAATATGATAAGAGAAGAAACGACAAAAGAAGCCATTAAAATTAGAAAAAAGGCTTTTGAAAAAGTAAATCAATTCAAATACCTAGGATCCTTAGTAAATGAAAGAAATGAATTACTAACAGAGGAATAAAATAAAAAATAAAGGCCTCAAACAGGGAATACTTAAGTAGGCGCAAAATACTCAAAAGTAAAAATATTATAAGAAAAGCAAAGACCAGTTGTGACATATGCAAGTGAAACTTGGACCCTAACAAAAACAGTAGAAACCTGTTAAACACATGAGAGAGACAATTTCTCTGGAAAATATATGAGAATATGAACCAACTAGGAATTGTATAGTTCAATTGCGAGCCGCATGCGAGCCACATGCGACTCTATAGCAACCTGAGTGTGGCTTGGCCAGTCGTCCACAAATCAGTTTTGTCTCCAAAAAACATTGTCCTTGACAGGTTCTTGAAAAGAACTTTGGCTCCCAAAAAAATGTGTGATCTTCCTGCTGCTGATTTTTGGCTCTTGTGACTAATGTTTGCTGACCACTGGTATAGTCTATATTAGGATCTCACGCTAGTAGTAGGTAGAAGAAATAAAAAAAGACAGGCTATACTGAGCTGGACACTAAGACAGAATGCCAAATGACAGAGGAGTGAAGAGGGTGCACCATCAAAACCCCAGAGGAAAACAGCTCAAAGGCAGACCTAGGCTTAGATGGATGGATGATGTGGAAAACGATCCACATCAGCTGGGAATCCAAACATGGAAAAAGAAAAGCATCATTTGGGTCTGAGTGGAAGGAAGTGGTGAGGCAGGCCAAAACCCTACATGGGCTGTAGCGCCACAAAGATGGATTGATTGTTTAAGTTTAAGTTAAGTAAAATAGCAGCATCTGAAACCCCCACATCCCTCAGTTTGGCAATCACTGCTAGGTACGTTCTTTAAGTCCTTGGTACCAGTATTTGGTAGGCATGCTGTGCCTGACCTTGGCTTAAGAATCACTGTTACTTACGTTCTCAAAGTCTCTGGTATCAGAATGGGGTATGCCCCGCCTGGCCACCCTTGGGAAGCAAACCATCTCTGTGTGGCCATGAGGACCTCCATGTGAAATTTGCCTTCCTCTGTGTCTTCATCTGGGAAAATGGCCGTCACGGCTTTCTCTAGGGCAAGGTGAAGGCCATCAAAGTCTGAGCCTGTTGGGGGTTTATTCATTGCACCTTCTCGCCGTCCAGGTGTTGTTGTAGCAGACGTATCTGTCAGAGTTATTGATGTTATAAATATCTCAGATACAATCATATTTATTAATACAATTATTGACTGACAGAATCAGTAACTTACACAATCATTGACTGATACAATCATTGACTGACACAATTATTGACTGTCAAATCTATTTAATCATGTAATCTCATCAAGAAGATGTAATAATGACCAAAGCTTTTTAAAATATGCATTGGTTATTGTCAAGACTTGGTGTTCACAGGTTAAACATACACAAATATAATGTTACGCTGTGGCTGTCAGCAATATGTCTTAGCTTATTAATAAGAAGGGATTTTTAACAGTAAAAACTGAGTTGAAGTCAAGGAATGTTAAAAATGTTCTCAAAAAGTAATTATCAATTCCTATCAAATAGGTGGACCCACCTTTGATTTCACAAAGAAATTATCAAATCTGCAGTAGAGGTTTAAAATGATAGGATTAATGAAAGGCTAAATGAAAGGCTTAATGAAAGGTTTAAACGGAAGGTTTAATGAAAGGTTTAATGGAAGGTTTAATGGAAGGTTTAATGAAAGGTTTAATGAAAGGCTTAATGAAAGGCTTAATGAAAGGTTTAAACGGAAGGTTTAATGAAAGGTTTAATGGAAGGTTTAATGGAAGGCTTAATGAAAGGATTAATGAAAGGATTAATGAAAGGCTTAATGAAAGGCTTAATGAAAGGTTTAAACGGAAGGTTTAATGGAAGGTTTAATGGAAGGTTTAATGGAAGGTTTAATGAAAGGTTTAATGTAAGGTTTAATGAAAGGTTCAATGGAAGGATTAATGAAAGGTTTAATGAAAGGTTTAATGGAAGGTTTAATGAAGGTTTATCTCAGATACAAAACAAAGTTAAATTTTCTGCAGCTAATGATTTTACCTATGAGTGATGAGCTCTCGTAGCTAGAAGATGAGATCTGAAAGTTTGAGCTGGTGGCACTCGTACTTGGCCGACTGTTTCCCTGGTTGGTCAGTGTGCATGGCACCAACAAGGCCTCACCTGAGTTGGTCGTAGTGTCTGAGGCAGATTCCACGCCTTTAAGCAAGTTCCTTCCTTTTGGTGACGTTCCCTGTAAACATGTCAAAAAAATTATTATTATCTTAAAAGAGAGTCAAAAACATTGAATGCAGCACACACCCCAAGAATAAATATGTACAGTGATTTATTTTAATTTTTATGCAACAATTAAATAATCATAGATTATCTTCCCTGATTGGCCGCCTCAGGGCTGTTTGCTTTGCAAACTGGGAAAATGGCTATTTTACTAAATTAATATTTGACACTCGGTGTAAGATAAGAGAAGATGCTGTTTGGCAAAATTTGCATTGTTAAGTCTCCATCTATTCTCGGCCCATGAGATCAAGTATCGAACCTGTTCACAAACAATCTGATGATCTCCCCTGTGTAAGGCCAGGAAAGGATAGCACGTGAGGAGACAGTTGTCTGCAGTAGCAGTGACTTGCAAGGAAAACCTGAAAATTGTATAATAATTTGAACGAAACAATTCAATAAATATCACAAGAAACATTTTTTACGCTCCCACCAGAGAAACTAAAGAGCATGATTACTTTGTATTAATAAATAAGTAGTAGAAGCTGGCTTATCTATCATTCTTCTCCTCTAATGGCTGTCAAGATGTACAAATACTCACGTCTGTCCCTCTTCATCACAAAACACAATGGGCTGTTGGAATGAGACAGGTTTTGGACTTATAAATGTCACTCTGCAAGGAATAGCACACGGGTCCACTTGAGCTTCTGATCCATTGCACGGCATGATTTCTGAAAGTATCCAGTCATAAAATTTTACCCCCATCACATGACACAAGTTTATACGAAGAACTTGATTTTGAATATTTTCAACTATTTAGTTTATTACATCCAGGCTACTTCAACAACTCATAGATTAAAATAGTTTGTTGGTTTTTTTCAAATGAAATAAATGATATTGTTTTTGAAAGAAATGCCCTTACCATCACCATTTAAAAATGTCACAGTCAAAGGAGAAATTTGGGTCTTATCATCACAAGTAATATTTGGTACTGAAACTGTAATCTGATTCTTCCTGAAGAGCAACAAAGCAATGTTTCACAGTATGTTATCATTATTGATCTTAATTACAGCTGAACTTTTTTTCTTTTATCAGCCCAGTTCCTATTAAACTAAACCATGATATTTTTTTTTTTATGAAAGCAGTGTAAAATATCACACCCATAAGCAATCAGCTGTCCAACATTAAATCTTATGAAGATATTTACTATATTTAGGACTGCAAATTATGATCCTTCTCTCTGCATTCATATGATGTTTACTGACCCTTTGTCTTTTCCATGAACAACAGTATTATAATGATTTTCATCCACAGCTGTGGTTAAACAGCTAAAGATTTTTTGCTACATTTAAGTGACCTACTTCCTGTAATTTGAAGCCAAGAGCGTCACCTCCACTGATGTCTCTGTCAACAATGGGACTGGGGTGAAAATAACTTTGCCAGGGTCAAACCACAGTTTTGCCGACTTGAGTTCGCCAAAAATCTCTAGAAACTGAAATGGCTTGTTCCAGTCCGAGTTGATGACCACAGGTATGGTCACATGATATCGACCAGAATCATCTGGAAACAAAACCAAAAACCATTATAAATATAATTAAGTGTCAGGGTAAGTAAATAATTATGTGGACAAATCTGAATCAGCAAACTGAACTTTTGGTGGGAATAAGCTTTGGTTAAATCAGTGTTTCTCAAATTTTTCCCCCAAAACCCCCCTGAGTACCTAAAAAGGTTTAATGCCCCCCACCGTCCTTTCAAACATAGCACTACGCCCGAGTTTTAAATGGAAGTGTATTTCCCTCAAACGTCCGTCCATAATTTACCAATTGCCTCCCTGTGGCGCGTACGCCCCATGTTGATAGACACTGATCTAGATGTCAGTATTATTCATGTACGGTTATGACAAACTAATATTCATGCCTTGATTATTTGAAATTTGATTTTGGTTTCTAGTTTCTTCAATGGTTCATCAGAACATTATTATTATCTTCAGATTTTCAGAAAGTTGAACAGAAATTTCTTATAATTATTAATTCATCATCTTGTAAAAAAAAAAAATCTTATTATTATTATTAATTGTCCATGGATTCTGTGAATTTATTGTTCATTTCATCATCATGCAATTATTTTGTTTGTTGGTTTTCAATTCATTTCGTTTTTTGTTTTTTTAAGTGGGGGCAGGGGGTGTTTTAGGGTGAGGGTCTACTGCCAGTTTCCAGCTATTTCCCATTCCCATCTTTTCCATGCTCCAATACCTGAGGCCATTGATAATTTGGTCTTGAATATACAGGTTTAACAAGTCTTAGTGTTAAATAAGACTTTTATCCAACTGTTTTTCCTCTGGTGCTTCAAGTGATAAGGGGAGGGTTATTGGACCACCAGCTGAGTTTAAGAAAGTCATTTCTCTCTGTTATTTTATGTAGGGGGAGTTGTATTTCAGACAATCCATTTTCACCATTTACAAACCTAATTTCCAGGTAACACTGTTATTGAAAGGAATTGATAGCATTACAGTAAAATCTCTTATATAAAATTAATCAGTGTAATAGATAATGAATACATGTCATTCAGAGTAGTACCAAAAAAGCTGTTGACTTACTTGGGCAGAAGTTGACAAGAATGGTCTTTGACTGACCCGGCTCCAGGTCACCTTCGATGCCCCTGGTATCACCTTGGGAAATGAACGGCACACCTTTTTCATGCAAAAACTTGAAAGTCCCAGCATCAAGATGTTTATTGGACTGGCCTAGATCCAGGCCCCATGTCAGTGTTTCATTACTAGTGTTGACCAGAACAATGGTCTGTGTTCAATCAAAGGCAATTATTTGTTAAGTTATTAGAGTAATGAACACAAGGATATCACAGAGTGCAATATTGAAAAATTTATCCGAAAATTAACACAAAGTCTTGAATGCAAACATAGACATTTTATGGAGACATTGTTTCTACATTTTTACCTAGTTTGTAATTTATTTATTAAGTCAAAAAGTCATATCTCAGTTCTCTATAAGGAAAAAATCTGATTCCTAGTGATTTCCCTAAGATGTAATTACCTTATCATTCCTCTACCAATCTGATAATGTGTGTTTTAATTTTCTTATGATGTGTTTTGAAATGCTGGTTTAAGATATATAATTGAAAGAAACTTAAAATAGACAAAATTTTAAGGAAAAAAACAACCTTTCTGACCTTTGTTGAATCCATTTGTAAATGTGTAGTAAAATCATTGAAGTTTGCTGGAAGTATGAACTCCAACTTTTTAGAACTGAGCTGTAATGGCTGTCTCATGGCGGTGGCTATGACATGCTTACTTGAAACATCCACAGTGGGTGATACTGGTTTGGGGCTGATAATATGCATGCTGCTATTTTGTATTACTGAGACTCGTGCAGAATTTTTTGCAGAATGTGTGGATACAGGAGGAGAAGGTCCTCGCACTTTTAAATAGTTGACTGCCAGAGGTAGAACAAAGTCATAGGAAGCCACCTTGAAAATAACCACATGAAGAACTTGGACATTTTAAACCATTTACATTTTTACCAGAATTCAAAAGATTTTTTTTTTTAAATATATTTTTCTGTCCCTTTTTTTCATAATAAATAAGAATACTGGGTAAAAATTTCTTGATCAAAAGCCATTATACAAAGAAAAAAAGATTTGTATCATGAATTAATCGCTTTGTTATATTTTTTTCCTAGAAGCATCCATGCTCAAACAATTTTTAAAATGAAAGTTTTCATCACGGACTTAAAATTATGTAGCACAAAGCTGCCTTTCAATAAATATGATTTCCCTTACAGTAAAATAAATAAAAGAGCAAAAAACTGACAAGAGATTTTAAAAGGACAGATGATGTGCCTTACCTGTGTGGGGGTAAAAATAATTTCCCCTTCAACTGTGTCTAATGGATCAATGGTGACAGATGCCATCCCTGTGTTCATCATCTGGAAGTTTAGGTCCTCTGAAATACAAATTTTTTTTTTTAATGGAATCTTGAGTTTGTACATTAGTACCCTTAGTAAAATCACTTAAGGGTGTTTAAATCAGATAGCTGAAAGAAAATAGTAATTTGATGGTGACCTCATTCTTTAATATGAATTGATGCTACGTCTAACATTTGTGTCTCACTTGATAATACATAATATACTTCAAGAAATAATTCATTTTTAGACAAATTTTGCAGCACGACTCCAAAGGATTTAGATACATACAGTAAAGCTTGCATAACAGTTTTTGATACCAGGAATAAACCATTATACTGGTCTCAACAGAAATTGTTTTCAGATTATTTTTTTAAAAAGTGATGTATTTTATTATAGTATTTTGATATATTATTTTGTTATAGTATTTTGCTATAGTACTTTATTATAGTACTTTGATATAATATTTTGATATGGTACTTTGATATATTATTTTGAGATATTTTTTTAAAGTAGTATTTTTAAAGACCAGGTGGGGGACACTAGAAGTTGGTATGAATAGGTTACAGATATAACTAACCTTGAGTCTGGTAACCAGGAAAAGAAATACTAAAATCCTTGTACTTGGTGAGATCCACCTCAACCCTGCACTTGATTTCACCCTATAAGAAAAATATTGACAATAAAATAATGAAAGACTCCATACTTTCTCAAAACATGAGAAGGCATGCTGTGTAATAACTGTAATAGCAGCAACAACAACAACAAAAAAACACAAACAAAAACAACAACAAAAAAATATGTTTGCGTTTAGGTCAATGGTTTATTTATAAGCTGTAACTGGTTTGTTTTAGCATTAATATTTTTGGAATCTGCATGTTTACGATAACTCAATGTACTTTGTTTTTACCATTTGTGTAAATTATTTTAAAATGTGACAAAATCAGCTTTTTTAAAATTAGTTTTCCCAAGACCTATAAAAAATAATTTTGAGTATGACTTGTAATTCTGTATAATGTCTGGTTAACATGGAAGGTGAGGGATTTTAATTACCTTATTTTCCATCTTAAAAGGCATAACTGCTGCTGAGCCACAGAAAACGCCACCAAAGTTAAAGGATCCCTGAACAAATAAAGCTTACTATTGATTCATAGAAAATTCAATTATTTTAAACAGGCACATTTTTTATTATTGGTCATGAACAAAGTTTTCAAGATGATCAACAATTCAAAAATAACATTAAACATAATTAAATGTGTTTCCAATTACCTGATTTATTTATTTCTTTAAGTTGACAAAACCATTTAATATACATCAACATAATAGATTAAAACTTTCTTAGGACACTTTAAAAAAAAATAAAACTTAAAATCAGAAGGTCTAGCTAGCCATGAGGATTAAGGAATGCCCCATAGCGTGAAATGAAAGTTATGAGATATTTTAACTGGAATTACCACATCAATGTTGATTACTGGAGACTCCACACTTCCACCAATCCTCAGCTCAAGAGTTTTTCCCCCTTTAATGCAGATTTGGATCCTTGTGTCAAATTTGATGATAGAATCTGGGTTTAAGGATACACGTATTTCAGCGCTGCCACCTACTGGTACAACGCCATGCACTGGACTGATCGACAGACCAGGCAATGGATTGGGATCACAAACCTGAAGCAAAATGTTAGAAAATTACATCACAGGTAAATAATATCCCCAGTTGTTTTTTCCAGATAAATATAATCACCATTTGTTCAGGCCCTCACTCATTTTTAAAAAAAAAATCTTTAAGAGGTGATAATAAGCTGTGATAAGTTGATCACAGTTCAATAAATATGTCAAACAGGGTTCCTGGTTACAATTTCTAAATAAAATACAAGGCTCAATTCAAGTCTGCATTTCAAAACAATGGTGCACTCATAATTGGTGGCTATTATTAGATTCATTATAATAACTATCAAATCTGACATAATATTATTATGGCACTTATTTTATAAGTATAATAAGTCTTGAATGCATTACAGTGGTGAAAAAACATGTGTATCTTAACTGACCTGAAAATAGGCATGGTTGGCACCAGTATTGTGTAATAAACCAGTTGCTATGGACATCAAATTTACTGGAACAGACCCAAAAGAAACTCTTTGGTCAAGGAAGTAGACATTGGAAGCACCAAGCTGTAGCAAATATAAGTTTAAGTTGGACACAGCCGGTTCATGGTAATAGATAGCCATATTTTGAATAAATGATATCTAAGAAGAAACAAAAACCATTCCTTTCATGAGCATCTGTTACTTAATGAAATATGAATTACTCAAATATGCCCCAAGTGTCAGTCTTCCTTTGGCAACACAATAGGTTTGAATTTTAATTACTTATAATGAAGCTATATCTTTCTTTCCAACTTTCATATTATTTTACAAGTTTAAAAACAGTTAGCACAAATGAGAATTGGTTTAGACAAAACAGTTAGCACAAATGAGAATTAGTTTAGACAAAACAGTTAGCACAAATGAGAATTAGTTTAGACAAAACAGTTAGCACAAATGAGAATTGGTTTAGACAAAACAGTTAGCACAAATGAGAATTAGTTTAGACAAAACAGTTAGCACAAATGAGAATTAGTTTAGACAAAACAGTTAGCACAAATGAGAATT
>CAXITT010000296.1:377499-408307 GCA_964033795.1 Lymnaea stagnalis
AAAAAACAACAAAAAAAAAAAAAAAAAAAAAAAAAAAAAAAATAGCAGTGTCATAACACAGTGCCAACAAGGATCAACTGGCTGCATAGTGAAATTCAGCTAGAATTCTGTAGAGAATGAGTGGTTCTTAAAGAAGGATTGATGGACAATCTGTCAGAATGTTAAAAAAAAGAACCCCTTATATACAAAAGGAAATCTTTAAACTTTGGTTTTTGAGGCCAATTAAAACATTTTTTTTAAAATCCTGACAGCGAAATATTATTGCATTTTTTTTAAGCTTAAGAAAGTTTGTTGACCATGTGCAATAATTATTATTTAAATACCGTTGTGAGAATATCATTAGTTCCTCCAAAAACTTTTTATTTAAAACGTAGACCTCCTGCTTGAGTCACAGACAGGCATTGATTACTCAAACTCTGTTTTTAAACTAATCATCTGGTCCCACAATAATTTGTTGTCATAATATATATCTTCATCAAAGAGTATTAAGTGTTAATAAAAATGTTTGAGGTTTGCCTTGCCTGCTTCTGCTGGTAACCCGTGGTGGGCTTTCAGTACAATCTTTGTTGTGGACAACTCAAGTGCTACAGGCACAACTTCAGCCTGTACTGTCACATGATGCTTGAAAAATCCATTGACAGTGTAGAGAACAGATCTGTCAACATGCAGGACAATTATCTTAAATTGCTTTAAATGCCACAAATATATATACTTAAAGCTGAATTGAAATAAAACTTCTGTATTGTGAGAAATTCACTGAGGTGTTTTCAGTAAAGTAAAATATTTTTCTAGAGTTCCAGGATGTTGCTGTAAAACTTCCGTTTTATATATTACTGTTTTTATTACTAAATTTTAAAAAAAATCTCTTGATTAAATACATTTTATAAAGTGCATTTAAACTGAAGTTAAACTCTGCACAGAGAAACTCCATTGGAAGCTGATTAGGGAACAATGGTTAGCTGATTATGGAAGTACTGGGCCTTCTAGCTTCAAAACAAAAATATTTTAAAAAATTGCTGTACTCTCAGTAGTCAAGTTACTGCTGTCATTATGAATCCAGAACAACAGCCCTGATCTTACCTCTGAAATTTTCCTTTTGCATGTGACTCAAATATGATGGGGATGACAGCCTTAGAGTGAGGAGGTACGACTTGAGACAAGGGACTACTCTGACGCAGCTCTTTACAATCAATCTGGGACAAGATTTTTTTAAATAAGCATCATGAAATCATTCATTCTATTTTTTATAATTTTTAAGTTTTGATGTTTCTCCATTTTTAATTTTAAAATGAAATTATCATGTTTTATTTTTATATAAATAAAGAATAGTTTTTCTTAAAGATCAATTCTATTTTTAAACGAAAGTTGAGACATTTGTTTAGATCAGTGGTTCCCAACCTTTTTTGTGCCATGCCCCACGTTTTTTTTCCCCCCCCCCCCAAAACCCTTTTTAAAAATTTTTTCCCCCCCCCCCCCCCCCCATGTATCATATACATAATTTTTAATATTCAAAAAAAGAAACTTAAATGATTTTTACAGCACTTTTTTTTATGAACGCTTATTTTATTTTGAGACTTTAACAATTCTCCTTTTAAAATACAAGTTAAATCATAGTAGATGGTTGGTTTTCAAAATCTAGACAGCTCATTTTTCGAATTGCCCCCCTAAACAATCAAATTGCCCCCCTGTTGGGCGTGGGCCCTATGTTGGGAAACATGGGTTTAGATAAACCAGAATAATGATTCACCTCTGCAACTAAGTGAATGTTTTGATTCAGGTTGTTGATGATGTTCAACTCTTTTTGACAAACAGATTTAACGCAGACTTTTCCAAAGTCAATGGTAGGCGGACCTAAATAATTGCAAACATTGTTTATCAGTGGACAGGAAAAGTATTTCAAAGTGCTGAACAAAAAATGTCAAGGGATTAAATAAAATTATTTTTAAAAAAATTTGTTTTTTAATTTTAGCTAAACATAAGTAAAGTTCTTCAATTCTTTCTTTTCTGTAGATATGTACCTATAACTATCTGGTGCAGCTGCTGAGGTGTCAACCATCTAGAGCATTCTCTCTTCTCTACATCTGTTATTGGGATGGCATTCAAGCCTTCACAAACCTGTTGATCAAAAATGAAATTTAGTTAAAATCTCTAATCAGGGGTAACTTGGGTCGTAGGGGTTAGTTTGTTTTGTGCTATGTCTGCTCCATATTTTTACAGTTTTGCTTTGACCTGATTCAAAATATAAGAGTTTACAGTAAATGAATTGAACCCAAACCATACCGGCTTAGCAAGTACTTTTCTCTCTGTCTCTGCAAGTTCTTTTGTGCTTAAAAGTTTCCACTCTGCATTGGACGGACCAGGTACTGGAAAAAATTATCAATAAAAATCAAATTCATCAATCTCTGAGCGAAAAAAATGATATGGTGAAAAGAGCTTGTTTAAAAAATATGTAAAAATTGATTCATAATTTAAGTAATTTTTAATATCATTCAGGTTTTTTAACAATCTGATGTTGATATAAAGGGAAAGTTGAAAAACGTATGGTGATCTAAAATGCAAAAATGTATTACTGTAAAATAAAGTATTCTTACACTCTAACTGCGATTGTATTTCATCCTGTGTCAGTTTTTTAGGATATATCCCAGCAGCACTCTTGATGCCAATATCCAGGTTGTTGTTTGTCTGCATAAACTCTCTAAAGGCAATAGCATTACAAATAATAACATTAGATCAGCTTATCAAAAGCTTCAAATTCAAAAAATATATAAAATATATATTACGATGAAATATTTTGTTGTCCATACTAACTCTATTGTTGCATTGTGAAATATATATTTTTTTTTAAAGTTAGTGCACAAACCACCTACTTCATTCTTTTTTTAACTTCTCTTTTTTCTCCCAACTTATGGATTTCTTTGACATAGACTGCCTGATGTTTCCGCTTTTTTTCAATTTCAAGGTCATCATATGCATAATCAGGGTCAATGAAATTGTGTCTCTCTGCACGAGTCAACAGAGTCCTTTGAAAAATAAAATGAAACATTTTTTGTATGGTTGTGTTCCTTTTCTTTATTAAATTAGAAAAAATTTAATTGGATGGCAAGAAACATTCAGATCCCCCCCCCCCTCCCCCCCCGTCCCCTCCCACCCAAAAAAATTCTTGCCTATTCTAGCCAATACAAAAACAGCTATTACCTGCACTATGTAACAGCTTTACACACAAATAATCAACAGATCAATAATTTGATAATTTCAGCTTTTCTCTAAATCAATAATCACATATAGCATTGAAGTGTGTAAAAAAAACTCTTTTTGTTAACTTCACATACTTGTATCTCTCTTTGCGATCAAAAGGCTTAATACTCCGTGCTCTATCGTTTGGGAAAGCCACTTTGACATTGTCGTCTCTAGCATACTCTGCAGATTTACTTGGTCTGTTATTTAGCCTATGAAGCTTGGTCTTAGTAGCTCTAATTATAGCCATTCTCAAGTGGTTTGAATTGAGGTCCTTGAATCTTGTTTCAATATTTAAGCCTACTTCATTGGTAATCAAAGGTGTGATACCTGTCCCAAAGAGGATTAAGTAATATGGAGATACTGGTCTCAGAGATGGGTAAGTTAAGGTGAAGACTTAAAATTTTTCAATATGCCTTATTTGCATGATAGTGTTGAAAGAATACTTCCATAAATTTAATTATAGATTTGTATGTAACATTTTTATAAATCAATCTAAAACAAATTCATAATTGATAAGTATTATAAAATCATTTGATAGTCAAGAAATATTTTTAAAAATTTTAAAATTTAAAAAAACAATTTTTTTTTTTAAATGTTGTTGTCTGAAGGCACCAAAGCAGTCTAGGCAAATATTGTAGTCATACCACTGTCACGTATAATTTCTATAGTGCCAACCTGGATTAAACTTTGGCTTGGGCACCACTGTGATGGGGTTACTCTGGCCTAACAGTTTTATTGGTAAAGAGAAAATCGTCTGAGCTCTAGATTCAGTCGGATTCACTGGATCAACTACTTGGCCTATTACATCCAAGAACATTTCAGGCTTGAAGGTCCCTGTAAACGTATGGCAAGATAATTTGAACATTTTTTCGTTTCTTACGGTAACCTCAAACAGTCAGCATAGTCATTCTTTTGTTTTGTTTTGTAAATAACAAAAATGTTCATTTTAGTCATATTTATTTTTTAAATAGCTTTTCCCAAAAGCAAGATAGGATGAAAATGAATAAAAACAAAGGGGGAAAAATTAAATTAATCAATTCTTTTATATGAAAACCTATTCATTAGCATATATAAGTACTTACCAACTTGCTTTGGGGCAAAGGAGAAAATCACATCTTGTGTTTGTCCTGGAAAGATTTTTCCATTGGGGGGATGAGCACTGAAGTGAGCGATTCTTCTAAACTCAAACAAAGCTGGCAGGATCTTTGAATCATTTCTAATTGTACACAGGATGTCTGCATGTTCACTCACTGGGCACTCCCCAAAATCAAATTTAGCAGTAGGAGAAATATTCAGCAGTACTGGTAGGGCTGTCCCTGTTATTGCCACTTCTAATTGTGAGCCTGTCAAAATAGCAAACTCTGTATTTCCTGTCAAATTTTTTAAACCTCAATAAATGGTAAATTACTTATCAGTTAGATTTAATAAAGATTAATGAACACAAATCTTAAAGAGAATTCAAAGTTAGTAAAGCCATTGACACAACTTTTCTTTTTTTTTAAAGAAATGTTTAAAATATCAATTTTATTGTCACTATCAAACTAAACAGGAAAATAAAATCTGATGTTTAATAAATAGACCAACCAGCATCTTTGTTGGTGGAAATGACATCTGGACTTTGAATGAACCCACTGCTGGAGCCTACAATCTGAAGCTTCATGAAGAGAGCAAAATCTTTCCTGGGAGGTGGGCATACAAAATTCTTCCATCCTTGCTTTGAAACATACCATCTACATGTGAATAAAGGAATGAGTCATCCAAGTATACTTTAAAGTAATCTTCCAGAGGAAGAATAGAAGCAAAATATAAAAGTTTCATAGTTCAGGTAACCAAAGCTAACTTACCAGATGAGTTTTTAAACTATAGTTTGTTTCCAGAATAATATAGAGTTGAAATTAGATAAACAGCTTAGTTGCAACGGGTCTAATAATCTAATAAAATCATGTGGATCCTCAATATATGCAGCTAGAAATATGTGTAGGTAAATTTGAAAATCATAAACAAAATAAAGATGGCTTTAATGTCCCATCAAGTTATAAAGCATTTATTAAAACAACACCTATAGCAGTGGTCAGAAACTCACGCCTCCAGATAGGGATAAATGCAGCTCTTTTTTAACTAATCTGAAATGGTCAGTGGCTCGAAACTATTTTCTAAACAAATATGAAAATCATATAATTTATAAAAATGGCACCTTGCACAAAAAGTTCACCGCAACGTGACTCCTCTAATTTAACCCGGCATATCAGTTTGTAATGTACTCAGGCCCATAAGTTATTGCTAGAATAATAAGCACACAAGGTTGGGACTGTGATCCTCATTCTGTAAGTTTTTTTGTTAAATTTCGTCTTTTCATTTCTGTTTAGAATGTTGTGCTTAAAGATGGGATGGTTCAGTTTAAAAAATTGTGAGCTCCCACAAAAATATAATTTTGTTTGATTTCATTTTACTTGTCAAAATTTATATTTCAGCGGAGAAAATTACTTGTAAATAAAAGCAAAACCTTTCAAATATGTGCAAGTTTAGCTAGTATTTGGTGGTTTGTTATTTATTTTTGCTGACTAACCTTGGACTGAACTTGAAAAAGATTGGAATCTTTTGGTAAGGTTTAAGAATCCCTTGGTTAGGGATGGCAGTGATCAGAGATGTTGGAGGATTTGTGTAGCCATGTTTGCTCTCATTGACAGTCTCTTTGGCCAGAGCTAGTGTTGTTGACATTGTCAGGTCTACTCCCTGACAAATTTTTTTTTAAAGTATTTGTTAAACTTTGAAAAATATTGTACATTTTGAACTAATAAAAGCAAAAACTAATTATGTTTTTTTGTAGCGTTCTACACATCTTGAATTTTGCTAACTCCTTGAATTTTCAGAATATGTGTTACTTTCTTATTATATTAATAATTTAAGACATGTAAGAGACAAACTTCAATATCTAAGATAATAGCCTATATAAATTGTTTTCTTTATTTTTAAAAACAATTAGACAAAGTTGATTATGATAAATGCATGTTGCTTAACCTTACAAAAGCAAATATTCTTATGCTTTGAGATTCAGCCACTATCATGCTTACCATTTGATTGTTAACATTTATTGAAAGAAAAAATCCTTCAATATTTTATAAAATTGTATTAACAGACATCTATAAATGATGCATGCTATTTTAATCAATTTCCCCCTGACTTTTTTTTTACCCCCCATCTTCACAAATTTGTCACAAATTTAAAAACCCTCAAAATAAAACATCACATATTCCTGACCGCCCTGCCATGTTATTTATGGATGGCCCTTTAATAGTATGGATACAAATTTCATTTTTTTTTTTAAATCAGATATTTGGCATACAACAGCCAGAGAGATAGTAACTTTAAGAGCACATTAATCAAATACTAACCAACTCCTGGGCTATAGCAGTCTCATCTAAAATGGCCACAAAGCTTACTGGCTCAGGCCCATTATTGTACAGCAAAGCACACTCAATCAGATCTGTGCCATAGTAGGTGTTTCCAAATCTAATACAATCAACTTTACTATTATCTCCATGAAGAGAAAGAAGCTCCAGGGCTCTCTCTGTTATTCTTCCAGAAATTTCAAGCTTTGATGGGTTTCGTCCTTCTAAGTAGACACTGGCAAAATAAAAATGTACATCCTACTGATCTTAGGTGTAGAAAGTTCATATAACATGGGTTACTAATCAAATGAAATCTTTAATTTTTCTAAAATACTTATGTTTCTTTAACAAATCCATATGCCACTCAACCCAAGATATGGCACTAAAGCCAGCATATCCAACAAAAGCCAAGGCTCATATGGAGTAAAGACTTTAAAATTCTTTATGAGTGAACAAACTAACATTGATTTATTCTATTAATTTTTTTTCTCCATCAATGAGATTTGCCAGTGCATAATTCAGCTTCTCAATTCCATTAAATGATATGCTTATTTTTTAGCTGAAGGTACTTAATAAATAAAATCGATTTATAAGACTTAAACTTACTCAGCTTCTTCTTGAAACTTTCCAGGATTTTTAGCAAGATACTCAACCTTAAAAATAGAAAAAAAACATGTAAGGCAGAGAGCAATTTTCCTTGCCTCTATCTTAAACTTGAGGAGAATAGAACATAAACCCAAATGCCTAGTCATTCTTAATGATAGTTATTTCTTAGATTGCATTTATTTTCTTTGTTATATATAGAAAATATTGCATTAATATCCCAGGAAGATCATTTAAACCACATATTAGTTATTAAATTAGACTTATAAATAGGTTTGAAATCTAATTGCTATTAGACATAGTAAACATAGACCTTGATGATGGCATCACTATGAGGTGGCACAGTCCCTCGAGCTGGTATGATAGATATTGGGCTGATACCATCATATTTAAACTCAAAGTCACCACTCTTTGACCCCGTGTTTCTGACTGTGATATTTTTTGCGAAAACTTTATTGTTTGCAACAATTGTTCCAAAGTCTACTTCATCTTCATAATCTAGAACTGGCCGACTTGGAAAACTGGATAAGGAGGATAAATAAAATATTCCAAAAGAGTGTCTATATTTAGTCTATAAATAATGTAAAACCATTTTCGATTATATCCAATATGATAATTGTAAGATAATTTATCTCACCATAAAAAAATAACCCTGAATGCTCTTCCTGCTCTGTCACAAAACTATTGACTATCAAACTCTTTTAAAATAACAATTTCATTTGATAACCAATTTCATTGAAAATAAGTTTTTGCCAGATGAAGTAAGATTAATTTAAAAGTAAAAAATGATTGAATATTAAACTCAGATGTAAAAGTAAATGGGCATAAGTCTAAGGTTTGTTCTTTTTAAATTTATTTTTACAAATTGTTTTAGTTAACCTTTGCCAGTGAGATAATATATTTAGCACTTACGCAAATATGGGCACTTCTAATACATTTCCATCTACTGTAATAACTATTCTGTCTTTTTCTTCTCTTTCCAATGGAGACTCATATACAACAACAGCAGAAACAGCTAGACCTGGAGCTACAGGCTGATCAGGATTATTTACTCTTAAAGTAAAACACTGTTGATACATAATTATTATATTTTAAAGATTAAAATTAAATATAAATAATAATATAACTTTCAAGACAATAAAGCAAATTTACCCTTAAGTACTGAAATCTTCTATAATTTGTTTACTTTATAAAATAAAAAATATTACTGAATATTTGAACAATTGGACAAAAAAGCAAAAATATAATTTTCAATATAAGTTAAAGAGATTCATGCTATATGAGCCTCAACAGATATAGTTCACCATCAACAGTAAATAGGAAGAATTATCAACAACCAATATGTCAAATGTTTCATTTTACATTCCTTGACCTTATTTATTTTTATGTAAACAACTGGATTGCATTATATAACTTCAATGACTTCATTGCTAATTTCTCATAATACAATTATTTTTATTGATCCCCTAAATTAATTTAAAGATTTTTTAAAAGTTTTAATCTTAATTTTTATGCAAAAATTAATTTTAAACATCAACACATAAAGTAAGGAACAAGACCAAAATGGTTAACTATTAATTTTAAACTTAATATTTACTGGTGTAATATCAATGGGATCATCTGACACCAACTGACACTGTCAAAATTTGTAATGCATAGATTATATAATAATCTTATAATAATATCATATTATATAATGATAATTTATTACAATAAAATGTCTCAAATTTATAATAATAGTAATACAGGCCTAAGCAAAGTGATTTTTTAAATATTTTTTTATATTTTTATATAAATAAATACTAAATTAAAACAAAAATACTTTATTTAAAAAGGTCTTCTCTTTTAAAAATTCTAAAATAAATAACAGAAAAGTTTGCAGAGTAAATGAATCATTTTTTTTTAAATTCCTAATACCAACAATTTATAAAAAAAATGTTAACAAACTACTACAAATAATTACTAACTAATAAAAGCAAGTTAGATGTCTGGGCAGCTTAGACTTTTAAAAAAATGTATGCAAAAGTTATGAAAAATCTGTGCAAGGCCAAGTGCTACTGCGTTTAAGTGTAAGTAGTAAGAAATTATCTCTCTCTCTCTCACTCTCTTTATATAGGTAAAAGTGCAGTTCAGGTGCGTATATTATTTCTGTTTGAATCTCTTATTTTCCCGTGTAAACTTATGTTAATTCTTTATAAAAAGTATTTTAAAAGTTATATACCATCTTTTTATTGGAATACAAATTTATGAATCTTTCGTGTTTTACGGAGCCATTGTGGTAAATCAAGGATAACTCTTCTGTCTTTAAAGATACTTTATAAAAGTTGCCCAATTGGATGAATCTTGTTGAAATAAATGATGTATTTATTTTATAACTTTACTATCAACTATAACCGGAATTGCCTGGGGCTGCATTCAGAAAAAACATCTGTTCCGTCCTTTTAGTTCACATTGCTATTAAACGAAATGTCAACAACAAAACAACAACACTATAGTAAAAATAATAATAATTAATTTGTCTCCTATTAAAAACAATTAAAATAACTTATGTAAACCTTTCGTTTTTCCCGTTTTCCGATGGCACCCGGAAGGATCATGATGGGATCCCGAAACCGATTTGATTCCGATAGAATCCTGGTCATGGTGGGATCCCGATCCCAGTAAGATACCGATCCCGGTGAGATCCGTTTTCGGTGGTATCCCAAACTAAATGAGATCCCAATCCGGTGGGATCCCGTTTCGGTGAGATTCCGATCCCGATAGGATTTTGATCCTAGTGAGATCCCGATCCAGTGGGTTACCGATCCTGGTGGGATACCGGTTACGGTGAGATCCTGTTTCGGGTGATATGCAGATCCCGGTAATTATGGGGAGCTCACACACTTGACATACGAACCCAGCTTACAAGCCACATTGCAATAGTTACGAGCGCCTTAGGAGAAATTCCAGTTGTATTAACGTTATTTGTTGCTACACAAGGTGCGCGTATAAACCAAATGCTGCACCATTAAAAATGCCTGTTGCATCAACAATTTTAGTTATTGTTTCTTGGTCATCCTGCAATTTTAAACAAAATGATCCTACAACCAGCAATACCGCAAAGCCAAAACGAGTCTGTCTTATAATATAAAAAAAATAATCACTAGCCCTCACTTTACTCAGCGCAAATCAGTCACCAGTAATAAGCGCATTTGCATACGAAAAAAGAGGAGGGGTGCTCAAATTAGAGCTGACCAATCACGGACAGCGTATTAGCAGCCTTCAGGGTGATCAGCTTCACACCAGGTCCAGGACAATGATGACGTGTGTGTCCACTGCTTAGTCAGTGATCCACTTCTAATCTCCCCCTCCCCCCCCCCACTTCCAAAAACAACCCCTATATTCCCAGCTCTATGGGGGGGGAAAAAAAAAAAATTGGGGGGGGGGGCGCTTGTGCGTAATGAAGAATCTAGTATTTCATTCTTTTTTGTGAACATGCTTAGTTTGAAAATTTCGTTTAGCATTACTAACTTATAGGTGGCTAAAAATCTGGCATAGCGTAAAAAGAAAAATACAAACAAATGGGGGCCCTGTCACTTTGGTTGGGGGATGTTTAAAGACTCTTTAGAAGTAAAATAAAAAGAAAAGATGCGATTTATAATCCAGAATTAGTTAACTATAACTGCCTGGATTTAATTATTAAAGAATACACATAAGTTTACATGATAAAAAAATTTTAAAATACGAAATGCGCTAAGAAATAATATACGCACCTGAACTGCACTTTTACCCTTTATATATATGATATTAAAATTAAAAATGGTAAAACTTTCTCATTTACAAACCTCTGATTTTGGCCCATAATAACGAATGCTCTTGCTTGAATTGCTGATATTTTTTACAGAAATAGGAAGCTCAAAGCATGTTTTTGGTTTGGTATTGAAAAACTGAATTACAGGTGGAACTATACGCACTCCTAGTATGTCACCTTCCATTCTATTCTGTCAAAGTGATCTTAATGTCCACTGCATGGAAAACATCTGAAAATCCGTCTGTTCAACAACCCTTATCCTGTAACGTCGGACATATTGTTTTCAATAATGGTTGCTTGGGACTCTTTCTATCGTTTGTGATAGGATTATTTTCGCATTATTTATTTTCAAATTTTATAAGTAATTTTGATTAAATTAATATTTTAGATTTTTAAAAACATTGAATTTTATATTTATTCTGTTATTGTTTTAATTATGAGATTGTAAAGATAATAGTGTGCGTAAAAAATTAATTGGTTAAAATTGTGTATCTAAGGACGCCATCTTGTTGTCATGAACTCATAAATAAACTGTCTCGCAAATAACACTCTTCTGCAGTCATGGGAGTTGACTACTACGATATATTGGGCCTTACCCGAAGCGCCACAGATGCTGAAATAAAAAAATAGTAAGGAATGTCATAAATATTTGTTTAAGTCTACACATTATTTCTCAAGGGAAATTTGCTCTAGCCGTAATATAAAACTTGAAACGTGTGTAGTTAAGTATAATGACTTGACTTAATGTTTTACATTACATTTTACTTTTACATTCACATCATTGTGTCTAATTATAATTTTGAATGTGTATCTTACTCACTAACTAAACATTGTGGGCTGTAGGTTATCCCTACCATAGCACTGACTTTCAGTATCCTGAGTAAAGCAAAAGCAGTTTTTACAATAGTATAGTATTTCAGAAATTGTGTGCTAAAGACTAAAGATATTGTTATATCCCTATGCCTAGGCATATAATAATAATCTTTATTAATCTTTGTCTTGATAATTTGCTGGGATGCTAATCCTCAATGAAAATTGATAGACCTAAACATTTATTTAAATTATAAACTGTAACTTATCAATTATTTATTCCTTTTGACAATTTGATGTACCTGAAAGAATTCTAGTCCTAGTGTTAAGTGTTTATCATTTGTAAGATAAAAGTATTAAATTCATTTAAAGTGAAAGCTTTTTATCTTATAAATAAACACCCACACTACTTAAAGTAGCAGATATCAATTATAGCTATGTATAACCTGGTATTATTTTTTGCTATAGACTATTTTGCTAAAATATTATATGTTTGATGAATCCATGGACAATATGGCATTCAAATTTATCAATAATGATATTACAGCTACCGTAAGCTATCCCTAAAGTTTCACCCAGACAAGAATCAAGGAGATCAGAATGCTGCCGATAAATTCATGCAAGTTGCTGAAGCATATGATGTCTTATCAGATCGTAAGTTTACTACTAAAACTCAAGATTTTTATAAAGGGAACATTCAGAATAAATATAGCTGAAATTTTAATATAATTTTATTTCTTTAAAAAATAAGAGAAAAAAGAAATGTCTTTTTTAGGCCAATAATTATTTTTGTACCATATTATAAGTCTTTATATAATTTTTACAGCTCGTAAACGTGCAGTATATGACCAGTTTGGAGAGGAAGGATTAAAAAATGGTGTACCAGCCGGAAGTGGAGAGGCTGGTGCATGGACATATGGTTATACTTTTCATGGAAATCCTGAAAAAGTTTTTAGAGAATTCTTTGGAGGGGACAATCCCTTCCAAGGTAAGGAAAGTTGCTTTATTTGTTTATAAACGAATAATTTGTTATAACAACTTAATTTAAAGAGATTGTCCAAGAAAGGTTTTGATGTAATATATTCCATTTGGTCGAAGCGATTGATTTGAGGAAAATACAAACTACCAAGGTCAGAAGACACCAGACCCATGCCGAAAAAATAAAGGTCATAGTCTATAAAAAAATCTAACTTTTTTAAAAATAAGTGAATGAATTGCTTGGTGTCAATAAGTATTTTTTTTAAATTGATATAATTTTGTTTAAAAACTAATTGGATACAAACTTTGTTTCAGAAGCCATCCCTAGAAAGAGGGAAAAAATATGGATCAATATATATTAATATTTGAAAGAGTTCAAAGCTTAATAACTTTATAATGATCTGCCACTGTAAACCTATAAATTTAATTAAAACCTTGCTAACTTTTATATTTTCAATCACAGAATTTCATGATAGAGTGGATGGGGATTTAAGTATGGGTTTTGGAGGATTACATGGCAGGGGGGCAAAAAAACAAGACCCCCCCATAGAGAGAGACTTGTATCTGAGTCTCGAGGAAGTGTATCATGGCTGTACCAAAAAGATGAAAATATCAAGACGAGTGAGTATTTTATTTTTTCAATGTGTTTGTTTTTTTTATTAAAAAATACTTGATTCTTTGATTGTCCACATTTTTTGCAATTAGGAATTTCAAACAAATAAAAGAAAAGAAAATTGAGCCATTGGCAAAGGGCATATTAAATGAAGTGGAACATTATTGAGATGAATTTAATCTCTTAGGTCATGAATGAAGATGGCCACACCTCCAGTATACGTGACAAAATTCTAACTATCACAGTAAAGAAGGGATGGAGACCAGGTACAAAGATAACATTTCCCCAGGAAGGTGACCAGGGACCAAACAATGTACCAGGTAGTTAGAAAAAAAAAGAATTTAATTAATTCTTAACAATAGAATTCAATTGTGTGATAAAATCTTGAAACTTGAAAGTATTTTAAAAAATGTTTCTTTGATAAAATCTTGAAAAAAATAACTGATAGAAATGATAGTTTTAGTGACAAACAGGGTCCAAGAAAATAAATATTTTGATTAGTTTTATACATATAAGCCTGTTAATTTAGACTTGGTTTATAATTTACCTTGCATTTTGATTGTAGGTAAAATTTACCAAAAAGCTTGTTTATCCATCATTTAAATAAATATCAAAATCTTGAAACATACCTATGAACATTTCATGACACACTATGTGAATTAAATAGTTACAAACTATGCAAAATTTCTATATTTTAAAGTATTGATTTTGAAAAATATTGCTCAACAAAATTCCTTTTTCCCCAATTCAATGTTGATACATGGGCTAAATAACCCATATTTTTGACAGCCGACATAGTATTTATTGTGAAGGACAAGCCCCATCCTAGATTCCGAAGAGAGGGAGCCAATCTGATTCATACTGCAAGGGTTCCATTAGGGAGGGCACTGACAGGTTGTACTGTAGAGATTCACACACTTGATGAGAGGATTCTTCACATTCCCATCACAGACATTGTCAAGTGAGTGGCTTGCAGTTGCCTATTACAACTCGTTGAGAGTAACATTTAGAAAAAATGAAAAGTGTTTCATTAACAAGGTAAAACTATTAAAAGCAAAACAAAGGAATTGCACCAGTTAGAATGGGACACTACTCATGCAATAAAAAGTGAATAATAACTAAAATAAGCTCAGAAATAAATAACTTTATAGGTTTGTTTGGGGTATTTTTATAAATAGTGTTAAAATCAGGAGGAACATAGATCCATGATTACATTTTCAATTCAATTTTAGATGGAAAGTATAAAGCACAACATGGAATTTCATGATTTAATGTTCCTTTTGACAGGCCTAAAAGTTGGTGAAAATAGCCTTGATGGTGTTTATGGGATTAGCATGAACAACTTACTATAACTTCAACATCTGCTTGATTGCAAAGTTGTGTTGTTTTTTTAAACAATTAACTAGAGAATAATCATTCTTGGCTCAGAAGGATTTCTGCTGGTAATTACTATGGCATAAACACAAGCATTTCTGAAGAGTGTTGAAATTCATTCATAAATTGTATTTTTCTCTTGCTTCAGGCCTGGTTACAAGAAAGTGGTACCTGGGGAGGGCATGCCTTTGGTGGTTGCCCCATGCGACAAAGGAGACCTGATCATTGAGTTTGACATAGAGTTCCCTTCATCTCTTATACCAGAGAAAAAAGAACATGTGAAAAGAGCACTGCTGTACTAAGGGGGGGGTTTTTTTAGATTGCTAAGGGGTGTATTTTCATAACATATAAAAGATCTTCATTGTGTAAAAATGTAGATCTTGAATAATTAAGCTTCATTGGTGAAATGAGCCTAACAGTAAAAAAGTTCCAAGTGACAGTAGCTCAAATTGTTATTATAATGCATGTTGGCCATTTTTGTTCTCAAGAAAATATTTCATTTTCATAATAATGTAGGAAAAGTTTTTAAAAAATGCAACTTTTAAGGTGAAGACATTTATTGTCATCATAATATTCTTTGCCTTGAAATTATTTTTTTCAGAATGCAAGCATTACTTTCTGAAATGTGTCATTTTCCATTAATACTGTAATAAGTAACTAATGATGCTGTTTTACTTCATGCATAGATTATTACAATGCAATAACTTAAGATTGAATTTTAATATTCACATATGATGTCAATTTATATCTGAAACTTTAGGCCATTTACACAGTTTAGTATTTCATATATATCAATATTGTATATTTATTATAATTGTGCTAATGTTGCAGCTGAATAAAAAACAAATATGCCTCACATCAAGAGAAAGTTTTGGAAAATCAATGTTTTTTTCTTTTTTTCAAAGAGCTATTTTAATAATTGAAAAGGAAATTTGATTTGATTCCTTCAAAAGGAGCAATCCATTTATTGTGGATGCAGTATGGGGGAGGGGATGTTGGCTTAGGATTTTGGATACAGGTGAATACAAGGTGGTGTGGAGGTCTCAATGTGTAGGTACAAAAGACCTTTATGACTTTCATAGCATCTGAACACCATAGCTTTTAGCCCCCCCCCCTCCCCCCCCTTTTTTTTCCCCCCTCCAATAAATAATAATAATGAACATAATTTATTTATGACTGATCTTTACTAATCCATTTGACAAAAATTTTAACTGTTATACTGAGCCCTGGAGTAAATTCTCATAAGTGAAATTTGCATTTTCCCAGTTATCAGTAGTTCAATTTAATTTTAAGTTTAAGAAGTAATTATTTTGTAAAGATTAGTGAACATTTTTCATGAATGTCAAATGCATCTAAATATTTTATTAATTTATTATTTTAAAAGAAAGATTCTTAAAGTTGGCATGGCTATTGCAGTTAAAATGAATGTAGATATTACATTTTTACACAAATGTTCAGAAAATACAAACATTCTAAGAAATCTATTATGACTGAAA
The DNA here is from genome assembly GCA_964033795.1 of Lymnaea stagnalis. NCBI lineage: Eukaryota > Metazoa > Mollusca > Gastropoda > Lymnaeidae > Lymnaea > Lymnaea stagnalis. The sequence goes on from CAXITT010000296.1 coordinate 393,790, forward strand.
CTATATACTAACATTAACAAGCCTTGAGCAGATGGGAAATGCCATATGGGGTTAACCTCACTAGTACATAGTTGTGGCATTTCCTAAAATATGATCCCACAGTTGGGGTATGAGAGATAGGGGAGATATTAAAGTCTACTGCCCCAATGTAATATATAGATGTCCCTGCTTTTACTAACTCATCTTTACTCTGATTTTGTAAACAAATATGTATGACAAAGCAAAAGGGAAGTGGAGGGGCTTGGAAAAAAAGTGAAATAATATAATACTTTAATTCATGTTTATTTCAGTAAAAATTCATATTTAATAAAGAACAAATCATCCATGCAATTCTTGTAGTAATCTTTTCATCCAAAGATTTGTAATGTCAAAGCAATACAAATGTTGGAAAAGTTCAATTCACATAATTAAAATAATACTTTAAATGAACAATAAATTGATACTCATTGATAGCCAAATTATTTGCCTTATATTTAAAAAGTAAATCATATTCTTCCAATAATATTTGGAAAATATCTGAATAAGTGAACAAATAAGACTGACCTAATCTAATAATAAGTTATTTGTCCTCATACAATGTTTTAAAAAAATCATTTCTATTTAATAATAAACAAATAATTTAAAGTAATTTATTTTTTATGTGTGCAAAAGACTTGTTACTTACTTTCTCTTTAAACCTTATATGAAAAGTGTGAACAAAAAGTGGGTTTTGGGTGAAGAATAGGCACAACAATAATTGCATATCACATTACAGTCAATGAAACACATTCATACAAAACCAAATGTCATTAAAAATTATATATCATTTAGTTTTAACAAAAGTTCTCTGTAATATTTTTTCATTCACATTCATCTGATTCATCTGCCAAAAAAGTCACACCCATTCAAGTAATCATTGCATTTTACTTTAGCATGTCTTGTTCATATAGTACATCAGAGGCTTTATCAGATAACCAAATGGCCTGTAAACATACAAAAGTTCAATATAATACTTGAAATTCCTGAGAAAGACAATAGAAATAATGAAAAAATTTCATATTCAATTAAATACAAATGTTAATTGTTGTGGTTAACTACATACATCATAAAATTAATAACTATTAAATTATTACCATTTTAAATAAAGGTAGGATACCAGTATTTCATGTTTATTTTTATATCCACTCTCTACTTTTCCAGCATAGAAAAGGTAACAAGAGGTCACTTGACCTTCATATGAACTTCCAAGAAAAAGCAAATAAGTTTTCTTGTAGCAACTATATTGATTGTCAACTCCAGGGAGCATGCAATCAAGGTTGCCACCTAGCCACAATCTAGCTTTGTACAATTAGAGACAAGAAGATCATATATCCACTAAGGCACTAATTTTCAATTCTGTGCATTTGCAACTAAGATTACAGACATAGTTTTGTCACATGAATCTTGTTAAATTTTAGAAGGAATTATTGGAACAAGGTATGTGGGAGCTTGAAATATATAGACATTTGTCATTCACATAACTTGAACGTAGTCCTTCATTTATTAAATGTTAGAATCTTGACAAGGAAATATATGTGATAAGCAGACAATTGAAATTACATTTTTACCTTTTATATCTTGAATCCTAAGTCTCTCATACACTGTTTGTGTTTCTCTATTAAATCCCCACAATTTTCCTCTCCCCTTTCAATGACGCTGAAATTATTTTTTTTTTAAATTATTGATGATTAACTTTTATAGTTATTGAAATCATTTCTTAACAAAAAAAATATCAAAAAGTAAAAAAAAAATCATAAAATGAAGTAGATCTTTTTTTATGTAGCTTTAAAAAATCAGAATTAGGTGCTAAAATAAATTTTTAACACCATTACATACTAGTTTATCTGGTTTGAATGCTAAAGTAACTCCTTGGAAAGAAAGGTATATATCTTAGTTCTTGTAATAGCCAGAGTTTGAGAGAATCCTTTATTTGACAAATTTGTTTGTCATTTATTTAGACTCTCAGATAAATACTACCTACCATTCATCTCTTGCTTTTTTTGTTTCTGGACAGGCACAACATGCTTTACACTTTGGTTTTTCTTCAGTGTTTTGTTGTGCACCAGTTATTTGTGGGTTTTCAGCAGGCATTGTGTTGTCTTTATTTTACCTGTAAATAGAATACGGTATAAGAATTTTTTAATTGTAAAAAAAAAAATAAGCAGTAGGCATATTGTTATAATAAAGCCTATGACTTGAACTATTTTTCACTTTAAGGTAGAGCTATTTTTAGCCATCATCACTTGTCTGTTAGTATGACCTTGATAATGACATCACTGAGTAAATGAGCTGTGTCACACATTCCTTGCTCATCCCTTTCTGGGCTGGAAAAAGGTTGTTTACATTTGAATGCATTCTATTTATTCTACAGAATGCTAATAGGTGACACAAATTCTAGAATTTCTGTATGAGAGCATTCTGAGTTGGTTCCCATATATAGGCTGTGTGATTTCTTAGCAGCGAAAGATAGGGAGAGTGAGGGAAAGATTTTTGTTATACCAGACATAATTGTGTGTGTGTAAATTAATATATGTATTTTTGAGGAGTGTACCTTTATCACTTGCTGTAAGTTATTGTAAGTTGATACAATATTTTTGCTTCTGAACTCAAATTTGTATTTGGTTAGTTAAATTAAATATATTAGTATCACTAGCTTTGGTATCATTTTCTTTTTTTCAGTCCTTTGTTAATGTTACTTATTGTTTATTCTACGAGCCAAAATCTTAACACATATTAAATTTTCAAAACCATAAAGGTAGGCAACACCTACTTAAGATTAATAATAATAAAAGTAATGTCATTTTTAATGCTCATTAATTGAGTCATTAATCTACTTTAAAAGCTTTATCAGAGTCCAAACCCTCTCTTCTTATGGTAAAGTAAGAGTAAGAGGTTGGTTGATTTATGATAATAATAATCAAAGATTTTTACATTTATTTTTTGGACATTTTGGCATTTTTTCTTTCAAATTAATGGCATAACAATTGAGCATTTTGTGCTGGAAAGTTGTTGTTTTTTTTTTTTTTACCGAGTGAACATCTGTATGAGTGTGTGACTTACTGAACTGACCACAGACTACTTGGACTAGGACTTGAACGAGTCTCTACTACTACTAACTACTCTGTCTTAATTATTATTATTATAATTAAACTATTAATAATTAAATTTAAATGAATACAGTTAATACTACTACTACTACTACTTGTACGGCAACGGTCGACAGCAACAGCTACTGACTGACGGTCGGACTGAAGGGCCTGGCTGGTTAAAATAATTTAACGTAATTTAAAACCAAATAATATCCTTAAAATACCCAGAACAGTGTGTTTAAACAAACAAATTTATTTAACATATGTATCAGAAATAACCTCTTTTTGTGACAATCTTAAAACAGTCGATACTATCCTTTAAAAACAATGACGAAATTTTACTTCAATGTCAAGTACTTGTGATGAGAGTGATCTTTTCTTTATTAGGGATCTAAAACTTTTTATTATAAAAATGAAAGATATTTCATAAAATAACTGTTTGAGACTCATTAAAACTCTTTTTTTGTAGAAATTATCTCTTATATTATTATAAATATTTTTATCATATAATAGTATTTTATTATAAATATCGGATAAAAAGCATATAATTATTATGAATAATTTTAATGACTGGTCTTATTACTCATTTCTCTATCAGGAAGTATCGAACTGATGTTTACATTGTTTATAAACAATTATTAAATCCCGCGAATTAATAACTATCCGCTATCGTTCTGTATTTTATTGGTAAGGACATTGATACATGATTATATTATTATTATTAGTATATGTAATTAGCTGATGCATGATTCAACACAGTATAATTGAGTATAAGTTTATTAGTCAGAAGTTTTTTAAGTCAAAAGGGACTCATTTAATTTTAAATTTAAAGACAAGTCACAAGTTAGTAGTGACAGTTAATAGTTAAGTAGGGTAGTTGATAAATTAGATATTCTGTCATCTTAATCTTATATTCTTATCGTTATGGAAACTGTAGAATTTCCAAATCTACTTCAAGATTTCAAGGAGTCCCAAAGACTAAACTGCCAAAGATGGCATAACACTTTGTTGTTTTTTTGTTGACGTTAAATCTAACTAATCTAATTTCACCCACAAATAGCGAGGCAATCATTCATTCATAAAGTGATTATAAGGGCATTAATAATGTGTGTTGTTATACAATTTTCTGATTTCTCATATTTATAGATATTTTGTATCTGGTTTTATAGACTTTTTACTATGTTTTCTCAGAATATACCCCACCCTCCAAAAAGAAATAAAAAATTGCTGGCATCTGTTAGAACCTCTGCCTCTGAATTACTTCTATAGATAGTCTTATAGTTAAGGGTCAGTTGTGTGATTGCTGTCACTGTTTATTTAGTTGATGAATAATAGGTAAAATTCACTCCTCTTCATAGTGATGACCCCTGTACCATCATCAGTGTACCATTTGTAAAATTCAGGGAGATATCCAATGTAGACGTAGTCTCTCTCCACCATGTGTTTGAAATGTCTTATGAACAAACATGCGTAGATGGATCCCATTTTAGTCCCCATAGCATCACCACTGAATTGTTGCAAGAATCGGTTATTAATAAAAAATAAATTAAATTATTTTTTAAAAATGGCACCAGTCCTTTGTCCAATGGGAAAACTGATCCACCAGTCCACTAAGCATAATAATTTGGGAAACACTGATGTTGACAAATTTTGTAATTTAATTTCCCAATACAAGCGATAAGGATAATTGATTCATGTCATTTTATTAATACTTTTCAAACAGCAGTCTCAGAATGAGCAGAGCAGACCATCTACCCCTTCCGCAGTCAGATGATGCAGCGCCCGATTTTGACCTTCCTGCAGAGCCAGAGCAGGTGTCTGTATCTTTGATAGGATCAGGTCCAAGTAGAGGTGATCGTAAGAATGGATATTCAACGTACAGTGACCCTGACTTTGAAAATAATTCTGAGAACCCTTACAAAGACACAACAGAGAGTGATATTAACCTGCGTCACATTCCTATTGGAGACTTGGTTCCCAGGCCATGGAAAACCTTCGAGCAGGTCATGGTAGCTGCCTATGTAAGCATTATCTTCTGTATCATCACTGGGCTTCTTGCTGTGAGATACGCTAGGCGGGGCAAACGGCATCAGTCTAAAGGACTGATGGGAATGGCACAAAGAGATTTAAAATTAGCAGTTTGGTGCATTTATGCTAGTGTTGCCCTCGGTGTTCTCATTTTTTTAATCATAATTCCCATTGCTGCATCCGTCTAGTGGGTTTTATTGTACTCTCTTCTTCCTATAACCTAAAAAATTGATTTATTATTAATATTATTGTTACATTTGGTTTTGTCCATTATTCAAATATAAATCATTAATAATCTTGGCTGCTAAATAAAGATGATTTATGAAAAAAATAATGAAATTATTGTATAAAGGTTAACAAAATAACTTTAAAAAAATTTTTTAAATCATGTTAAAATTGTACATGTATTATTGTATTTAATAAAGCATTTTGCAATTGTGAGTATTTCACATTATAAGTTAGATTATGTGCTATTTGGAATTGTCAGAATCTTATGAAATCTATCAAATAGAGTGTATCAAGAGTTCATTCAAATATAATGGTTGTGCCTTACAATGTTCTCCAATTTACCTCTATTTATAGACATCACATTGCTCAACAAGCTTTAGTAATAATGAGAATATTTTCACAAGCAACTGTGCAAAAGGCTCTTGTCTCAGAAAAGGTTATTTTTACTTACACCTCCTTTTACCATTTATAACAAAAGCTTCCTTGCAGCATAAGTTTACTATTAAACTATATCAAATATATCTATAGGAAATTCTCCTCCCAATTACAATGTTAATATATTGTTATGATTAATCAATAGAAACGTAGTATAGTTCACCCTCTTATTTTTTTTTTCATTTAAATTATTAGTTCCACTCCTTTTAAAAAAAACAACAACTCCATAGAAGCTGAATGAAAGCTATAAATACGCTGAGTTAGGCAAGGCAAACATATGTTCGGGGTCATAATGGTTTACCAATCTTGTGTTGATTACTTGGCTGCATTGTCATCTAAACATAAGTTTCTACAGCTGTTCTGCCAATTTTGACTTGGTATTTTATTACACTGTGTTCTTGAATTTTGGGGGTTTTTTTGCACTGATTGTGTTTCTCTTCATTAATCTGTCTCATTTCATGCAACATTTTAAAAAAAAAATATATTGATCCTAATGCTTTGTTGTATTTTATTTCAAAAGAATTCACCTTTGCCCCTGTGCTCACAAGAATGAAACAGATATCCTTTAACTTGTTAGTTAGCATAAAAAAAATCTCTGCACGAATGACCATTAGATTAAGAGTGTTATAATTAATGAATCAGATATTGTTAAACAATAACTATGGGAATTCAGTAAATATCCTATTAGGGATTGACGAATTAAAAAAAAAAAATTTTTTTTAAATTAATTTTAAAAAACATATTAAAATACACTAACCCACTCACAGCCCTTTTATCTATCCCCCTCCCAGATATTTCATTTAATTTTTTAAAAACATTTTCTTCTCATTTATGATTATATCTATGTAAAAATAATTCTTATACAGAAATTAATTTATTCTTGTCTCCATTCATTTGTGATGTCTCCACATAAGTTTCATTTGCTTTTTTCTCCACTTAATTCCACTTTTAAGACATAGAAATTTTGTAAATCTTTTATTATGTTGCTGTCCATCTCTTATCAGTAGTTAATCAGTATCTTGGCCAGAGATCAATCCCAGCATTAATCAGTTTAAGTCATATAAAAATATGTAGTTATGTAGCATGATTTATGTTCTTTACAGCTCTTTTTCAGAGGTTTTACTTCTCAAGTATTTTTACAAATGAATAAATGTGAATATCATATTGACTGACATTCCTAGCTAATAAGGCTCATAAATAAAAAATCTCCTTGTCTGACCCCATTTCAGTGACCTCTATTTCGTGGAAATTGATACACTTGCTCTCAAATAATGTTTCCTCTCATTGTAATCATTTTGTGTGCACTGAAGCTTTCTCTCACTATGCATTGTTATGTGTACCAATGTTCCCTTTCCTCCAATAGTATAAAATATATGTGTGCCATTGTTTTATCTCAATGTATAAATTATAATGTTGGCTAAGAAAAAAGACTGTGTGCAAAGAAACTAGGTTTGAGCTCAAACATTTTTCTTTAATTTTACCCTTTGAATTTCAAAGGAAAAGTCCTGTAGTTTGTTAACGGTTATATCATTGCTGAAGGGTGAATGCCCTAATGACCACTGGATCAAGATGATAATGATGACCTTATAAAGGTAAATTGGGTGTTTAAAGATTAGGCCTACTTAGCTTACAAAACGTTTTCCCATCTAAACAATTGGTTATTATCTAGATAATGTTCACCCAATGTCTGTCCAAGGATTTGTTATTATCTAGATAATGTTCACCCAATGTCTGTCCAAGGATTTGTTATTATCTAGATAATGTTCACCCAATGTCTGTCCAAGGATTTGTTATTATCTAGATAATGTTCAACCCATGTCTTTTCAAGGATTTGATGGGCTTCAGATGGATTGATGCAGACACACATAGTAGATCAAGTTTTTCAATCGGCTCGTCTCACACCATTTGCATGTGCAACAATTTGATCAAATTATCAAAAGTGCAACTTGCCAGACTGATTCATTAAAATGTTTAATAATCAGATTTGTTTTTAAACATGACACCAGATAATTACAAAATCTTTTATGAAAAATAATATAACTATAACATTAATGTGTTTTTAAAACTTTTTTACCCCTCATAATCTGTTTCCAAAGAGAGCAGTCTGGTAATCCCTTTTTGTTAAGAAAATACAATATTGTAATGTAATAGCCAGTTATCATTCCACGTGTTGTTCTTTTTTACAGAATATTGGTGCAGGCTATTTTTTGTATCAATATCTTTGTGATTGTTTTTTACAGTGCTAGCCCATGATAATTGTTTTTTGCCTCCTTATTGAAATGTCACCAGATTTTTTTAATGTATTTATCGTCTATGTATTTAAAAATGTAAGCTCACTGGCAGTTGCCAATATCTTGCATACATCGAGAAAAGCAGGTATTACAGTGGCATTGAAGTTATATTTAAAAAAACTAAGATTTCTCTTTGTTTTTCTACCGGTGGTAGTTGTTCAGATACAAATCATTTAATTTTCATAGAAAGAAATATGTCAATTAACCTTGTCTTCCAGAACAAATCTGTTCAAGCTTACTTCATAACAGTTAAAGTCTTTACATTTTCATTATTATCCTAATTCTAATACTAGTAAATGGAATTGGCAAAAGGAAGTTATCATGCACATTTAACAAAAAAAACAAAACCTGCAGAATAGGATTCAAATGGTAACAAATCTTTTATAGTCATTTCAATTGTATTTTAACTGTAGGTAATCTTGTAAGCCTGTGGATTATTCATTCATCCCTTCGTGAGTTGTATTTAAAGCCATAATTTGTGTGGGATATATAAACAAGATATAGGTAATCCTTCAGTTGAATTTTAGAAATATTTTTAATATATCATTACAAAGGAATTACCTGAAATCTCTCATCAGCTCTTTGAAAAGTAAACTTTGTGAATACCAAGCTTTTAGAGCTGGGAAATTAAAATTAAACAACTTTTTACAGAGCTAGGATACAATTTGGACAGAGGAAAAGTACAATGTGTTATAAATAGGTGGACAAATTTAGATATTTTAAAGACATTTATTAAAATTATGTATCTTTGTATAACACTTCTCTGTACCAAATTTGTCACTGTTTGATTATTCAATATGACATTCTGATTCATCTACTCTGATGAAAAACATAAACTGTATTTTAACTGAAGATTGTTGTGATTTAAGTAAACAAATATTTCCAATTAAATTTATATTATAATATTTAGTGTTAACTTTTAATATAAACTTGTTTGATTTGTTCAGTGTGCAGCAGTTTACCAGTTTTTTTTAAATTAAACTTTGAATTTAAATCCAAGTGAAATTCATTGAGCAAGAAGTTATATTTTGTTTGTTTATATGCAATATCAAAGCAGTTCATTTTGGGACCACCAGGACAGTCATTTTTACATTTACTTATTTATTAGAGACATTGTGCTGTAAATGTAATATTTATATACTGAATAGAATTAGTGTCCTGTAGTTATAATGTAAGATGATTAATTACATTTCTAGTCATACAAGGTTCTGTGTTGTGATTTGTTTCAATCTTGTCTGTATTTAAATAACCCCTTAAGTTTGCTTTTGTAAATAGCTGAAGATTTTTAACCCACAGCTTTTCCCTAATGTAAATAATCATTTAAATCTCTCTCTCTCTTTTTTCTCTCTCTTTTCTCTCTCTCTCTATCTCTCTCTCTCTCTCTCTCCCTCTCTCTCTCTCTCTCTCTCTCTCTCTCTATCTGCTGACCTGCAACAGAGGCTAAAAAGACAATTAAGTTGTTTATTATCTGGGCTGCATATCAGCAGCCAAGTGAGGGCCTTTTGTAAAACTAAAGCCATGGCAACAGCCAAGTGAGGTCCTATTGTAAAACTAAAGCCATGGCAACAGCCAAATGAGGTCCTATTGTAAAACTAAAGCCATGGCAACAGCCAAGTGAGGTCCTTTTGTAAATCTAAAGCCTACTCAATATGTCCATTTGTTTAGGTAGTAAAGTAAAACCCTCTTTGCTCAATTTTTCTTTTAACTCCCCAATTTTGTAGCAGTGTGCAGTTAAACACTTGAAGTCATTGATTTTGAATGAGTTTGGGCATAATGAGAATTACATCAACAAGACATGGCTACCTGACATGTAAAAACGGCATGTCTGACCAAGTAAAGGCTTTAAAAAATTTAATAACAAGTAACTCAAGTTTTCCTTCTTGGCCTAAATGGAATAGATTGAAAAGAGGGAATTGGAAAAAGCTAAGCTAAAAGAAATAGAAGACTTATCATGAGAAGAAAACGGAGGAATGTACACAAATAGTTTTAGGATTTTCCAAAAGTTATGATTTGTTCAACCATGAAAATAATAATTTACAACCAAAAAAAAAAAAAAAAAAAAAAAACACAAAGACAAAAAAAAATTTAAGATTTTCCAAAAATTATGAATTTTTCAACCAATAAAAAAATAAATTAAAAACAAAAAAAAAAAAAAAAAGCAGCTCTTGGTCTAAAACAGTAACATTAAGCAACATGTTTGGGTGAATTTAATTTGGCCAATTGTCCCATTCCAGCCCTTGACATTAGTTATCATTTTGCATTCATATTTGTCACAGACAGATAAGTCAGATCACATCATTGTTAACATATCCTGTCAACTTTTAATCATCAGCATTTTAATTTGAAAAAGGCTTGTTTACATTTACATAAAGGTAATTACACATCTGAAGTTGCCTGTTAGTTGTGTTAACAACTGTTTTTTTTTCTTATAACTGTTCAGTTTATTTTGCAACATATTGTTTGCAAGACCAATATGTGTATGTTGTGGTTCAATTAACACTGTAAAACACATATTGTGTGTATGTATTTAAACTTTTCTACTGTGTGAGCAAAAAAAATTTAAATTGTAAGTTTTTTAAATTTTGTGAAGCAAGGGCAGATATTAGATTTGACTGCCATTTGATCAAACTTTATTATTTAGCTTTTAATAAATTTTTTTCCTAAATTTATTTTTATTTATATTTCATCATTTTTTAATTATAATTTTTACATTGAGTCCATTATTTATTCTATTTTTAAAACATATCACACAGATTAGTTATTATTGTTGTTTAGTGGAATAACTACAATGATTACTTCCCTTGACATTATAACAATCATACAAACTGACATTTAAAATTTTTAAAAATAAATCTTTATAGCGTAGACTTTTAGCTGTAATGCAAACCCATATTTTATTAAGTTAGTTATTAATATTCAAAAATGATTGAGAAGCAATACATAATATTTAAATATGCAACTGTGTTCAAGTAACTTATTTTTAAGACAGGAGAAATTATTGTTTTGACATTATGAATTCAAAAGCTTTCTTGACATTTTGAAATTTTAAGTTAATCATCTCAATTGAGTTTTTTTATCATAAACTTGGGAGCCAGGTGTTTAAAAGTTTTAAATTGTTAAAGGAAGTCAACATCTTAAATGAAGCCATTTTCTAACAAAAATATACTAAATTTGTTTTGTTTTTTTTAAAGATTAAATTTCTATTCAATTTTTAATTAATGCTTTTTTTCTTCTTTTTTTTTATATATATGTAGAAGTTACAGTTAACCCCTTATGAAAACAATTTGCCTGCAGTGGTTTCAAATTAAATTTATATATCAAGAATGACCATGTAATTTTGTGATGACTACACTGCAAATGAATATGCATGCAATATTTTTTTTTTATTGTCTTTGATTCAAATTCTCCCAACTTCTTAATTAAGACCCTTTTATTCCAATATCATTATGCATTCTTCATGGAAATGGAATAACTACAATAAGTAAATATATTTCCAATAATAGACTGTTTTGTTAATCATTTTTTTTTTTTTTCATGTGTGAGATTATTGAATTACTTTAATAATGATTATATGGGAAAACAAGTAACCACAGAAATAAGACACAGATCACCAATATAATTTATTTCACAACTTTTAATAAAATAATCATAATAATCGGGTCAGTCAATAAGGTGAACACATTTTCCGAATAAATTACAGTATCAAGAAGTTGTAGATGTCCGATACAGTCACAAGAGTTTAATTCATTAAAAAGTAAAATAACAATATAAAAATAAATGCAACTGCTACATCTAAGTGTAATGCAGGTTAAATTAAAGTAGAGCAGAGTCATTCCTGTAACTGCAATAACAATATCTATATTTATTTGTGGAATTGTATTTTTGTCCAACCTTACAAAAGTACTTGGCATTTGATGAAATAAAAGCAGTATTTATAATTTTTATTTACATTAAAATCAAATTCAATAAATATATTTGAAAACAAGCATTCATTCACAGGTTTTCCATAAATTATCATCAAATTAATTCTAAAGTAAAACCCACTATTTAATATCCATGAACAAGAAATAGAAATTCCCTTTTCATGGGTAAGGTATCAAAGAAGTCATTAAGATTTGAAATAAATATTGATGAGTTTCAGTCAAAACATTCCTTCATTCATTCACAGCCTACCAGACCGTATGTAACACAGAAGGTTGATTTTAAAAAAAATTTTTTTATAAAGTATGGTTTTATAAACCAACGAGACACAGTGAAGCATAAATAATGGTAAACTAATAAATTATACCGTTATAAATGGATTGTGAACAGACATTTTACATTTTCATTGCTCAATCATATCAACGGGATTTCCCCAATCTGAGCTTTCGTCCATCATTTCAATGCCACTTTCATCATTCCTGTTGGTTTCATCTTCATGGTCTTCTGCATCTGTGTCATTGTCGTCGTCTTCATCACTGTAATCATCATGTATGAGATGAATAAGTTCATCAGCCAAGGCTCTGACCCTCGGTTCCTCGTGGAATCTACAGGATTCAACCGCCAACAAGATGTCTGCAAAGCTCCCAGATGCAACAGCCGATGTGTCAATGCCAGGTAGAAAATTGGCTTGTAGTTCTAGGATTGAGCCAAAGTTCTGAGAAATATCTGCGGCCAACTGTGGAGGCTCAGTACGACACTCAACACTGGTCGGTAAAGGTGCTTCCCTTCTTTCTTCTAAACTTGGCGCATGATCCAGCGACAAAAAAGCTCTATTTGTTATAGGGTGAAATTCTGAAAATGTGTCAGTTTGAAGAGCTAATGGTGATGATGATTCAGGTAGAATGAAAGGATGTCTTATTGTGTTAGGAGTTGGTCCATGGGAAAAGAAACTGTTCATGGAGGAACTGTGTGATTGTGACCTTGCAAGCACAGGAGATGACTGCCCAAGTGGAAGCAGGTACTGCATTGGACTTTGATTACAGTCATCCTGATGCCTGTAGATGGCAGTTTCTCTGGCTGGTACACACGACTGCTCTGTAAAGTTAGTTTCTGCTAGCAATACTGAATGATTTTCCAGAGGTTTGACTGTTTCTTTATGAACAGCCATGCTTGCCAATTGTTTTAAGGATAAAACTGTATTTTTATTGAGGATCGGTGCATTCGGGTAAAGTCCTAAAATTTGTTGGGGTGATGGGCATTGGAAGACATCATCATTTTTTATATAATATTCAAGTGAGCTGTCGGGGTTTAGCTCTGCGGATGAATTATGCAGAGATGTACTAAGCTCTGAGCTTATAGACTGACAAGTGATGTTGGATGAATAGGAAGTGGACATGTCAGACTCACAATAGGATGTATCAGAGACTGAATTGTTGGCAGATCTCATCACTATCGGAGATATAGCACAGGGCATGTGCTGTGCTGAACTGCTGCAGTCGACACTGAACTCATTGTACACAGTGCAGTCAGAGTCTGGTAGAGTTCTGGTAGATTTGACATTCAAATCCTTTGGGAGTCTCAGTTCTTTGGCCTGCTGGGCCTCGCTGTTATCAAAATGATCCAAATCTATGAATGACTCTTGGCAAATGGCTTTACTGACATTGACCAGGTGGGACTGAAGGCCCTTTACTAGAGGATTATTGTCTTCAACCTTCTCTACCTCCGTGAGAAACCTTATCACCTCAGAGGCACAGTCCTTAAAGCCTTCAAAGAATAAATTCTGAGGAAGATTTTTGCCAGAGTGTTTCTGCCACGTCACGTGATTCTGAGCTTTGTGTTGTGACGTACTGATGCCAGTGTGGTAAACTTTGTGTAATACGTCATGGTCCTGCCAATGTTTTGACGACTTTCTTGGCGTGGAGTCCATTTTCGTCATTTCTGGCCGCGAGCATTTCGAGCTTTGGTCTTCCATGGTCACGTAGAAAGTCTCAGACATGGTCGCTGGTGTATCTAGTGAGATGAGAAGAAATATGAAATGTTAGTCAATGTGAACTAGTGGAAACACTGTAGCGTTAGGTCAGAACAAGAGAAGCCATTAGGTCAGAACAAGAGAAGCCATTGGGTCAGAACCAGAACAAGAGGAGCCATTAGGTCAGAACAAGAGAAGCCATTAGGTCAGAACAAGAGAAGCCATTTGGTCAGAACAAGAGAAGCCATTAGGTCAGAACAAGAGAAGCCATTAGGTCAGAACAAGAGAAGCCATTAGGTCAGAACAAGAGAAGTCTGAAATAATAGGAATGTTATCTTTGCCTTGGATAAAACAGGAAATACGGTTAGAATTTGTGCTACCCCCATCTTCCCTTTCAACGTACACCTAATGACTAAGTGAACTACGTCACCTTCTCTTTCAACGTAACACCAAATGCCTGTGTTGGGTATACACTAAAGCCGCAACGTGGGCAATGCAAAAAAAAAAAAAAAAAAAAAAAAAAAAAGGGGGGGGGGGGG
>CAXITT010000296.1:411439-426909 GCA_964033795.1 Lymnaea stagnalis
ATATATATATATATATATATATATAATGGATTTAATCCGGATATCAGGAGCTGGTGACATCATTACGACAAGGGCGGCTTCAGATCCCCGTAGTTTCGGATCTCTCTCGCAACCACGACTAGCACCATCCACGGCTTTTGCACTCTGACCTCAATAACATTAAAAAAAACATCGTAGACCAACTAGCACTCCACGGTGGAATGACGGGCCCGAACAATACAAAGTATAAACCCGCCCAAACTAATGAAGCCACTTTCAACATCTCAAATGTCACTGAAGTACGTGTAGCGTGGCCATTGTAGCCGTACAAAATGATTAGAGCAAACTTTCCTGAATGGCCCCGATGGAACGAAGCGAGGCTTGAAGAGAAGCGCCATTTCATTTACAGGAGAAGTCGACTGGGAGTAGGCCACTGGGATTTACCTACGGCAGCGGTTCTGGGATTACGGAAATCTTAATAGCCCCTTGCCATCCCCTGGTTGGAAACATGTGCCCCAAAAATGACAAGCCTACTTGTTATGGATTTTTCGCATTTTTTATGATTCGTACTTTCAGTACGAAAATAGGATTGCAATTTTCGAAAAATAAAACTTTCACCCAAATTATTTTTTTAAGTATGGCTGGGGAATTTCTTGGAAGTTAATGCTTAATGTGAATTTTTCCATCTGTAATTTTTTTTTTCTTTCATTAATAATCTCAGGAAAACTTAGAACTGCAATGTTAACTTTTACATTAAAAATAGATCTATTTTTTAAAGACGTTTTATTACACTGCATTAAAAAAGGAAAGAAAATTTGTTTGGACACACCAGGAGTTTCTTACATTGTCGTGTCTACAAAAATAAAAGTGTGGGCGCCAAACACGGAAGGAAATGCTGTAAGAAATGTACAGAGTTTCAGCTCATTTGGAAATCAGGAATAGAGGGACACAATTTTATATGCAAGAATTGACACGCAGAGGGCCCTCGTGGGTCAGTGGAGATCACTGCTGACCTTCTGATCCTGTTGGGCCGCATGGTGACCGGGATTGAGCAGCCATTCAAAATTTCAAGTCCAGTTGGCGAAGGAAACGGGTCGAGCAATGGGTTACAACATCTGACCCAGAGATGCACACAAAAGTGCAAGTTAAATAAAAACGTATTAAAATATTATCTGAATTCATAAATGATGTCAAACCTTTTTTGTTTGTTTTTTTGTTTTTTTTGGCCGATGCGGATATTTGGTTGAGAAGTCAATAACACACCAGGCTCCCAGATTTAGCATTAACAAAATGATTGGAGGAGATGGGTTTTTTGAGACACCATTCCTCCAATGAAAAATGTCGCCATAAGCTGCAATACTAATGCTACAGTCGTGTCATTGTTGGATTCGTTAATGCATATGATTCAAGTGTAAACATGTGATTCAGATGTAAACATGTAAATCTCTATACACAGATGCACCAAATCTCAATACACAGATACACTATGCTCTGTTTGAGGATACCCGTAGCCGTGAATGAAAATTCCACCATGCACTGTTTGAGGACACCCCGTAACCATGAAAGATACTCTATAAAATAGAGATATAGATTTTTATAGATGTAGGAGGTGCAGAGTCCATGCAAACATCGCTAAGTGTTGAACAATAAACTGTATGTGACGCCTAGAATTCCTGCAAGCACAAACAATGCGGAGATCGTAAAGTCATCGCCACGTTGGTAACATGGTGTTGGCGCATTGGTAACATGGTGTTGGCGCATTGGTAACATGGTGTTGGAGCATTGGTAACATGGTGTTGGAGCTTTGGTAACATGAAGTTGGAGCTTTGGTAACATGGTGTTGGAGCATTAGTAACATGGTGTTGGCACATTGGTAACATGGTGTTGGCACATTGGTAACATGGTGTTGGCACATTGGTAACATGGTGTTGGCACATTGGTAACATGGTGTTGGCACATTGGAAACATGGTGTTGGGGAATTGGTAACATGGTGTTGGCGCATTGGTAACATGGTGTTGGAGCATTGGTAACATGGTGTTGGAGCATTGGTAACATGGTGTTGGCACATTGGAAACATGGTGTTGGCGCATTGGTAACATGGTGTTGGCGCATTGGTAACATGGTGTTGAAGCATTGGTAACATGGTGTTGGAGCTTTGGTAACATGAAGTTGGAGCTTTGGTAACATGGTGTTGGAGCATTAGTAACATGGTGTTGGCACATTGGTAACATGGTGTTGGCACATTGGTAACATGGTGTTGGCACATTGGTAACATGGTGTTGGCACATTGAAAACATGGTGTTGGGGCATTGGTAACATGGTGTTGGAGCATTGGTAACATGGTGTTGACACATTAGAAACATGGTTTTGGCACATTGGCAACATGGTGTTGACACATTGGAAACATGGTCTTGGCACATTGGTAACATGGTGTTGGCACATTGGTAACATGGTGTTGGCACATTGGTGACATGGTTATGACACATTGGAAACATGGTGTTAGCACATTGGTAACATGGTGTTGAAATATTGGAAACATGGTGTTGGCACATTGGTAACATGGTGTTGAAATATTGGAAACATGGTGTTGGCACATTGGTAACATGGTCTTGAAATATTGGAAACATGGTGTTGGCACATTGGTAACATGGTCTTGAAATATTGGAAACATGGTGTTGGCACATTGGTAACATGGTGTTCGCACACTGGTAACATGGTGTTGGCACATTGGTAACATGGTGTTGGCACGTTGGTAACATGGTGTTCGCACATTGGTAACATGGTGTTATCACATTGGTAACATGGTATTATCATAATGGTAACGTGATGTTGGCACTTTTGTAGCATGGTGTTATCACATTGGTAACATGGTATTACCACATTGGCAACATGATGTTGGAGCATTGGTGACATGGTGTTGGAGCATTGGTAAGATGGTATTATCACATTGGCCACATGCCATTACCACGTTGGTTTCGCGGTGTTGGCAATGTTTGTAAAATGCAAACCTGTCTTTTTGAACTATGTCGAGTCGTGCGGTACTCGTGAGATTCGAAGAGCTTCCCCCCCCCCTTTTTTTCCTAGAAACGTTTCTTTCTTAGCATCAAATTTGATAAGCGACAAGAAAATGCTCCACATAATTTAGAAAAGACGGCGAGTCTTTGACAACACAAGAAAGCAAACTGTACCGAAATTTCCTTAACTTAAATTGTACACAATAGAGACAACGTAAACAGCATACATTCTAAGATAGTTGTATGTAAACCTTCCTCGACTCGATTAATTCATTCAGTTGGAAGCGCATAAAAAATGCTATTTCAATTGGAATTATTAGCATTTCCAGAAGATCTGCACATTCAGTTATCATTCCACGTGTTTCACTTTTATCGCAAAACCTAATAGTAATAGTAAAAAAAAAAAAAAAATAGGTTAAAGCCCCACCTGGTAGCGTGGGGTGCAGTTCCCGGGTAGCGCACAGCATCACTGGACGTGCTACCGATAATCCTTTGAGTCACAGAATGGAGGCGGACCTGTTGAAACATACAATTTATGACCTTCTGTATTTAGGGATACAACTTGAAAACCAAAAGCTTATCTGAAGACCTTCGAGGGGGGTGGGAGGGAATCACCCCCTACCCCCCCCCACTCCACCCTCCCTCCTGCGCGTCTTCCTCCTTCGTGATTGAAACCCGTAGCACTATCCTCGTAAAACTCCCCGATGATCCTCCGGACTGCGCTGTAAACTTGGCGTCTTTTCAAGCAGAGATCTACCGCTTGTATTAAGTTCCATCAGGTTGTGATAATGCATGAAATGTGACACTCGAGTAGGGGCATTTCCAGTCACCCCCTCGAGGCCCGCTACAGCTATCCGCGTAGCAACGTCCATGCTTCGCTTTTCTTCGCCAAGGCCGGTCGCTTGCGCCCCCCCCCCACCCTACAATGCTTCGTTAATCCCCCGAATCGGAAATCTGTGATTATATCGAAGCTGCGGAGTCTGCTGTGGTTCACGACTCCGGGTCTGCGACCTGTTTATTCGTAATGACGGAAGAGTGTAACAGACAAACAAAAAATGGCCTCACTTTCTGGGGAACTTTTCGGGCTTAAAATTTGTTGAATGGAGGCGTGCGTATCTTTATCCCATATCCGATTCTATTATTTTTATAACCCCAGTCAATATCCCATTCTATGATTTTATAACCCCAGTCAATACCCCAGTCAATACCCCAGTCTTTGATTTTATACCCCCAGTCTATATCTCATTCTATGATTTTTTTACTCCCAACCACACATTATGTGAATTTAATTCAATTTCCCCACCTAAAGGCACAAAACATGTCCGTCAAGTTGACCCCAAAAATCTAAGAGAGTATCTCCGTCTATAAAGATGAGCTCAATTCCAACCCACACTCTTGAAAACAACTAGACTGGGGCTCAATAGAAAATACATTCCCCTTAAAACAGATTATAAGTTACCCCATTTGCCTTTAGGATTATGATAAAATAATGATGGTGCTATATTCGGGAATTCTTAGTAGCATGCGGCAACGCAGTACAATGAACTACCAAACTAGAATGTGGATCCTTCCACACAGTACCTCACCGAATGTGTGTGAAGTGGCTCCACACAATATCTCAGCAAAGTGTTGGGGAAGTTATTCCACAAAATACCTCCCCACACATGTGTATGAATCAAGCAAGAATTTTGTACTTGGATCAAGTCAGATGAAAATCTGTTCTGTAGATACTTTGTTTGGTCTCTCAACATTTTCTGATACATGATATCGGCCTATCAGACCTCCAATCTGAGGGACTTACTAGGAGCACCGCGTCCTATCACATCATCCGATCTGAGGGACCTACTAGGAGCACCGCGTCCTATCACATCATCCGATCTGAGGGACCTACTAGGAGCACCGCGTCCTATCACATCATCCGATCTGAGGGACCTACTAGGAGCACCGCGTCCTATCACATCATCCGATCTGAGGGACCTACTAGGAGCACCGCGTCCTATCACATCATCCGATCTGAGGGACCTACTAGGAGCAACGCGTCCTATCACATCATCCGATCTGAGGGACCTACTAGGAGCACCGCGTCCTATCACATCATCCGATCTGAGGGACTTACTAGGAGCACCGCGTCCTATCACATCATCCGATCTGAGGGACCTACTAGGAGCACCGCGTCCTATCACATCATCCGATCTGAGGGACCTACTAGGAGCACCGCGTCCTATCACATCATCCGATCTGAGGGACCTACTAGGAGCACCGCGTCCTATCACATCATCCGATCTGAGAGACCTACTAGGAGCACCGCGTCCTATCACATCATCCGATCTGAGGGACCTACTAGGAGCACCGCGTCCTATCACATCATCCGATCTGAGGGACCTACTAGGAGCACCGCGGCCTATCACATCATCCTATCTGAGGGACCCACTAGGAGGACCGCGTTTTATCACATCATCCTATCTGAGGGACCTACTAGGAGGACAGCGTCCTATCACACCCACCAATCTGAGGGACCTACTAGGAGGATAGCGTCCTATCACATCATCCGATCTGAGGGACCTACTAGGAGGACCGCGTCCTATCACATCATCCTATCTGAGGGACCAACTAGGAGGACAGCGTCCTATCACACCCACCAATCTGAGGGACCTACTAGGAGGATAGCGTCCTATCACATCATCCTATCTGAGGGACCTACTAGGAGGACAGCGTCCTATCACATCATCCGATCTGAGGGACCTACTAGGAGCACCGCGTCCTATCACATCATCCTATCTAAGGGAACTACTAGGAGGACAGCGTCCTATCACACCCACCAATCTCAGGGGACCTACTAGGAGGACAGCGTCCTATCACACCCACCAATCTGAGGGACCTAATAGGCGGACAGCGTCCTATCACATCATCCTATCTGAGGGACCCACTAGGAGTACCGCGTCCTATCACACCCACCAATCTGAGGGACCTACTAGGAGGACAGCGTCCTATCACACCCACCAATCTGAGGGACCCACTAGGAGGACCACCTCCTATCACATCATCCGATCTGAGGGACCCAGTAGGAGGACCGCGTCCTATCACATCATCCGATCTGAGGGACCTACTAGGAGCAACGCGTCCTATCACATCATCCGATCTGAGGGACCTACTAGGAGCACCGCGTCCTATCACATCATCCGATCTGAGGGACCTACTAGGAGCACCGCGTCCTATCACATCATCCGATCTGAGGGACCTACTAGGAGGACCGCGTCCTATCACATCATCCTATCTGAGGGAACTACTAGGAGGACAGCGTCCTATCACACCCACCAATCTCAGGGGACCTACTAGGAGGACAGCGTCCTATCCCACCCACCAATCTGAGGGACCTAATAGGCGGACAGCGTCCTATCACATCATCCAATCTGAGGGACCCACTAGGAGTACAGCGTCCTATCACACCCACCAATCTGAGGGACCTACTAGGAGGACAGCGTCCTATCACACCCACCAATCTGAGGGACCCACTAGGAGGACCGCGTCCTATCACATCATCCTATCTGAGGGACCCAGTAGGAGGACCGCGTCCTATCACATCATCCGATCTGAGGGACCCACTAGGAGGACCGCGTCCTATCACATCATCCTATCTGAGGGACCTACTAGGAGGACAGCGTCCTATCACGCCCGCCAATATAAAGGACCTACCGGGAAGACAATGTCCTACCGCACACTGGCATGCAGCATGTTTGGCTGACCAGGTGGTTACAATCGTTGAGAAGCAGACTCGAGGCACGCACCTTGTGTTTGAGTGCGATGGTGTGAAACCAATATTAAAACCAAAGCCTCTGTTATTGCCGCACTCAGTCTCTCGGGGGTGGACAGTTAGAAAGAAACATTTTTTTGGTGTGGTGAACGCTCGGGGCTTTTGTTACCAAGGATATACTCGTGATTATTGTTTCACACCATGTGGGATGACATCGGCTGGTCATGTGACCACACATAGAGCCCGATCATGTGACCACGCATAGAGCCTGGTCATGTGACCACACATAGAGCCTTGTCATGTGAGCACGCATAGAGCCTGGTCATGTGACCACGCACAGAGCCTGGTCATGTGACCACGCACAGAGCCTGGTAAAGTGACCACACAAAGAACCTGGTCATGTGACTCCCACATAGAGCCTGGTCATGTGACTACACACAGAGCCTGTTCATGTGACCACACACAGAGCCTGTTCATGTGACCACACATAGAGCCTGGTCATATGACCTCACATATGGCGCCTTGGTTACAAGTTTAAATATATTATTTTTAGTACTTTTAAAGGGTGTGTGTGAGGGTGGGGGTGTCTTAGAGATTCTTTTAATGTAGACTTTGAAAATATTCAATAAGTCCCCAAAAGTGTTTGAGTGTTGGCAAAGGCAACAAAAAAATGGAGGGAATGGACCCAGAGGCGTAGCGAGGGGGTGCAGGGGGGGCAGATGTCCCCGGGCGCCAGTTAGTTAGGGCCGCCAAAATCTGCTTTGATATTATTTTATTCATGAAAATAATGGGTTTGAGAGTTGAAAAAAGAAAAGGGGTCACTTTAAAATGGATCTTATCCCCGGGCGCGAATCTTGTCTCCGGGCGCAAAGCACCCTCGCTACGCCGCTGAATGGACCACACACACATAAAAGGGGGTGGGGGGGCTAAATTTAAGTCACGGCTTAATAGACAAGGAATCCATGTTTTCGGCCTGAACCGTAAGTCCACTTCAATGTTAGAATTCTATTCACACAAAAACTATTTGCAGACTTACGTTTCATTCATGCCAATATTTTACTATGTGGGCCATGCAAAGACCACGTGACTTCGTACAAATGCAGTAGAGAAAAATGTGTCTACTTACATAAGACGCCCTCCCTGGTTGATGGTATAGTTGTGTATTGGTATATCTGAATCTATGCTGCCAAAAGATATTCTCTCCCTCTCTCTCTCTCTCTCTCTCCTATCTCATTCTTTCAAAAAACAAGACAGGATGTCCCAAAATAAGATGATGTATATTTTTTTTTTCCGCGGTCCAACATGCCCTACTTAGCACAGATCTACAGTTTCAATAGAAAACCGGATTTTTGGAAATGTCAGTGTGGCCCCCCCCCCCCAAAACCTCCTCTCCCTCCACCCCACCCCCACCCCTTTCCGTAACACCACTATCAAAGATCAACACAGGAAACGACTTAGCACAGATCTACAGTTTCAATAGAAAACCGGATTTTTGGAAATGTCAGTGTGGCCCCCCCCCCCAAAACCTCCTCTCCCTCCACCCCACCCCCACCCCTTTCCGTAACACCACTATCAAAGATCAACACAGGAAACGCCAAAGAATTCCCCTCTTCTGTACATACATGCATTACATACGGAGGTCATTTAGCAAGCGCCTGTTTATCGCAATCCGCCGGGTCTGCGATCCGTGAAGGACGACAGAACAAAACGTTTTGTCAATGTACGTCAAGTCTTTTGGGACACACACACACACACACACAAAATGTTCATAAACGTATATTTGAAACTTTTATATGTATGCAGACGTTTTGTTTTTTTGTATGTAGACGTTTGTATGTGGGCGCTAGCATTGCGTGTTGGTGCTGGTTAAAGCATCAAGTCTGTGCAGGCTTAAAACATCAAGTCTGTGCAGGCTTAAGGCATCAAGTCTGTGCAGGCTTGCAGCGCACCAAACTAGACGAGTTAGTGATGCGGTATGAAAAGTTTGAAGTGGTCTAACACCGAGACCGGAACCAACCGGTCGGCGATTTGACAAAATTGCAGAAATGAACTAAGCAAAGCGGAGTTACTTGAGAATGTTCATGAAATCCTCTGCGTCGTTTTTCTTGAATGACGGGTTTAGAATAAGATAAAATGCAGTCGAAGTCTGTTTGTAAATGACAGCATGTCCCAACTTTATATAACATCAGAGGGCCGCGTTGCCCAAATAAAATGTTGACCACCCCAGCGAATGTAGCCGCCTAGTTACATAAATCCCTTATCGAGGATGATAGACATTGTACTGAAATACGGAATCTGACTGCCAATGACGAGTGCAATGTTTGGGGTAGAGGTTAAAGCTAAATTATTTCACACGCAGTGCGTGGCTGGACAAACTTTACATTCATGGTCAATGGAAGCCTCTTGCTTGTAAGTGGGCTCACGCGTTGTTCAATAATTGGTATCAAATAAGTTGAAGATAATCTCTGACGGTAATTTTTCATGCAGATGTGGATTATTCTTTATGAAATGTGTATCCAAATATCAGTTTAAAATAGAATCGCAGTTAGTTTCGATGGGGTTCTAGTGTCGGAACTGAGAGATGTACAGCCAACTGATTTGTGAAAGGGATCAGTTGTTGGGATCATTTTTTTAGATGTACAACAAAAAATAATTACAACATGACATGGGGTAGAGACACAATGAGTACAAGCATTGACAGGGGTAGAAGCAATGGCAGGGGTAGAAGCAATGGCAGGGGTAGAAGCAATGGCAGGGGTAGAAGCAATGGCAGGGGTACAGGCAATGGCAGGGGTAGAAGCAGCGGCAGGGGTAGATGCATCGGCAGGGGTATAATCATTGGAAGCATTTGCATTGGCAGAGTTACATTTACTGATGCTGATAGTTGAGCTAACACTAACTTGTCAACAGTGGTTCGCTTTGACATGTACATTCAGTATGGTTTAAACACATGAATACGTCTATGCTGTATTTAATCATGAATGAACCAGACCTCGCCAGACAAGGTTAGGTAAACACTACCTTAGTTGTATTCTGACACGAGGAACTAAATTGTACGGATTTCGAGCTGCCTTGTCTGGTAGACATAATTTACTTCATTGAGATGCGCGCGCATCCAAGGATAAGGCGGGAATTAGTTGCTGAGTCCGCAAACAATAGCTCCGCCCACTTATATCCCAATTCGACAATACACCTCACATACAGTGATGATATAATATGTGAAGGTATTTCTGTTGTACTAAATTAAATTATTTGATGGAGCGGTAATACTTTCTTGGCCGTGGTATTTATAAATATTTAAATAGATATGTGTAACAGAGACACGCGGATCTGTTCAGGAACCCAAGAAACTTAAGACTAGGACGCAGGAATTGAGACTCACTGCAGAATTTACTGCATTACCTACCGCACCACCTGCGGCATTACCCTACTGCATCATCTACTTCGTTACCTTCTGTGTTACCTTCTGTGTTACCTTCTGTGTTACCTTCTGTGTTACCTTCTGTGTTACCTTCTGTGTTACCTTCTGTGTTACCTTCTGTGTTACCTACTGTTGATTTTTTTACTAGCTAATGATTATGCAGAGTCGAACATTTTTTTTTAAATCATTAATTTGAGTCAAGTTGATTGGATGATATGGATGTGGGTCGATAAAATGGATGCGGGATGGATGAGATGAATGCGGGCTGGACATAATGGATGCGAGACGAAATACAAATGTTTTTTGTGTGGTTTTTTTTTTTTGTGTGGAATTGTTGACAAAATCTTCAGCTAGGAAATCTCCATTCTTAGCTAACATGGTGCCCAAAAGAACACAGGGAAAACATACTCCCCTCTCTACACATAGTGCAGAACACAAGAACACAGGGAAGACATACTCCCTTCTCTGGACATAGTGTAGAACACAAGAAAACAGGGAAGAAATATCCCCCTCTAGACATAGTGTAGAACACAAGAACACAGGGAAGACATACTCCCCTCTCTACACATAGTGTAGAACACAAGAACACAGGGAAGACATACTCCCCTCTCTACACATAGTGCAGAACACAAGAACAAAGGGAAGACATACTCCCTTCTCTGGACATAGTGTAGAACACGAGAAAACAGGGAAGAAATACCCCCCTCTAGACATAGTGTAGAACACAAGAACACAGGGAAGCCATACCCCTCTCTACACATAGTGTAGAACACAAGAACACAGGGAAGACATACCCCTCTTTACACATAGTGTAGAACACAAGAACACAGGGAAGACATACTCCCCTCTCTACACATAGTGTAGAACACAAGAACACAGGGAAGACATACTCCCCTCTCTACACATAGTGCAGAACACAAGAACAAAGGGAAGACATACTCCCTTCTCTGGACATAGTGTAGAACACAAGAGCACAGGGAAGGCATAACCCTCTCTACACATAGTGTAGAACACAGGGAAGACATACCCCTCTCTAGACATAGTTCGAGTTAGAGGATGTACGCGTAAATAAAATATAACATTGTTCGTTCCAAGCAGGGGGTCCATATGCCGCAGTGAATAGTTTATTACTAATGGGTCTTTGGGCTTTCTGTTTGGTTACGGGAGTAACAGACAGTAGAAACCGTGCACTCCTTGTTAGACCTTGCTGTTAGAGGTATAGTTTATGTTCATTGTTAGACCTTGCTGTTAGAGGTATAGTATATCTTCATTGTTAGACCTTGCTGTTAGAGGTATAGTATATCTTCATTGTTAGACCTTGCTGGCAGGATTAAACTGTGTTTATTGCTAGACCTTGCTGGTAGAGTTAGACTATGTTCATTGTTAGACCTTGCTGGTAGAGTTAGACTATGTTCATTGTTAGACCTTGCTGGTAGAGTTAGACTATGTTCATTGTTA
Organism: Lymnaea stagnalis; assembly: GCA_964033795.1. NCBI lineage: Eukaryota > Metazoa > Mollusca > Gastropoda > Lymnaeidae > Lymnaea > Lymnaea stagnalis. The sequence continues at coordinate 423,064 of CAXITT010000296.1, forward strand.
GACCTTGCTGGTAGAGTTAGACTTTGTTCATTGTTAGACCTTGCTGGTAGAGTTAGACTATGTTCATTGTTAGACCTTGCTGGTAGAGTTAGACTATGTTCATTGTTAGACCTTGCTGGTAGAGTTAGACTATGTGCATTGTTAGATCTTCAGTTAGAATTAGACTTTGTTCATTGTTAGACCTTGCTGGTAGAGTTAGACTATGTGCATTGTTAGATCTTTAGTTAGAATTAGACTTTGTTCATTGTTAGACCTTGCTGGTAGAGCTAGACTATGTTCATTGTTAGAACTTGCAGTGTTAGTGTTGTGCGCACAATTTTGTTAGTGTCTATAGACCCGGTAAACACACACAACCTTTGGCTTCGTCTAAATTCAGTGGTTTTTAGTTATTTTTTAAAAAAAAAAATGTCAAGATTGTGCTGTAACGCATTTATCTCAGGCGAATGTTAAACAATTGTTTGAGTCCAATGAATCATTTCATGATAGTTAAAAGTTGTTTTTTTTTTTGTTGTTTTTTTTTATTTGGCAAGGCCCGCGACATTCAAAGACGATGGCCCCCTATAGGTTTTTATCTGTTGAGCTCCTGACTTGAAGACGTCACGACAACCTGAGAATCCCTCCCCCCACCCCCACCCTCTTTTTCCTCCCACTCCCAGCAAACGAATTTATTCAAACCAGGAGACACTTCAAAATCGGACGCTAAAAAAAATTTAAAAAATGCATGTACACCTATTATTACACAGCCTAGACTATATACAGATATTCCAAGAGTAAAATCCCCCCCCCTCCATCCCGCCACACACACACACAAATTAAATGAGCTGGAGTCATAGACTCGAAGAAGGAGTCCGTTTTTTTTTTTGTTCAAATTTGCAGAGCGTGGTTGACGCACGGCCAGCCCGTTTCATTCATGCATCACGACCTTTACAAAATAATAACGACTGAATTCAAATTATACACGTGTACGCTGTACACCTACCACACACGCCCTTAACCACACCCCCTCCCCCTCCTCTCCCCAACCAAAACAAAAGCGATGATTTTTTGTGTTTCTTCTTCTTTTACAGTCTACGTTTTTTTTATTTATTTCTTGACATAAAGATTAGCTTGGAAACCCGTTTAAAAAAACAAAAAGAGGAGGGAAAAAAATGGGGGGGGGGGGGGCGCGTAAGGAGGAGATAATAGAACGGAAACGATGCACATCTAAAATATCTATATAGATTGTAGAATATCACGTTTTGACTTTGACATGAATGTACAGAGAAAAAAAACCCAGTTTCAAGTGTTAAACTTCCTATCGGTTTTAAGTGCAGCCGAGCATGCAACTTTTTCTGGGAAATTTTGGCATCCGGAATAAGTAGTGATAAGACTTACCAACTTAGTGGTGTGCGGTTTTAGGGAACTTTCGAATCTGGTGATAAGATTTACCAATCAACAAGGCAGGTGTAACAATTGGAGGTGTTGCATTATAACCAAGTAGGTATCAATCAACAAGGCAGGTTAACAATTGGAGGTGTTGCATAGCGATGTAGGTAGCAATCAACAAGAAAGGTTAACTATTGGAGGTGTTGCATAGCGATGTACGTAGCAATCAACATGACAGGTGTAATAATTGGAGGTGTTGCATTATAACCAAGTAGGTATCAATCAACAAGGCAGGTGTAACAATTGGAGGTATTGCATAGCGATGTATGTAGCAATCAACAAGGCAGGTGTAACAATCGGAGGTGTTGCATAGCGATGTATGTAGCGATCAACAAGGCAGGTGTAACAATCGGAGGTGTTGCATAGCGATGTATGTAGCGATCAACAAGGCAGGTGTAACAATCGGAGGTGTTGCATATATGTAGCTATCAAAAAGGCAGGTGTAACAATTGGAGGTATTGCATAGCGACGTATGTAGCAATCAACAAGGCAGGTGTAACAATTGGAGGTGTCTCATAACGAGTCGTGTTCAGACGCACGTCTTAGTCAGGAAAGAAATAAATTAAAACTCTACATGGTTAAGTATAGGGGCGCCCATCATGAATACTAACTATACAGTCAAGTTTTGGGGCGTCCAAGATGCATGCATAGTTGTGTTATTTATAGAAATTTGCGTGGATACCCAGTGAGGCGCTGAGACAGAATGCAACACAAGTTTTAACGATATTTATTTTTACATAAGAGTGTCATGGATTTTAGGGATCTCACGAGTTCATGACATCCTATATATAATGCCTTGTGTATGATATCCGAGAGGGTTGTGTTTTGAGCTGAATACCTCTGATTAAAGACCGGGCTTAGACAGTAGCTCCCTCAGATTTACGATGGAACTAAGACGCGAGCTCCCTCGGATTTAAGACGGGGCTTAGATTATAGCTCCCTCAGATTTAAGACACGGCTTAGATTTTATCTCCCTCGGATTTAAGACGCTGTTTAGAAGTCAGCTTTCTCAGATTTAAAACGGAGCTTAGAAGGTATTTTTCTCATATTTAAGACGGAGCTTAGAAGGTAGATCCCTCAGATTTAAGACGGAGCTTAGAAGGTAGCTCCCTCAGATTTAACCCGAAGCTTAGAAGATAGCTTTCTCAGATTTAAGACGGCGCTTAGTTGGTAGCTCCCTCCATTTAAGACGGAGCTTAGAAGGTAGCTCACTTAGATTTAAGACGGAGCTTAGACGGTAGCTCACTTAGATTTAAGACGGAGCTTAGACGGTAGCTCCCTCAGATTTAACCCGAAGCTTAGAAGATAGCTTTCTCAGATTTAAGACGGTGCTTAGACGGTAGCTCTCTCAGATTTAAGATGGGTCATAGACGGTAGCTCCCTCGGATTTAAGACGGAGCTTAGAAGTTAGCTTCCTCAGATTTTAGAAGATGCTTAGAAGGTAGCCCACTCAGATTTAAGACGGAGCATAGACAGTAGCTCCCTCAGATTAAAGAAGGAGCTTAGGCGGTAGCTCCTTCAGATTTAAGACGGAGCTTAGACGATAGCTCCCTAAAATTTAAGATGGGGCGTCAGAAATGTTGATCATCTGACTAGAGGAGATATCAGGATATTTATGCGCGGGTCTCAACAGACAACAACCCAGCACAGGTGGGGGTCCTTAACACCAGTACTAAAAAATATGGAGACTGAAATGAGGAAAACGGTGGCTTAGCTTAAAGGTTGAAGTTGGTGAGTTCTTTTACCTGGGCGTGGGTGGAATTCATGAAATGTCTGGGGCGGAAGCTTGATGAAATACATGTGAAACTGTGTTTGTCAGGCGGTCCATCCACGGGTATGAACAATGAAAATAAATATCTTCAGCGCCCCCCCCCCCCCAAAAAAAAACCACGTATAAAGATGGGCCCCTAGATTGCCGCGCAGCCCCCAGCTGTGATAAATTGTTGACCATGACCAGTGACCCCCCTTTCCAGAGGGTATTAGTAACAGGTAATTTCAGTAACCCTTTCCATTTTGAAAAACAAAAAATATCCCACCATAGAAAGAGAAGAAAGAAAAGATCTCTTCCATTTGATTCATATTTAAAAGACTTGAAAATAAGGATGACAGTTATTTGTGTTCTATTTTTGGATCCAGTCATTCGCGGAATGAGCCGTATAGTCCTAACTTTAACCAAAACAATCCCCCCCACACACATTTTTTCCACTCCACCCTTCACACACACACGCACACTACAACTGCTCATCCCACGCAAACATCTTCGCTTGTTCCTGTTTCACCTCCGGAATTCAACATCGCTCTTCTCTCCATCCTTTTCACTCTCTCTCTCTCTCTCTCAAACACACTCTCTCTCTCCCTCTCTCTCATTCCCCTTCTCTCACCCACCACCCCCCCCCCCCCCCCCAACCCCCCCCCCCCACC
>CAXITT010000296.1:432020-456874 GCA_964033795.1 Lymnaea stagnalis
GGGGGGGGGGGGGTTATGTCAATTATCTTGCTGGTTTTTTTTTTTTTAATAGACTTGACTCAAAAGGAACACGATGGTTAGACTGTATTAGATCTTAATATTACTAACTGGAAACAAACATAAGGAATTTGGTTGACATCATTCAACATTGTCATTAGCCTGCGAGCTTAAGCTTTAGCCTACCAGACCATACCATGAAAAATATGAGTGGGTAAGGTGTACACGAGTATAGGTCGAATAAGGGACAGTTTCAAAAAGCAAATCTTAATAACACAAGCCGGTGGTGGGTCTCGGTGGTGGGTCTCAGCGGTGGGTCTCGGTGGTGGGTCTCGTGCTAATGAGCAAAAAGGGTATTTAAAGGTTATGAGTAAGAATGTCATTTTAAAAATAGGTTACCAATAGGAATGTTTATTTTAAAATTCGCCTTATTTTAATGCACTATGACTGTTAAAAGTAGACACCACTCACACTAACATATTTGTACCCTTGAAGTGTCACCCTTGGTTGGAAGACATTTAAAAAGTTAGGCCACTGTGGAATAACAATTTAGAATAGTTGAGACGCGCAATGGGGTAGGCGGGGCTGGCACAGACAGGACAATTGGGAGAAGAGAGACCACATTTGTCTAATCGCTGATAACAACATGTCACAACCCACTCGACCAACGGCTAAGCAGATTGAGGCGTACTTTCCTAAACGTGTCAGACTGGCCCCTAGACACCTCCTTAGGAGGCTCCTACTCATTGGTCTCCAGTGACCAGCGGATGTACACAACCTTGCCCTGACTGTAATTAACTGCCACCTTTCATAGGAGATAACCCTTGAGGGATAACAAATCTATTGTTGTTGTTATTTAGTTAATTATCCCTCTTGAGTATTGATCCTCTCCTTAAATTTTTTTTTCCAAATAAATAAGCATTAAGAATGGTCAAACTATGCTAGCCGTTAGTGTAACATAAAGACATAATGAAACAATATCGAGAATATTAAGTGGAAAGATGACAAACTTTGTACTTATATATCTAAAAGGCCTAATGAATAATTTATTTTAGTGAATTTAGTGCTCACTGTCAGATTTGTATTTTTACCTTGATATTATATTTTATTTAATCGCTACAAGCATTATTATAAATTATAAAGCAATTTCTTCACGCAACAAATTTAAAAAAAACAAAAAACAAACAAAAAAACAATGATATAGGTTGTAACAACGGTAGCTTTAAAAAGGCAACTCGGCAACTGTATTTAAAAAAAAAGTGTCAAAAACTTGTACAGCATGTAAAGATGCTAGATATGGTTTTAATTTGGCCTACAAATGCTACACTATTACAATATGCATGAGTCAAGATCAAGCGATCCAACAAATCAACGTGTTCGTTTCGTTACCACCTTTAGATCTACCATTTGTATCTCAGCAACTTTTCATTCTCGAAGATGGCTAATCATGAGTGGAGTCTTAGTCTAATTTCCACGAAACCGAACCTGACATTCACTGACAATCGCGAGGCTAAAACCAATCAGATCAGATGTTCAGATAGTAGGCAACTAATTTATAAGATCATTATAAAGAACAGGATTTTTTTTATTTTCGATTACACTTGTGAATAAATAACATATATTGAAGAACCATGTTATTTTTCTGATATGTTTCTAATAAATTAAAGTCAAAGTGGGTCTAATTTTCTTGTCTACGATGTCGATCCTAAGATTAGTGAGAGTAAGTACAAGTACCATAGCCTGGGTACCGCGTAGATTCAAAGGAAAAATTATTTACAACAATCACGAGAATGCTCTATAGTCTATGTGATTGTGATCAAATATCGATGAGTTAGGCCTATATAATTATATCCAGCTATTTCTGGTAAATGAAGTTATTGTTAAGAATAATACAATACAATTAATACTCGTCCACCATATACACATATATAAGGCATGGCTTAATTTCATAAACTACAGTGCAAATTTACACATTAATTAAATAAATTATTCATCTTGAGTCATTGGCATGCACAACGCACATTGTTAAATCAGCAGTTTTAGAACCACTATTTTCAACAAAGCATTGCAGCTAAACAAATCGCAACTGGACGTACAAAATATTAATTAAATTGCACTCACTATGTTATTCCTTTGAAAATCCTTGTACATATGAATCTGCAGTAAAAACACTCGCATGCACACGAACCTCTGAGCTTCAGGTTGTGTAGTAAATTAATGGAAAGTTGCCGGCAGGAAGAATGCTAGGTCATGTGTAGTTTACACACACAGTGAAGGAATCTAGGCCAATCCATTGATTTTCAACTGCCATATTCCCACGACTGGCTTGGGGGGGCGGAGCTACATCGCGTGGCGCTTTCAGTGGGACAACATCGGCGTGATGTCACAGCTGCTGCTGGCCAAGTGACTCGTACATAGGAAAAAATGTTGCATTTATGACGTTGTGTCGTCGTCGCGCCCCCCCCCCCACTTCCTCTTGAGGTGTGCATATTTATTTCTTAAATTTAAGGCAACTGTTGAGAGTCCCTTATGAAAATTTAAAGGGGAGTGGGACAACATCGGCGTGATGTCAACGCTGCCGCTGGCCAAGGGGCTCGTACATAGGAAAAAATGTTGCATTTTTGACGTTGTGTCGTCGTCGCGCCCCCCCCCCCCCACTTCCTCTTGAGGTGTGCATATTTATTTCTTAAATTTAAGGCAACTGTTGAGAGTCCCTTATGAAAATTTAAAGGGGATTATCGCAAAAACAATCATAAACTGTTAAATGTGATGTATCTTCTCTCTAAAATCTGAACAATCTCATATTTTTCTCTTTATTGTTTTGATTACATTAAAGGGAGAAAACAAAGCCAAAAGGCAGAGCACTCTGGTCAAGCGTGACGTTTTAATTCAAATTATATAAACCTTACCACACAATATCCTATTTGACTACAAATTTCGATGACGGTGAGATTACCAACGCAGGGGCGTAGATAGAGGGGAGGGGCGGTCAGCTCCTGGGGGTGGGGGCACTTTTTTCTTTATAAGGACAGGCGGCATTTTCGACCGACTTTTTTTTTTTTTTTTTTTTTTTTTCCATGAAAGGGAGGCGGTAAATTCTTTGCTCACCCGGGTGAAACCAACTCTAGCTACGCCACAGTAGCAACGATGCCACGTTATAATAGGATACTACATCTTCAGGGTTGTTCTACATCACCTTTTTACCAAATTTCGACCTAAATGGAGTTATGAATACAAATTTAGATAGAACATTTTGTAATAATAACATTTTTTTTTTTTGCTATTGTTTTTTTTTTCTTTTTTTTTTAAGTTCTCGGAACGTTTTAGCAACTGTGAAATTTTAGACGAACTATTTCTCAACACGTAATTTAAAAAATGGAAAAAAAAGAACGAAGAAAAACTAATTAAAAAGGTGTGAATTGATAACAATGAAGATGAGTTTTTGGAAGTAGTTTACTCACCAAGAAGAGGCGTGGTAGGATGTCAAATCCTATTTCACAATGATTGAATCATTTAAAACTGCCAGTTTATTTCACTTAAGCATTATCACCTCGAAACAGGCTGAATTTGACAATATATTTTATTTATATGTATACTGCTGGTCTTTCTTTTTTTTTTCTCTCCCAACAACTCAAAAATTCACCTGAGCTTAACACAAACGTCACCTAATATGACAACACCAAAGTCACCAGATAACAACCGAAGCCAGTGCTGTTTCCCTCTGTTTCAGAATTTCAAATCAGAAACCCGCACGCCGCACACATTTGAAACGGTTGGGATCATACCCGCAGCGCGCGTGCACGTGCCACTCACGTGCGTGCTCTATTTTATAAAGAATTGTGGGCGCCAGCCATATATCGACTGGAAAACATGAATTTTTTAACATGCTATAGTGTTGTTGTTTTTTGGTATTTTTTATTTGGAAAAAATGTATGATTAGTAAAACTATCTATAAGCTGGAGCCAAATTTTGGTGTATACACTTATACTTACTTTGTACTTTAATTTTTGGGTTGTTTTTTTTCTTCTTCTCGTTCTTGTCTGCAATAAGGTTACTGAACGAAATTATCAACACTGGTTTGTATATGGGTGAAGACTCTTTCTGAAATTTGACACTTAAAAAAAATATATATTTAATATTAAAATTGGGTGCATTTGTTTTGCTTTAAAATTTTTAAATTTCCGCCACATTTATTTAGACTATTGTTTAGTGAGGGGGTGAACTATGACCACAAAGAAAATTCACAAAATTATTTGACAACATTGCAGTTAAATATATTACAATTAAATTGAATAGGTTCATTTTTTTAAATTTATTTTTTTGCGATTTTTTTTCTTGGGGGAGGGGGTGGGGGGTAGTTTCATTTTTTTCCCCCATAAATGTTATGCCCTATGCAGTGGCGTAGTTAGGGGGTGCGGACCGCACCGGGTGACACCAACCCTAGCTACTGGCCCTATGTTACTTGATAACGCCTAAACGTCTGTTTAGACTAGTACGTAAGCTGACACAAAACAACGTAGCCAAACAAGTGTAGGTTCATCTCTCTTTTTAGACTTTCAAGGTTGCATTTTATGTATCCTCTCTCTCTCTCTCTCCTTCCCTCCCTCCCTCCCTCTCTTTGTCTGTCTCTCTCCATCTCTCTCTGTCCATCGGTCTCTCTCTCTCTCTCTATGTCTCCATATCTCTCTCTCCATCTCTCTCTCCCTCTCTCTCGAAACTTTACCATTAAGTAATAACACACATTACAATTTATCCAGTTATCTACAACACACACAAAAATAAATCATAATCTGTTGTTTAGTACATATATATATGTATGTATATAATTGAGGAGCACATTGGGGAGTTCAATTTCTTTAATCAAATCAAGACAGGTTTAACGTGTATCCTTTGTATTATGATCGCAGCTTCGTAACAGGCGGGAGGGGTAGGTCAAAGTTCACAACGGTAGCTCCGTCTCACGCCGTACAGGGGCCGTGCTATGTGAAGCAGGAGGGTGGGGGTGGTGAAGGTCGTAATGTGAGTGAACATCTGAACAGTATCGATCGTGGCCACGCGCGCAAAATTCACGCGGGTTGCCATCTGCTTGCTCTTTTGTTCCTTCTCCCACCCAAGAGAGACACAGAGAGAGAGGGGGGGGAGAAGTAATACACTATTGTAAAGAGTAAAAAAAATATACAGAGAGAAGAGGAGAGAGAAAGAAACATAAAACAGTATTTAATAAAGATATTTTTTTAAGAAAGAGGGGGGGGGCGGGGCGGAGGGGGGTCTCGGGCGCCTGTAGTCTGTAGTAACTGCCCTCAACATTCCTAAAATTTGAATACATTATTAATGTTGAAAAGATCCTGAGCAGTTAATATAAACAATTTTATAATTTGGGGAATAGGCCAGAAATAGTATTGTCTCGGTCTTGATATTTTCAGTTTTCTGAAAGAGTTAGACGGAATAAACAAATAGAATAAAAGTTTAAGCCAAATAGTGGGGTGGGGTAAAAATTAATGAGCGAAAATATCAATTAAACTTTGTTCCCGACTCCCTTGATTTAGAGCTCCTGTATATGCATATGGCCATGGTGATTTTTTCATAAGATGAATGCATTGCTTTATCCGGGTTGAAATTGTCCTGTTCATATATGTTTTTTTTAAAATATATTTTTGTTTAGGCCTACTGCTTAGATATAATCATTAAGTTTTGAGTTGTTTCATTCATAGATTAGTTTTAGCATTAATAATAATAATAATATCTGGGTCAACTAAAATAAAAATAATAATAATAATACAAATCTTAGCAGTTATGTTACACTTTGATTTTTCAGAACGGACGATTTATTTTCACCATCAACAATCATTTACTAGGTCATTTAATTTATGAACAATAAATAAAAAAATGCTCACAAGACCAGGAACACCTGCACCTAAAGCACATCAAAGAATCTAAATTCAGTAACGCACGCGCAGGTGACAACCTTCTGGCCAATCGTCGCTTCGTTTATAACTCTGGAGAGCGTAGACGCTTGCGAGCTGAGTTTTGATTGGTTAACAGCGTCAAGTACGCGACGCTTTCCAGCGATACTGCTCATCGAATTGCGACTTCAAAGGAACAGCGACCTTAAGAGATGAATGCATCCAGCTTGCGGGATAACGGAATTCGGCTCACATTTAGACATTATTCCTATTATGAAACCATGAACACCAGAGACATGTGAGATGTGAGGTACCTTGGGACGCTATCGTCGGCAAAAAGACGAAAGTCAGAGTGATAGTAAAGATTATTATGCTCAGCTGTTGTATAGTAAGCTCAAGGCCCACAACCGTTTGCACCCCTCCAACGACCTGAAAACCTTTTAAAACTTTTCTTTTTTTCACTCCACATTTTCACAGATTATCAAAATTTTGAAAAAAGTCAAACTGATTTTAAAAAATAGGGACACATTTTAAAAAAATATCTATCTATCGCCAATATACCCGGCGTATCCCAGGATTGCACTCGCAAAAACAACGTCCACAGCTGTTTGATCAATATTGAAATTAAGCGCCATGTTAAAAATACAACTCAAAAAGTAAAAAAAAAAAAAAAAAAAAAACTTTTTTTCCTATAAAAAAAAAACTCAAAAAAAAAAAAAAAAAAAAAAAAAAAAAAACTTTATTTCCTATAAAAAACACATTTAGTGTTTCATAACTTTTGCACACCTTTCGTTCCCCGGTGAGATCCCGATCCCAGATGAATCCCAATCAGATACCGTTTCCCGATGGAATCCCGTTTTCCGATTGTATCCCGGTTTCCGGAAGGATCCCGACCCCGTTTGGGATCAAGGTTGGATTTCAATCCCGGTTGTATCATAATCCTAGTGTGATCCCTTTTCCCGGTGGTTTCCATATCCTGGTGGTGGCCCGATCCTGGTGGGTTCCCGATCCTGGTGGTGGCCCGATCCAGGTGGGTTACCGTTTCCCGGTAGGATCCCCTTTCCTGGTGGTGGCCCGATCCCAGTGGATTCTGTAGCCCGATGGGTGGGATCCCGATCCCGTTGGGATCACGTTCTCCGTGGGATCCCGTTTACCGATAGAATCCCTCTTCGATCCCGTTACTCGATGGGATCGCGTCACCGGTGGGTTCCAGTTTACTCCTTCCCCTTTGGGATCCTGTTCCTCGTTGGGATAATTTTTCCAGTGGGTTTTTGTTTCCGGTAGGATTATGCAGTGTATGTCTAAATAAAATCCCTATGAAAGTATCAAAATGAATAGAACTAAACCAAAATTTCATGACGCTTTTAGATCCCATTGTATATCCCTGTAGAACACTATAGAACTTTTAGATCCCATTGTATATCCCTGTAGAGCACTATAGAACTTTCTAAAACATTCTAAATTAAAAATAATGTCCTCCTTGAAACGTGTAAAAAAAATGACTTGCTAAGTAATTATTTTTCGAATACGAAAAAATAAAACCACTAAAGGCACTACTATAACTATATATAGTACATTTAAGTTGAAAGAGGGGCCCCAGCGGGTGCCCATTTCATAACTGTACCGAATTAGTTTGCCTGAGATTTGGTGCCCTATAAATATCATTCAGATAAATTATAGTGTTAAAATTTAAAATTTTCCCTTTAAAACCTATTTAAAAATGCTAAAGATATAGCTTTTTTAAAATTATTGAACTTTCTGGAAAATTCTAGATTGGATATTCTTAAACCGATACACCGATATTTCAGTACGATCAATGAAGGGTATTACTATCAAGCTAGGATTACATCCATCAATTCACATAGTGTTTTATAAGCCTATTAATATTGATATAGTTAATAAGGGCTTATATACGGAAAAAATGGCTCCAGAGGAATGGATACTATGATTTGAGTACCCTTAGGTATTTGAATATGGATAATCAAGTGTATGTGTACTAATTTTGGTCAAGATCCATCTATTCGTGTAGGAGTATTTGTTGCTAATTTTATTTGTATAGCTCATATAAGAAAAAAAAAAGAATTCGGAAAGCACATAAAAAAAAAAAAAAAAAATTCGGGCCCCCCCCCCCCCCAGCTCCAAACGGAATGTTATAAAAAGTTCTTAACCCCCAAGAGTTCATTCCGGATAATGGTAGATATATGTGTCAAGTTTGGTCAAGATCCATCAATCCACGTAAAAGAGTTGTTTTTTTAAAACAAACAAACAAAGCCACAAATTTCCACACACACACACACACATATATTATATATATATATGTGTGTGTGATTATATAGCGACGATTTTCCAAGCGCAAATTTTCAAAAAAATTCTTTTATTCGAACTGACCTGTAATTAGATTATTATTATCATTACATTAACACGGCTTGAATTATGTGGGTACCAACACCCGTTATCATGTTATCCGAAACACCACCATTACCAAAAAAATCGACGCCCTACTGTATATTTACACACACACAAGACACACACCCACACGTGCGCGTGTCTATGTGTGTGTGTGTTTGTGTGTATGTTGAGAGAGAATTAGAGGTAGTTGGTCCTTACTGAGTACTGAATGTTAAAAAAACTTAAAATATAAGTCATAAGTAACAAATGTTAAGAATGTGAAATTTGTTTTTTTCCCTTGAAAGTCTCCAGTTCCAGACATGGATCTCTTTCTTTATAAAAATAAGCATTAAAAATATGAAAAGTTTAATCAAAAAGCACCTAGACCATAAACGGTAATTAAATGTTTGAAATAATAGAACAGAATGTGCAACGTTGATTTTAACTGGTAAATTAAATTAGTAGTCAGTTAAATCAGCTAAGGATGAAAGTGGTATACCAAGGGACAATACTCATGTTGTTTGAATTTGGCATTGGTAATAGTAATACTAATATTAGAGTTATCCCGAGACATGTCGCTTAACAGTTGGGTAACTAGACAGCTGATCTTTTATGCAATTAAAAATAATTTGAAAAAAAAAAAAAAAAAAACTCAAATAGCGCCATTCCTTGTTTTTTTTTTTTTTTTTTTTTTACCGCCATCCACTTTGCAATCTGCGTGAAAGAAATAGACAGTCTAAGACAGGTTAATGGAGTAGCGTTGCCGTTGAACAAGGGCCATATTGTTGTAATTTGTAAATGATGCAAAATTCTACTCAGAAGTGTTCGTCTTGTTCGATAATTTAAATTTAAATATATATTTTTTTTTATCTGGAAATAGATATTATTGAAATATAACGAGATAATTATGAATTTAAAAAAAAATAAAAAAAATTAAAAAAAAGAAAGAAGAACAAACGCCAGGAAAAGGCAAAATTGAAATTTGCAGGCCAAATGACTAAAAAGACAAAATTTTATAAATATGGTATTAAAAGGCCAATCTGACAAGCCTCTTAATTGGCACCAACTGTGCATTGAAATTGAATTGATAAATTCGTTTCTGCTTCTGCCGCAAGAAGGCGGTGTGCTAACAGAAAGAGAATCAATTCTCAATTCCATCTCTTATTTTTATAATGAATTGAAATATTATATTTATATAATGTAATTACATCAGCTTAAGTATCCAAGTCTTTCGCATTATAAGCACGATTGCGCTACTTAATCCATCAACATTTCTTGAACGTCTTTTTCAATTTAAAATTTAATTATTTTCCCTATAATTGGTTGAAAAAATTGGTTTGGGGAAAAAAAAAAAGGGGGGGGGGGTGCATCCATAATGACGTCGCGCATCAAGTGGGGTCACAAATTTTTGTCTATTTGTTGTGAGGGTTTGTTTCTAAAATTTGTTACAAATTTGAGACGTTTTTGGAAGGAGGGGAGTGTCAAAATTGCCCTACACAGCGTGAAGTCATTTATGGATGACCCCTAATATTAATTATTTATGTGCCAAGATATCGTTTTCCAAGCGTCCTAAATTATCCCACGCTGGTATTGGTTGAATAAAACTACAAATATCAATTTTTCAACATGCATGGAGCACTCTTACAACCACCAAAACTAGCTAAAGAATATCATACCACTGAACAATATTCTCTTACGTACTAGTATTCCAAAACAAAGAGCGATTTAAAAAATAATAAAATGACTTAAAATGAGGGCCCATTGTGATTTTTCGAATCATTTTAAGATAATATGGTTACATTACCAATGAGTTGGCATTGAAATTAATGAAATACTACTTTTAGTAGTGCCACCCATTTCTTTCGTAAAACCTGGCATTGTAATGTTTGCAAAGCGTCTGCTGGAGAGACAACAACAGTAATTCAGTAATTGCATTGCAAGAAAGTAATAATCATAATTGTTTCAGATTAAAATATAACTTTGTTAAAATTCATTTGAAATATTAATATTTTTTAACGCAATTATTATTTATAAAGTGAAGTGTAGGCCGGCACAACGTACATCAAAACCATGGACTGGCTTGCGTATACCGCAGAGGTTTAAGCAGCTAAACCATGGTCTTTGCGAGTCTTTAACTTTTTGGCCTAACCAAGTTCCAAACTTTTGTGACAAATTACTTGTAATTGTAAAGACTAAGAGCAAATCATTTCTTAACGGCAAAATATCCAAAATCAATACTCCCCCTTCCCCATATAGTGCATAATTATTAATTACAATTAAAATATGGATGGACCTTTATAAAATTCTATCATACTGATTTTAGACATTTAAATATATTGACTCTGTGCATGCTCTATATAATAGTTTTATTTCCTGGCTTAACTATTACTTACTGTAAAACATGCCGGTGGGTGGAGGGGTATGCAAAAGTCAAAGTAAGCTTGTTGTGCTAGACGCCCTATCCAGAGCCGTGATTTGTGTAGGCCCCCTTTTTGGTTTTGTGCCCCCTGTTGAGCATCTGCCCATAACTCAACCCCATTCCCCGGCACAACAAATACAAAACTTAAAGTAGCACAAATCCTGTCCCACGTGCATTTTGCAATGGTTTCTGTGTGACAACATTGTGTTTTACCCTGAGAATAGCACATGCCATGCAATGCTCCCTCTAAGGTTTGTTGGTTTGTGTGCAAAATCATAAAGTTGTGTGCAAAATCATAAAGTTGTGTGCAAATTTTTACAGCATCAATTTTTTTGTGTGCAAAATTTTACAGCCTACAGACAAATTCACACACTTCAGTGGAAATTAGCTACGCGGTACTCAAAACTGCTGCGCGGTGTCTGTGAGATTGCTGCGCAGCCGCGCAGTTTAAAGGGAACATTGATACCATGCCATTCTGGAAACATTCCGTCATGAACAGGGTAAACGCAGACCTATCGCTTTGCTATACAGTTTGCTACCGCGCTGTGTGTTTCTAAAATTATGGTGTTTTCTCAGACCTATCGCTTTGCTATACAGTTTGCTACCGCACTGTGTTTCTAAAATCGTGGTGATTTCAAAAGATTCGCTACGAGACTGAGGGTTGTGAATGAACTGTGGATATCGTATGAGGGAGGCCTGTGTAAATTTGACAATGCATAGTGAAAGCAAGATGATTGAAATGATGACCATGCACATTGATATTCAAATGGTATACTGGTATTTTTTTGGATGTTCATATGACAACAGATTTATGAAAAGTTGTAGTCTACATCATGACTACATTTACATGTAAAAGTAAAATGTAAATGTTCAACTACATAAAGAATGCTGCAAAGGCAATAAAATAAAATACAGTGGAACCTCTCATAACCAGCACCTCTCATAAGGATTAATTCGCATAACGAGCAAAAAAAATTATGAAGAAGTTGCTCCCTTAACGAGGGACATTTCACATAACGAGTTACGCAGAAAGGGGAAGTCCCTTTTTCTCGACATTCATTTGTGAGCCGGAACTTCCGCGCCGAAGCATTAGTCTGTGTTTAGCACTCGGTCTGTTGGCGTATTGTTTTCGTGTGTGATCACCAGTTTTTACAAATTTTGTATTCAGACAGTATTCGTAATTTTTTTATGTGCAAAATGTAAAAACCTGTGCTAACTAAAATGTCTTCGAAGAAAAAACCACCAGAAGACAATCATAAGAGACAAAAAATAACTGTTGAAATGAAACGTAAAATCATTGAAAAGCGAGAACAAGGTGTGAGAGTGGCTAATCTAGCGCGCACATACAATCGGTCAACATTAACAATCTGCACTATTCTCAAGAACAAAAACAAAATTAAGGAGATGTATGCTTCAAAGGGAGTGTCGAGAATGTCTACGAAACGGTTACGTATTCTTGATGATGTTGAGAGTTTGCTTCTAATATGGATAAACGAGAAGTGATTAGAAGGCGACACTATTAATGAAAACATTATTTGTGAGAAGGCGAAACTTATTTTCGCTGACCTTGTTAAGAAAACACCAGGATCATCTACTGCCGAAAAAGAACTACAATTCAAGGGAAGTCATGGATGGTTCGAGAAGTTTAAGAGAAGAACCGGCATCCACAGCATTGTGAGGCACAGTGAAGCAGCAAGCTCTGACACAAAAGTAGCAGAGAACTTCATCAGTGACTTCAAGAAGCTCATAGATCTTGGGGGTTACCTGCCGCAACAAGCTTTTAATTGTGACGAGACGGCTCTCTTCTGGAAAAATATGCCAAAGCAAACCTATATAACAGCTGAAGAGAATGCATTGCCAGGCCACAAGCCAATGAAAGGCCGCCTCACGCTGCTATTTTGTGCCAATGCAAGCGGGGATTTGAAAATTAAACCGCTGCTTGTTTACCATTCAGAAACTCCACGAGCCTTTAAGAAGTGTAATGTCCAGAAGAGGAGACTAAATGTGATGTGGAGATCCAACAAGAAGGCCTGGGTGACACGTGACATTTTCACTGATTGGATCAATGAAGTGATTTGTCCTTCCGTAAAAAAATATTTGCTAGAGATGAATCTTCCTCTCCATGTCTTGCTTGTTTTGCACAATGCGCCTGCCCATCCTCCAGGCCTACAAGATGATATTCATGAAGAATTTAATTTCATCAATATCCAGTTTCTGCCTCCCAACACCACTCCGTTACTCCAGCCTATGGACCAGCAGGTTATTTCTCATTTTAAAAAACTCTACACTAAAACACTCTTCGAGCGTTGTTTTGAAGTTACCGAAGAGTCAAATCTCACTCTTAGAGAGTTTTGGAAAGATCATTTTCACATCGTTGCTTGCCTCAAGGTGATTGACAAGGCTTGGGAAGGGGTTACCAAGAGGACCCTCACTTCTGCTTGGAAAAAACTTTGGCCACAGAGTGTTGTTGAATGTGATTTTGAAACAGTACCTGTGGAGTCTACAGTTAACGAGATTGTGTCATTGGCCAATATCATGGGACTCGAGGTGGACAACAACGATATTGAAGAGCTTGTGAAAGAGCACAGTCATGAGTTGACCACTGAAGAGCTTATGGAGTTGCATCGTGTTTCACAGCAAGAAATTTTGGAGGAGAGCTCATTAATGGAGGAGGAAGTAACAGAGCAACAATCTTCTAGCGTGATAAGAGAAATGCTGAAAGCATTTGAAACTGTTGCATCGTACATTGAGAAGCATCATCCTAATAAGGAGATGACTATTCGTGCTAAAAATTTATTAAATGATAATGCTGTGACACGTTTTCGTCAAATTTTGAAGGGTCGGCAAAAACAAATGTCTTTAGACAGTTTTCTAGTTAAAAAGGATTAATTATTTGTCATAAAGTCTTATTTTTATTTACGTTTTTTGTTTCAAATCTAAATTGTATTCCAAGTTGTTACACTCCTTAACAATTCATTAGTAATTTTATTTGAATATATGTTAAACATTTTGAAAAATGAGTATTTTTTCAGCATGGAACGCATTATCATATTTTACATTGTTTTGTATTGGAAAAATTGTTTCGTTTAACGAGTGTTTCGCTTAACGAGTAAGATTCTGAAACGAATTATGCTCGTTATGAGAGGTTCCACTGTACAGCTTTTTATTCAAAATTATTCTGTGGTTATTATACATGTTACAAGTTACATACATTATACACACACTTTCTGTTTGTTTTCTAATTTCTTATTATTTTCAAATTCAAAGGCTAACACAACTAGTTCAAGTTTAATCTATAACACTTAATAATCTGAATATAACATATATTTGAAATATTTAAATTGCTACAAAATATTTTTTTTAATTCTCATGAAACTGCTGTTACAAATGAACATAATAATTTATATATAAAACATATTTGTAATTAAATGGGGGAAAAAAACAACAAAAAACTTGATCCCCATCTGGGAATTGATCACAAGATATAATTTCGTCTAGCATCTCCTCTACCACAAAACCACACAAGATCATATCTAACAGGCATATCTTAAAACCAGGCCAATGGTAAATTTTTGCTGTGGTGTACACAGACCTAGGTCCATGGTTTTGCTAGGTACAGCGCCGAGGTGCACGCAGCCACTTTGTATTATAATTTATTAATTATCGTAACGAAGTATGCTTAGTTACACTTTTTTTAGAGCTTAGGCCTCGGCCAAGTTATAGTAAAGTATTTTTTTTTAAATTGATTAAAAATTTAAATATGGCCTCATCAGTTTAGGTAGGCTTAAATAAATCTTAATAATAAATACAATGAATGAATAGCCTCTATAACAGAGGCCTATACCTACCAATATTTCCAAAATTTTATTTTAAGTTTGGTGAACAAGTTTTGAAAATGAACCAGGGACTGGTGCCAGATTTATTTATAAAATTTTCTTTATGTAATCATAAATAAAATTTAATACCGGTAATCCTGTTGTCATGTGCAGGTCAAGAACAACAGAGTAGGAAGGCTCGCAGACCGGTGCCAGTCTTTTGATCACCATATTAGGGGAATGCTGGCCTATACTTAAACAGTTTGAAACATGTAACATCCTGTGAATAGCACAACCCTTGGGGCTTGAGACTGATAAAAAAAGTGGCTCTGATGCTATTTGCAGGTCCTTCAATAATTTGAAAGAAAACGACATATGCAAATATGCTTTTGAAAATAAGAAATGAGAAAACAAGCAGTGCATACATTATCATTTACATGTATGACTATGTTTAATAGCAACAGAACAATCATGAAACGAAGAGAGATTTTATTGTGCTTAACCTTTCTTATTCATGTGGTTCATGACATAATTTGGTGCCAGCGCGGTAGGTGAGTGCTTTTTAAATGAAATGTTGTATATAACCTAACAGATGGAGCTAGCTGCCACAGAGAAAGCTGGGGCCTTAAAGACTGTGAGCTCAGGCTCCTCCCAAAATATGTATTTTAGGTAGTTAGTAATTAGTGTTCAACTAAATTTATACTATTTCTTTATTTTCAGTGGGAAAATACCAGCTTATCTATTTTAACGTCAAGGGTAGGTATTTGTTAACATATCACATTTTTTATCCAAAGTCTGTCTACGTCTCTTTAATTATATCTATTGTTGTGCTCTGTTCACACAAGAAGGAAGATTAAGCAGAAATTTTGTGTGTATTATTTTGTTCTATATTTCAAGCTTTCCCTATTTTGCTATATTTTTATTTTATGGTGTTCAGTTTCTGGGCAATCCATATATTACAATTGCAAAAAAAGTCAAAATTTCGGACACCCAACCCCACCTAAATACAAATGATAATCTTTCCACCTCCCTCCCCAAAAGGGTTAAATATTATTTTACAGGTTTTCCCAACTGTCTGTTTAACATAAAAATTACATCACATGCAATTGGAATGAAATAAAGAAAAGCGAACAGTGGAATTATTATTTGTCACATGGCTATTTATTACTGTTACGATATCTAGTGAGTTATTTGTAAAAACACAAAGCAACATTATGATGATAGTTACAAAACATTGCAGTGATATTTTTATGGCCTTTGAAAATAATAAGAAATCTCGAGTTTCACAAATCTACAAAATTGTCACACACACACCCTCCACCCACACTTCTCCCTCTCTCTCTCTCTTAATGTATGCATTCTATATGGATAGCCCATTATTGAGAACAAATTTGGCTTAATTTAATATTTAGACATCAGTAAATCTATTTATAAATTTACTTTATATATCAGGTCGAGGTGAAGCTATTCGACTTTTATTCAAGGACAATGGCATTGCATATGAAGAAATTAATTGTGGAGAGAATTGGCTAAAAGAATGGAAGCCTCAAATGGTAATCTTTTTTAGTGGATATTTATTATATCCTTCCTTCAAATATTTTTATTTATGTACTGTGATTTGAACATTAATAAGTCTTATCATTATTGTAGTTTTAGTTAAATGAAAAACTGAAGAAATGTTTTTCGCTATTTTTATCTTTTTTTTATAAAATATTGTAAAGGTATCAAATTTTATAAAAGAAAATAATTATACTGAAAAAGATTTTGTCAGTTTTTATAATTACTAGTTCATAGTGATATTTTCTAAACTCAATTTCTTAAATGAAAACATCATTTGTCAGCAAACATTAAAAAAGATATTGTTTTCTTCTTCTATATTTTGAGGGCCCACGATTAATGTATCTGGCTCCTTTGTTTGTAGAGGGGGTTTGCAATGTTTCTATGAATGATTTTGAAGAGGATACTTCCCTGGTTGCAAGGACTACTCAGTGATGGTATCAGGAACTGGAGGTTGGAAGGGCAGGAATGTGTCAAGTGTTGTCGCCTCAACTGTTCCTTTTGGAAGCTTGTTCCAGTCCTTGATTGTCTTTGGCAGGAATGAGCAGTTCTTGTACTGTGTTCTTGCTGTTATGAGTCGGAACTGCATGTCATGGCCTCATCGCTGTCTAGGGGGAGAGTGACGAGTTTCTGTTTAATGCTGGAGAAGTGGACCAGTCACTTTTAATCTTGAATTATTTATTTTATGATAAGTTGTTAAAAATATTTTTATTCCAGCAATTTGGACAGGTTCCTGCATTGAAAGACAATGACTTCCTCCTTGTCCAGACAAATGCCATTCTTCGTCATCTAGGAAGAAAACATGGTACATTGGTCATTCATTTTCTTGTTAAGAAAATGCTAAATTCTTGTTTTGGAGAAAAGTACCACCTATTTTAGCTTGATTTACTAAAGAAGTTAAAATTATCTTTAGTTTGTTGGCTGATTTGAGGAGAGTGGGGGATGTAGTGGAGATAAGCTACAGTAAAGATTTTAAAAAATTACAACAGAGAAGAATATCTCCATATTCTTGTAGCTACGTGAAGAATTCATTCAAAATAATTAGTAGTACAGGCAAGACTGCCATACTAAAATTTGGACAATGTGATGAATTACCAAATAGTCATGCTTGACTTGCCTAGGGTATATATACGTATATTTTATGTTAAAGGCTTTTATATTGAAACAATAGTTTTTTTTAGTCGCTCAAAAATTGGGATATTTATTAAAAAAATTCAGAGTCATCTACTTAGATTTTGCTTAATTTTCTTAATTCTGTATTGACCATTTCTATACATATATTATCATGTTTCTAGGACTCTACGGTAACAATGAACAAGAGGCTTCTCTGATTGATATGATCAATGATGGCATTGAAGACCTTAGAGTAAAGTACCTTACCTTGATCTATAAGAACTATGTAAGTTGAACTTTTTAACATGATTCTCCAATAAAATTATAAAAATCAGTAGCCTTTTTTTTTTACAACTAACAAAGAACTTCTTAGAAAATACAAGTAGTAATTATGTCACAAAAAAAACTAACAAGGCATTCAGCAACGTAATTATTAAAACAAAAATATAAGATCAATTTTGAAAAAAATGTCTTTTACTTTTATTCATTTTTTAACTTTTGCAATTTTGTTTCTAAAAGGAAAATGGAAAAGATATTTATATTGCAGAACTGCCTGCACAGCTCCAGCCATTTGAGGTAACAAAATATATGGTTACCTTTGCATGAAATCAAATATGAAAGAGTATTAACTGTTAATTTTTAAGATTGTCTTATATACTTACTGTGAAAATAAACCTTAAACAGGTATTTTTTTTTTTTTAGGAAATAGAATATTAATGGACCTTATTTTGTTTTTTGCAAACCGAATAATAGTTTTGGAAATCCGATTTTAAATTATTGGTCTCCATGCTCAAATACTCTCTTAGCGGACCTTATACACGGCCCACAATGTGAATTTCTGTAATAAACTTGGCGATATCTGCTTTCATTATTTTTGTTCTGAATATGTAATTATGAATCAGTTCTAAAATAGATGATATTTAAATTTTCAGCCTCATTCTCCGAAATACTGATTATATCGGTTAATGCATAATTTCAATAGGCAATTGTTTTTTAATGTTAATGTAATTGTAATTAATTACAAATTTTTAAGCTTACTTTTGAATAATAAAAAAATTAAAAAATTGAATAATTGTAAAGCGCTTAGAGCTTTATGATAAGCGCTATATAAAAATGCCTAAATAAATAAGCATTTTTAAACATTATCAAAACCAATAAAGGGAAATGTAATTATCGCTAAACATTGTTTATTTTTTTTTTTTTTAAATGAAGTTTTTCTGCTGCTATAAAATTATTATCTTGTTTCTTTTTCAGAAATTACTCTCAGAAAATGGAGCTGAAAAAACTGGTTGTTGTGTTGGAAACAAGGTATGGTAATTTCCCTTTAAAATCACCAGATAAGATAAGCAATATTGTCTTTGTTGGCTTTCTTGTCCCAGATAGTAATTTGGGGGAACAAACTGAATTCTATAGAATTATATGTTTATGATTAAGTTACTTGCAGTTTTTTTTATCTTTTTTGAGTAATGCATATATAGTTTATTGACAATCTTTCATTTTTATACCCTTCTGTTTCTCACTTCAGTGGTTTAAGTTCATTATTCTAGGTAAACCTCCTCCCCTAATAGTAGAATAGCTGCCAGCAATATAACCATAGCTGTGATCACCTGAGACAAATAAAAAACCTACTGCATCTTGGTCCTTATATATGAAATTTGTAAAAATCTTAGAAATTGCGCTGGTTATTGTGTATAAATTTTAATTTACCAGGACCTATTGATTAAAGTACTTTCTAGATTTTTATTTTTTTAAATATATAATTTGTCTCCTTTGTAAATCCTCTTCTATATATAATAATATAACTGAATTTTCATGCAATATTAATTCTTAGTTAGGTATGTCATAACATTAAAAATGTTTTACATAACTGTTTTATTATTTCAGCGATCTTTTGCAGACTATAATCTGTTTGATTTGCTAGATATCAACCAGGTCCTTGCACCAAAATGCTTAGATGATTTTCCCACCCTGACAGCTTACTATCAATTACAGTTGGCTCGACCAGGCATAGCAGATCATCGTGAATCTGAATCTTTTAAGCAGATGAATATCAATGGCAATGGGAAACAGTAAAGAATTAGTAAACAAACAAATGTTAAAATTATAATTCTTAAACTATTCTTTCATTTCTCTTTAAATGTCTTAAAAATATTTACTCAATGTCATTTAGAGTAAACTTCTTTTTAACTTTCTTTTTATTTGGCATTTTAAAGACTCCCTTATTTCCTTTTTGTAAAGTATAAACATGTTAGTGCATAAGTGTATAGTGATCCTGAAAAGTTAACTTTTTTCTTTTATGTTAACTTTTAAGTGTTGACACTTACTTTAAAGTTGTTTTTTCACAACTATCATTGAGCAGCTCAAACTAACACTATTGTGTTTTATTTGTTTGAAGTGAAAACATATTATTCAAATTCAATATTAATTGTTTTGTTCATTAGCCTTTGTAATTGCCATAGAGACAATTTCTTAGTGTCTTTCTTTCAATAAATTACAGAACATTGTATTTTTAATGTGTCTTAAATCCTTTATATTAACTTCACTTTTGTTCGTAGCTGGGAAGACCTTTAGACTACTAATTGACCCACTACTAGACTACCAATAGACCCACTTTCCATCTTTGAAAAAAAAAATATTGCATGTTAAATATTTTTTTACTTTTCTGAAATAGTTGGTGAAATAATCTGCGATGTAAAACGGGATGGGTCATTAATATAGTTCAGGAGCGTGAAAAAAATGTTCGGTTGGGGTGGTGGTGGAGGGGGGGGGAGGGAATCAGATCATTTATCATTGATTTCAAAAGGAAAAATCTCATGAACACTGTTTCTATTGCATGAAATTGAAATAGTCATTTTATATCTTTTTAATTGCTTACATTTTGCCAAATTTCAAAAGAAAGTTGGTTTTATTTTGGAAGTCTAGGAACAACTATACATCCTAAGGTGTAGGTTTTTCCAAATGTTAGTGTATTAATAGTTAGAAATGATATTTAGTGGTTTTTGTAGGAAATTATTGAATTGAAATGTTTTAATGAGGCTAGAAATAAAGTTGCATGTCAACACATAATTCTGGCTCTTTCGTTAGTATAAAATGTTTATATATTTTTGTTTTTAATTAGTTAATTTAATAGTTCTTATAACCATGTGGTAAATTATAATGGTATTAATAATGGTAATATCATTAATATTTTTCATACATTACAACGCTAAATGTATTTGACCCTTTTCAATGATTATTAGTGGAATATATATAATTTGAAATAACACCTGACTTTCAGTTTCAGACAACAAATCGGTAAAATTTTATCATTATAAATATGCAAAATTAAACAATTTTACCTTTTATTCAAATTCAAAAGGCTAGTGTCTCATGCTTGTCTTGATGCTTGAAGAAATTCAGTTTTATATTAAATGAGACCAGAAAGTTCCCAACATTATTAATATGAAATGGTTTGTTTTAAAAGTAGTATATTATAGAGCATCCATACGCTTATGTTATAACACATACAAACCAACAATGATGCAGACCAATATTTCATGAAAATTAACAAAAGTTCCTTGTGTTTTTAAAACTTTTATTAAAATGCTTAAGAAATGCATTTTCAGCAAAAGTAATGCTAAGAAAAAAATTTAACGAGGAATGTTAATTTATACAAGTATTACAATTGTGCTTACCAAACAATATATCTGTTTTACAAACTAACATTACATATTGCATGACTTGAGAATTGAATAGAATTTATTAGTCCAAAATAACATAAATTTGTTTGATTCTCTTAATTAAACCACTTCTTTTTCTCCAATGAACTTCGTGAAGGCTTTGAATGCTTTCTTTCTTCTCTCTTCTGCCTGGTTCTCTCTTATTCTTAGCTGTGAATATAGAAACAAAGTTATATAGTTGTTAAGCACTTCTTTTTGATGGAAAAAGTTTTTAGTCTTAAAGTTTAACTGGGTCTTAGGGTTAAAAGTTATATTGATCTTCATTTAGTGTCACTGAATAGTTATTTATTAAGCGTTTCTAACACATATTTAATAGTATTTATCCCTAAATACCAGGTACTAAAATGCATCCACATATTTTAACTCTTCCCTCTTGTCCACATTTGTCCCTCTTTTTTCTGCCCTGCTTGACCCCCTGTATATTGAACTCATAATTGCATCCAATTATAGCACACCTCTTCAGCTCTGGATGCTATCCAATTGCTCTGGCCTTCTATCATGCACGTTAGTGTGCATATAATGAGGAACAAACCTGCACCAACTGAGCTCCCCACCACAAATTGTATCGTCCTGTCTAGAAATGTAGGAATGATGTTAACAACTTTTTATCTTCAGCAACTGTTTTCAAAAGGTGCAACATTCTTAAGTTTTCTTTTGGGTCATGAAAAACATTATGCTTTGAATGATATTACGGAATCAATGATCAAGAATAGATTTTTTATTTATACACAACAATAATCATCAGTCATTCATACTATGAAGCCATTACAGTAGCTGTTTGTTAATTGAAGTTAACTTTCTGACAAGATTTTAAAATTGGAGATTAACCTTAAAAAAACTAACTTGTGCTGTTATGTATTGCTATTATTCTATAGGAATAGAAATGGTGTCTGTCAGTTATTTCTCAATAAATCTGCCAATATCTGGATCCGTGGGTGGGGGGGGGGTAGAAAATTTTCTAAAAATCTTGAAGGGCAGCATATTCTGCAAAGTGCAGAGTTTTTCCAAACGGGGAAGTAAAAAGCTTGGCGTAGCTATGCCAATGTCTGGATCCACCCCACCCCCTTTATCTCCTCCGATATGTATTACTGGGATATCTCCTAATCAACAGTTTCCTTACCTATGGTGAGTCGGGAACACCCATTCTCATCACAGTCAAATGTACAGCCACAGTCGTTGTGACCATCACATCTGTAGGACATGCTAAGACAATCCTTGTTCCTGCACTCGAACTCGTAGGATCTACAGTCTGAGGGGGACATTGCAGTGTTATAAAACTAAAAACTATACCATTTAGTTTTAGCATGGTGTTTTTTTTTTAAAATCTTTATGGCAACTTAGAAGGGATTAAATGAATTGGCTTCATTATTTTAATATTTAGTTGTAAATGAAACAGTACGGCTGGGAAATGAGCTCCATCAACAATAATGAATTCTGTAACATCTAGCTGCATAATTATAATTAGAACTATGGGGTCCCCCATAAATTATGCCACACTATTTTGGCAGAGTTTGAACCCTCCAGCTCTCCAATCATCACAAGAAGTTTGACTGACATACTAGCCACAGATCGTCACAAATCAATGGACTAGATGTATGGCGTCATTGATGGATGTCCGCACCTATAAAATGCCCCTGCTCGTTCGTATGCGGTGTTGCCTCCATGAAACTTTAAAGACAATTTCAGCTGAGTTTACAAACATTTGCTGGCCAGGTTTAGGGAGTTGACAATTTACATAAAATAATATTTACAAATTATAGAAGTAAAAGTGATAAATTAATTAAATTAGGTTTTAAATGGTAATGTTAACTTCACTTCTGTCTGACATGTCATTTATGACACTACCCTAGCCACATATGGTATGCACATTTTTTGTAAAAGCTCAACCAGACACGAGAAGTGACATTGCATACTAGTACTAGAAATAAATCGAAATATTGCACAGCACAAAAGAATGGAAACGTACACAATAGATATGAGTGGGACCACTGCCCACTTGAAATTAGTAGGAATATTTCACAGCACAAAAGACTGGGACCATTACTCAGTAGATATGAGTGGGACCACTGCCCACTTGAAATTTAGTATATTAGTAGAAATATTGCACAGTACAAAAGATTGGGACCATTAGTCAGTAGATATGAGTGGGACCACTGCCCACTTGAAATTAGTAGGAATATTGCACAGTACAAAAGATTGGGACCATTTCACAGTAGGAATGAGTGGGAACACAGCCCACATTAAATTATGACTTCTCATAATCTATTAGTACTACCGGTATTAGTATTCCAGTACTACCTTTACCTTGATTATTAAAACATCTGAAAAAGGAGATATCTGTGTCTACTCGGACATCAGTCGTCAAAACTCCAATCCAACTTTAATTATTATTGATACAAGCTTAAAGTAGATAGAAAAGGAACGAAGCACTTACCGGCAACCGGTTTTGTGTTATTCTCAGGTGGGGTCTTATCTGAGAACAAATTGGCATTAGATCATTTTATTTTTTCACAAGCCAGATGTTAAGTGCAATCCGGAACTACCCGACATCATATTTGAAATAATATCTCACTACTTTTTAAAAAAAATGTATTAACTATCATAATTAAATTTATTCTCACTCCCAGTACTTACTAAAATAAACCCAGAACATCGATGCCAGTCTGGTTGATGAGCCGTTGATAAAATCAGTTTTTAGTGTCACCCGAAGCCAAGAGTTGCTGGACGTGACAGATGTGTTGGATACAGCGTCACAATACTCGCCAAGTAGGGGAGAATACTTGCCACCATCACGAATCTGTTCAGAATACAGATTCCCTGTCTTAGTGAGAGTACATTCCCCTTCTTTAGAGAGATTACATTCCCTGACTCAGTGAGATCACATTCCCTGTCTTAGTGAGAGTGAATTAGTGCATTCTGTCCTAAGTGAGAGTACATTTACTTTCTTGTCTTAGTCACAGTGAAGTTAGTGAGCGTACATACCCTGTATTAGAGAGAGTACATTCCTTGTCCTGTTTACAGTACATTCCCTTTCATTTCAGTGTGAGTACATGTTACATTCCATTTCTTGTCTGATCGTCAATGAAAATCGCAAGTTCATAGGCTGCCGACCCTGGTCTGTGCTTATTATTTGAACATCACTCCCAAATTACGCCCATTATTTTAAGTCTCCGGTCTATCCTCCTGACTTACCTGCACATAATCGGAGCATGTTTTGTTGTAGCGCTCCCCAACAAACGATAGTTGAAATTTGATCCTGAACAAGGGAGGTGCCTCCAAGTACCAGACACAATATAAGTTGACATTGGCTGGTTTGGGGTACTCTGGGTTGTAGATGTAGCCGACGTCCCTTGGTTTCAACTTATAGTAATCTCCACATGCTGGAAAGTGGACAAAACTGTTGGGTAAACTTATCTTGACTAGCGCCAGATTAATATTTTGTACATAATAATAATAATAATGATATATTTTAAGTGGCCATCATGGGCGCCCGCAGGGTGGGGCAAGGGGGCACTTGCCCCCCCCCTGGATTGATTGGATAAAAAAATTTTAGACAAAAATAGACAAAAAATGTATTAAAGTAAAGAGAAAATAAAGAGAAAGTAACTAAGCTGATGTCCTGTCCGTTCGTTCACCATAAATACGCTACAGTAAATTAAAACTACATTTAAACATTACTAAAAAAATTTTGCGCCCCCCCCCCCTCTTCAAGCTCATCACTGAATTCACTGGGTTCAGCAAAGAAGGGAGCAGGTTATAAACAATGTCTTTCACGTCTTTCCTCACTATTGCTCTAATGCGGCGCGTGGGAGTTTGTTAATTGTTTGTCTTGTAGGAAGTGGCGTAGCTAGGGTTAGCGCCGCCCCCTTCTGTGATAAAACCTCTGCATTTGGCCCAAAGTGTCGCCCCTCTATATAAGAAAAAAGCTACACCCCCCCCCCCC
>CAXITT010000296.1:466254-565668 GCA_964033795.1 Lymnaea stagnalis
TATGGTAAAAATATTTTTATAGAGAAATATAGGACATGGTTAAATTGGAATAATATTATTAATTATATAATAGTAATATTATTAATATTATTAGTAATAAAGTAAAGCAATGCTCATTATTATTGTGTTATTATATTATTACATTACATCTCTGTAGTTTATATTTAATTGATAAGACAAGAATAGCCCTTTCCGATAACCCATTTTTTTTTTTAAAGGGGGGTTACCACTGATATATTTTAATTTTCTTACACATTTAAAAAATTTTTTTTGAAAATTCATAACTTTTTGTTGCAATAACCTATCATTACAAAGTAAAGTTATTATTTTGTGGGAAGGATCACAGCATTGGTACAGGTAAACAACTTTGTTGTACGAATTTACACAAAAAAGTAATAAGCTATTAAGTACATACCTCTGTATGAAATGAAACGCGTTGCCGGTCACAATGTTTACAATGTGGTAAAATGGTACCAGCTTGCTCAGAAAAATATGCGCTCTACGTCACTGATGACTAAATAATTTATTATTAGAAAACTGTGACGTGAAACGCAAAAAAACGAAAGCCTCGCCAAGCCGTCTGTTATATTGCCACAAGAGTTTTCCGTCAGTTTTCGGTCATGCGCAAACGGTATGCGCGAGAGGGTATCGATATACCTACTTAGTAAGTTACCGTCTGTTTTTGAAAGTGTCCAAGTCTATTGGTAGTTTACATAGGTGCTTTGACAAAAAATTTAAATATTGTCTGATTGACATGAAAGGATACATCATTTTATAGGGCTAGCTATAAAATTGACAATAGTCAATAGCCGTAGCCTTGTCTTATTTAATTTAAATATTTGGTAAATGAACAATTGAAAAATTCCAATATTATTATTAAGAATTACAGGGCTCACATCACCTCACAAAAGTGTCAGTAGCCATTGGCTCAAAATTGTAAAACACCCAAATATGGCCTAATAAAATCCACTACTTGTATACAGTAATACAGAATTAACGATAAAGAAATGCAAAAAATGATATTAATATAGAAAGAAATGTTGTTTTATGATTTAATCTCTATTCAAATTTAGATATTATTATTTTATTGAAGTTCTTAGCGGTATATTGTTTTTAATTTACAAAACTAAAATAAAAATGTATCAGACTAAATACTTTTTATTGGCAAATGCAAAGAAGCCATGCCATGACATATCACATGGCCGCCATCTTGGTTGCCATGGCCCGTGAACAGTTACGCGTTCACTCGTCGTGGCAACCAAGATGGTGGCCATGTAAAAATAAAATAACTAACGTCTGCTAAAATTAGGAAAAAACATTTGTTAAAATTTATTGAAAAAATGGATAGCCCAAAAAATGTTAGCCGGCACATGAAGTTCGTGGTGAACGTAGCTACTTCATTATATCCATCTAGATATTTGGCAAGAAGCGGTGACGACCTGCTCCCAGCGTAATTCAGCCGATAATAAATTTCACAGTGAGAGTAACTACCCGGTACCTTATTATATTCGTCTAGATATTTGGCAAGAAGTGACGATGACCTGCGGTCGTTCCCTTTCCGTGCGTAATTTCAGACGGTACTCACACAAAATAATTATAAAATAATGAAAACGCAACTTACAGTTCATGGAATACACCTTTACATACATTATTTAGGGTTCCACCCAAAAGAATATCCCGAAAATAAATAAAATACAATTCTGTCAATGCCAAATCCATTTTCAAATATGGCGGAGAAATTAAAATATAATTACCTAACCAATGTTGTCAAATTTTAATTTGTGGAATTTTAATTTTATTTTATTGTGGGGCCATAACATGTTACAGGTTTTTACTCTTTTCAAAGTGGTATCTCTTGATTTTTAAATAAAATTCCCCCTTATATAGTAATTAATAATATATAAGTTATAAGAATAATTTATAAAACTGTTTGTTTATGCCAAGTATTCTTTTTAAAAATCAGGTACGCCAATTTTGCTCATCTGCTGCAAGAACTGGGAAACTGGTGCAGGTAAATATACATTTTTTAAAGATATAATTACGTAATTTAATTAAAAGATTAATATGTCATCTGCATCTTTTAAAAAGAAGTGACATGGTGGGTTGACGTGTATCCAGGTTGGTTCTAAGCATTAATTCTTCATCCCTTAATTTTATTATGCATTATCTAATGAATCATTTTAACCACAGTATCAATGATCAAGTCCAAATAGTATTTATTACTTTATTATCTATATAATTAATTTTTCATTTTGATGCTATAGGCCCCAGTGCAAGTATATGGTGTTGAAGGTCGCTATGCATCAGCTCTTTATTCTGCAGCTGCAAAGAAGTCTAAACTTGAAGTTGTAGAGAAAGACTTGCAGTCCCTGCAGAAAGAATTGGATAAAAATGAAGACCTCCTTGAATATCTGAGAGATCCATCTCTTAAAAGATTGGAGAAAAAAAGTCAGAGTTGTGGTTTATCACATTATAACAGTAGCTTTGCATGATTTAATTTTTATTGTTTATATCTTTTTTGCCTCTGATTGTAATGGATAGAACTAGAAAATTACAGCCTGTAATTATATATAGGTAATTAATATTTTTGTATATAGGCAAGAACCAAAGATGGTTTTCCTAGCAGCAGAGTTGACTCATGTTGCTTCATCTCCATCTCTTCAGTCCATTTTTCCTGTTTATTTTTTTCTTCTGCTTTTTTAAAATAGAAGAGAAAATTAATTTTAATTGAAATCTTGTATGCGCGCTTTTTTGTACTTAACATATTTGAAAATCTTGTTTTTTTTGCCCCCAAAACTTTGTGTTTCGGGAAATTAAACTTGGATTGCATTTCTACCCCTTTTCATATTATTATATGTTCAATTTTATACATATCCATTTTTTTACATTTTTTTTTTTCCAGGAGCTGTTCAAAGCTTTATGAAAGACCAAAACTTCTCAGAGTTAACTGTGAATTTGTTTGGTAAGTGAGATACAATGAGTGAGGAATTAAACAAAAACATCAAGAAAGAAATTTAACCTTTTCAACCCATTTTTAAAAAGTTCAAATGTACATTCTTCATTTTTAGTTCAGGGAATGATGGTTAAAAAACAATAATATAAAGATAAAATAACAAAGTATGCTTTATAAACTTCAGCAATGAGTAAAGTTTTTTTATATGTGCTTGTCAGAGGCAACAAAGGATATGCTACCAGGCTCACTTTGCTAAGTTCAAAATTGAACAAAATATAAGTTGGTATTCACTTTTCCCTCAAATTTGTGTGTGTGCTTTCTTTTACTTGATGAAAATGATTATCTTAGCCAAGAGAATGTTAATTTGGAAATAAACTTTTTTTTTCATATTACACCTCACTATTACTTTGCTTCATTGCCTTGTCCTTAGCCAGAAGAATTTCTTTTGATCTAATTGTTTAATAAAAGCATTCATCAAATTAATTCAAGTTTAAGAAGAATTTCAATTATTTTAAACAACGATTCACAAGAACTTTTCAACAATTTTTTAGTATTTCTGTATTGCAAAGCATTAAAGATTATCAAGGAGGAATTCTAAACCATATCATTGAAAGCAATTTTTGATACAATTACAAACGGCAGATTTATGGCAGTCAACAAAATTTGACATAAGTAAAATGTTTGATTACC
The DNA here is from genome assembly GCA_964033795.1 of Lymnaea stagnalis. Classification (NCBI taxonomy): domain Eukaryota; kingdom Metazoa; phylum Mollusca; class Gastropoda; family Lymnaeidae; genus Lymnaea; species Lymnaea stagnalis. The sequence goes on from CAXITT010000296.1 coordinate 469,898, forward strand.
TCATTGGAAACAGCATATTAGCTACTTCCTGATTTGAACAAACAGTTATGCTACATAAAGGAAATCAGTTGAAATGTAAGTTTTAAAAAAAATGTTTTTCTCTACACTAGTCACCTTGGTTGACAATGGAAGGATGAACAAAGTTCAGCAAGTGCTTTCGACATACAGCAAGCTAATGAGTGCTCATAGAGGAGAGGTGATGTGCAACGTTGTTACAGCTAAGGTATATATAATGCTGTAAATTATTGGGGGTGGGTGTGTGTCTGGAATAAAGTTAAAAGTAACAATAAGTACTCTAAAACCATGTGGTTAACCCCCCCCCCCCCCCCCAACAACGTTTAATAGTGTAGACACTAAACTTCATCAGCCCCAAATATCTAACTTCTCATATTCTCAAATCAGATCAAAACATTTAAATACTGGAGAAAAAAAATCATTATGTTTTAATTTGTACATTTTGTTAATATCTTCTTTCTCCGGTTCACAAATTATAAACAAAAAGTTTTATTTTCAGCCTTTAGATGAAGCCAGTCTGAAAGACTTGAAAACAGCTCTCCAAGGATTTTTGAAGAAAGGGGAAACGCTTCACCTTAGTACATTGGTAATTTTAATACATTGGTCTGATTAATTTAAGTTATTTACTCCTTCAATGTTCGTTGTCTGTTAGTAAAAAATGTAACATTATATTCAAATATTTACCCCAAACATACAATGTTTACTTGATCTTACAGGTGGACCCTTCTCTAATTGGAGGAATGACTGTAACCATTGCTGACCGGTTTGTGGACATGTCCATGAGATCTAAAATTAATACCTACACTTCTTTGATCAAGGCAGCTGTTTAATTATGTGTTTTAAATAGCTTGATACTAGTTTAACATGACTGGGTTGCCGTGCTACAGTAAGAGGATACTTTCTGATACACTCAATAAAGATGTGTCAGTTGTAATTTGAAACATTTCCTTGTAGTTATTTATTTTATATCTGAGCAAGCCTGAATGTTACAACTTGATTAGGGCTTTGTTAGTAGAGGTTGAGCTATAGATTTCTGTATCAAAATTATGTAAAAGTATGTATTTGATAATTCACACTGAGAAAAAGAAATTATTTGAAATATAATAAATATTGTTAAAACTAACCTGACTTTTCAAATTATATCTTGTTATCTATGGTATACTGTGTTCTAGCATGTATAGAGATTTGATAAAAATCCAGGCTCATATAATCTTGTTTCAGTTGAAAGAAAAATCATAATTCTCATTCATGTTAAGATCTGTTAAAAAACAAATTAAACATTTTTAAATGATTAAAACTGGAATTGAAACTTTTTTAATTGTGGTATTGTTAAAGTTAAATACATTAGTTTCAATGAATATCAAACTTGACCTATTTTTCACAGTTGAAAGTGAAATATAAGGTGGCTAAAAGATTTAATATTACATATATTGATGAAAATAATAGTATTAGTGGTTTAAAAATTAGATGCTGCTATTAATTCAGCCTTAAAAATATAAAATGTAAAAAAAGCTTAATGCTATTGCTATGTGGAAAAGTGTGTTGGGAGTGGGGTAGCTAATTAATGTGTAAAAATGAGTTATGTCTGGCAATGTTTTTACTGGATGTTTTTGTTTTTTTTAAAAAAGGGGAAGGGGGGGGATTGGAGGGATTTTTAATGTAACAAAAATTATATTTAAAATGTTACAGCTCTGGAAAGCTTAAAATACTTTAGAGAAACTTCCATTATAATTGTAATTAAAAATAATACTTGTTTAAAAACAATTTATTAAAAAGAAAATGCAGATTGAATATTGTATCCCATGAAAACCACTACTATTTCTATATATATATTTTGTTGATAAACTTTTTCAAGCTCCTTGACTCGTCTGAAACAAAGTTTGAAGATACTCTTTAGAAACCACAGAAGTAGTAGTGCAAAAATAAAATGGTGGTTTTCCCCATCATCCACTTCACTTTGTAATATCTGGAGTACAATCTGGATTCTACTCTCTCCATTACTGTTTCTACTTGCCATTTCATTAACTGGGTAATATCTGGCGTATGCTATGGATGTCTACTTTCTCCAATACTGTTTCTTCTGTTAGTTAACTGGATAATGAGGATGAAAACACTGCTCTGGGCGATGAGTATGGCTTGGAGGGACAAGAGAGGGAGGGGAATTAGCATAGTGAGGAGAGATCATTGGTGACCTATGCCCAGAGGGGTGACCTAGCATGACATAGTGTTGAATTTAGTATTGTTTGGAGGGAGGTGTAGTAAAATGTTAAAAAAATAATGAGAACATGCTGACAGTGCACCATTATTTATGGAATAAAGGTAAAAAAAAAAGTCTTCAAAATTCATCATGTTTAGTTAATTTACTGGGCTACAAGAAGGCGGTTGGCTTCAATTCTAAGCAACTGACCGTTTATTACACGTAATAAGATGATCCTCTTGACTACCACTTCGAATTATTGTCAATCCACTCCTAAGATTATATGAACTAATTTTCTTTTAGATTTTAGTTGTTTAGTAATATATTTTAAAAATTTGTTTACGTCTTTGTTTCTGATTGCCCAAGAACGCGTATGGCAGTTTTATTCATTTTAGTGATAGTTTTTGCTGAAAATGACATCTTCTGCCTCACAATACTCCCATACATTTCCTTATAAAATGTACTACTTAAAACATTAAAAAAAACAATTAAGATTTATGTAGCCATAAAACTTTCAAAATTCTCTTTTCAATTTTTACTATAAATTATACACGAGTCAAAATTCGATATCAAATAAAAAAATAACATAAAATTGTGAAAGTTACCATTTTAAATAATACTAATTATGCGAGACAATTTTAAATTTATGAAGTTGAATTTCCATTTTCAAGCATACGGGAAGTTCCATAACTATCGTTTGTTGTTTGTTATCAAAATATGATTCCCCCTCCCTCACTGATTCCCCCATCACGCCTAACTCAACATTTCTCCTGTAGCGTAGCCACTATTTTTTTATACTCTTTTTACAACTGGTATTCTGTGCGTACCAGCAGCCCACCTTAAACCATCATTTTGGTAAGTAGGCATATTTAATCAATTTTCAAAGAGCTGGGCAGGAACTATCTGACTATGATTCTGATTCTATTATTATTATTTTCTATCTATCATGAGTCATACTTAGAGATAGATTCTATCAACCACTGTTTTTAACAATACTCATGACTCCTACTCATATATTATATTATATATAATGATAAGTAATTTTAATTTTTGTTATTGTTAAGTTAGACTATATTGTATGTAGTATGATAACCCGGCCCTTTGTGAATGTGTGTTACTATGTTCTATTATTATTTTGTAGTATGTATCAGTATCAGTACAGTGTACAGTATCATAATCTAAATCATATAGTTGCTAGTTACATGTCATTGATGTAGCCTACTATCATCATTTACTATGACTAAACTGCTGGACCATTCTTACCAAACTTATAAACCCACTATGACTATACTAAACTATAAATAAATTATAATTTATTGTTAAATTATAATTTAGTATCAGAGTACTATTACTAATCAATCACTGTACGGTACTAAGAATAAGAGCTATCTATTAATCGGTAATATCTTAATAATTTTTATATAATATATTATAATATATATTAAATATGTAATTGTAATGTATATTAATTTATTGCACTAAAATATATGATTACCAATCGGTAGCCAATCTAGTCTCCAGCCATATGAATATGATTGACTACTATTCATCATAGTGGGGATTTAATTAGGCTATAAGTTTAAGTATAGGCCTAGCCTACTAATATACTTTACTATTAATTATATTAATAGACTATAAACCAGATATCTAACTAAGGCCAGCGGTGAGATACGGCCCGATAGAAGTCCTAAAAATTAATCATAATCTTGACCGCTGTAGCTATGACAAATATGGTGGGAACATAAGACCATCATCTAATTTAATTTGAATTTGAGCCAAATGCAAAAGCAGGCCCATACAAACTCAAAAATGCCAACCTGTGGCAAAAAAAGAACTGAAATGAAAAAAAAAAAACCAGGTCAATGCAAAAAGAATGTGCCATTTACATGTTTTTGTAAAGTTTCTGTTTTGGATTCACTACCTTTGTTTTTGTCACTAGAGTTAAATTTTCCTTCATATGACTATGACCATGGTATGTTTTTAATAAAAAAATTTTTGGTTGATTAATTATAATTCTAAAATTTCATTGGTTGGGTAATTATAATATTTTAATTTTTCCACCATATTTGAAAATGGATTATTGCATGACGGCATGGTATTTTATTCATTTTCTGGTTATTCTTTTCGGTGGAACATGAAATAAAGTGTGTAAAAGTGTATTCTATGAAACTGTATGTTGGGTTTTCATTATTTATTTATTTTAGAATTTTTTTTTTTTATTGTTTTTCTTCATTTTTTAGTTTTCTTACCAAAATGTAAAGCTTCATCCATACAAGTGTTTTTTACTTGAGGCTTTAGGGCTAGTTTTACGGTTTGGAATACATTTAGGGCTCAGTTTAGGTTTATGAATACATTTAGTGTGCAGGTTATGTTTAGGGATAGATTTAGGGTTCAGGTTAGGTTTAGGGATACATTTAGTGATTTAGGGTTCAGGTTAGGTTTAGGGATACATTTAGTGATTTAGGGTTCAGGTTAGGTTTAGGGACATCTTTTCATTAAATTTTAACGTTTTATTCCTAATTTTACCAGAGGGAAGTTATTTTATTTTTCCATGGCCGTCATCTTGGTTGCCACAACCCATGAACCCATTAAAGTCCACGGGTCGCAGCAACCAAGATGACGACCGCGTGATACGCCGTGGCGCATTCTCTTTGTATTTACCAAAAACCACAACTGCATGAAAAAATTTACAGACAAAGAAAAAAACAAATGTGTTAAAAAAAAGTATGACTTATCATTTTTTTCATCATTTAAAAAAATATTTTGAGTGCATGATTGAATAAAAAAATGAGAAACCTCCCATTCACTGCGTACATTTTAGCATGTATATATCAATCATAAATGGCAGAATAAATCACATCTTTTAAAAGAAAATAGCCTGTTTTCAATTGCATAAAATTAAGCCATGCCATTTTAATAAATAGGAATGATGACTTATGCAAGTTGTTGATTGATATTACTATTAAATATCACACAAGCTGATGTTTAAATGTGGTTAACCACTCAAATCAGTTATTACAGGCTACAGTATCTTAGTATTAACAAATGATATCAATGAAATGTGGTGTTTCTAATTTTATATGGCCTTGTCGATTCTCAATGTGTTCATTTTGAACAGACCAAAAAGATTTAAGCTTCTTGTTGTCCAACTTTGAATTCTAAATCCAATGAAAAACCTTACAAAAGCCTGTACGGCTATACAACTTGGCAGATGTATAAAAACCGTACAAAGTATGGGCAATTCATACAGATTGGAATGTATAAATAATTTCCCTTGAAATACTAATTACTTTATTTTTATTAAAATTTTTCATTTAAATTATTTTTTTCCCCCCAGGTTTTTTAAAATTTAAATTAAAAAAAGATTTTTTTTTTTTTGCACTTCAAATAAGATATGTGCAATGTGCTGAGAAATTTGTTCATCTATTTAAAACACTACTGCCTATGCCTATATTCTTTTCTATAGACCAGTGGTCCTCAAAGGTGGCCCCTGGATATATATATAATATACTATTAATCAGCTTTTGAAGCCATTCCTCGCTGAGGTATTTTAAAAATATTGTTTACTCTGATGCAGAAATTAAATAACTAATTTTAGATTATTGAACGTTTCAAACATTAAAAGTATTGTCTCTGATAGGCCCCTAGGCAGTTGAATTTTGCCCCCCCCCCTTTTTTTTCCCTCAAAAAAATTATACCTTAATGTCACATCAACAGTGGCGTAGCTAGGGTTGCTGACGCCCAGAGAGGGGTAAAGCTTTTTGCCACCTCCTTTCAAGTGAAAAAATCTTTACAGTTGGCCTAAAATGCTGCCCCTCAAAATAAGGGAAAAAAAAGTGTGGCCCAGAGCAGACTGCCCCCCCCCCCCCCAAAACCCTTCCCCCGCTGCATACCAGTTGCTGGTACGTGTAACTAAAACTTTTTGTTTAATTTGGTGGGTTGGGGTTCTGGAAGGGGTTATGGGGAAAATTTTCATAAATTCATAAATGCAGGGATGCATTTTGGCACATACCTTAATTTAGTTTTCATCATAAAATTATGTGCTGTCTTCTTAATTAACTTTATCTTCGTTTGTTATGTAGTACACTTTTCCCGTGCTTGAACTTTGTTTCACCCCACATTAGATCCCTAGCAGACGGTAGCATTTGTTGTGGGCGTGGCTTAGTCTTTGATGTATCTTGTTTACTACAGGTTTCCAATTAAACATGGTTAGTAGGTCTACTAGTATCTTGTCGAAGGTCCTCAGTTGTATTGGAAAAGTAAGGGCGTTTCTAGACGCGTCGGTAGACCCACATATTTAAGGGATTGACAGGCACAGAGAGGGACGGAGATTGATAGGTATTTTTAACTTCACGAGACGTGTATTATTCTTTGTGTACTTATATGTGTTTATTCGCATTGATCATTCATCATTATTGATTGTCACATTGTACTAACTGTGTTAACTGTGTACCGGTTCAAGATCGACCATACTGTAAGTTGATGATTTGTAATGATATTTCTTTTGTTTTGTAGTTGTATTATTACTAAATTGAATCGAATTAATTGTAATTGGTACTGTTTGCGTACTTTTGTTATTTTATTTTTCTATGGTATCGTCCTTTGTTAGGAACTGTTTGAACGAGCCATAAATTTAAAATAGGAGATTAATTTCTCACAAGAGAAGGCAGTGCGTAATACGTTGCTAGAGATATACAATGCCCTCCCCCCCCCCCCCGCCCCCCCCAGTTTNCCCCCCCCCCCCCCTCCCCTACCATTTTTTTAAAGGAGCCATCCGAGCGGGCCCCCCCCCCCCCCCACACACACACACTTTTCCCTACGCTAGGGATATAGGCCTGTTTACGAAAAGGTAGGATAATTTACGATTTTGAGTCCCATGAGGCTATTGCCTGGGGTGGCCACCCAGTAGACCCCAACCTCCTTTTGTTTCACATCTTTTGGTCCCTTGGTCGCTGACCCACTTAAAATAAAAAGTACAATGCCAGCTATCCACCCCAGCTGTCGTCAAAAGACGACATTCTCTCAAAACCCTACATTTGACGCTGTCTGTCTAAGGAAACGTTTACTGGACTTGTTTTCTTCGGTGTGGTCTCACGGGGCTTGCAAACCCATTTAGTTCCAAATAATGTTTCCCGTGCTGCCAGTGCATTGGAACTTTTCACTAGCAAATTTCCCTTTTAACATTTTTAGTATCGCGTATCACCCTTTTTTTTTTTTTTTACCCAGTGGAAGGTTTTAATGTATTTGCCTGCTGCCTCTTTTAAAGCTTTAACTTTTAATCAAGCAATGTAATCTGATTTTTGGGGGGTCTCATTTTCCCTGTTCTCAGCCAGTGCATTGGAACTTTTCACTAGCAAATTTCCCTTTTAACATTTTTAGTATCGCGTATCACCCTTTTTTTTTTTTTTACCCAGTGGAAGGTTTTAATGTATTTGCCTGCTGCCTCTTTTAAAGCTTTAACTTTTAATCAAGCAATGTAATCTGATTTTTGGGGGGTCTCATCTTCCCTGTTCTCACATGACGACAGTAGCTAAAAGGCCGTCCTTTGATGAATATTAGCACAGGAAGACTTTTATTTTTTTTTTCTCCCCTTACTTATTTTTCTTCCCCACCTCTATAAATAATTTTTAAAAAATTGATAGTTAGACTTTTCTCAAGATCACATTAATAAAAAAAAAAAAAGATTCTTTGTCGCGAGGCCCCTAATGGCACGGGAGCCCCTGAAAGGTGCCGGGTCCTTAGGCACATGCATCATTTGACTTTAGGTTAATCCGGAACTGGAGTATGGTATGTCACACAATTTGCTTTTAGTGCCACAGGAGATGGTAACAAATTTGAGACCGCGGCGGTCCTGTTCACTCTCAATCACTTTTAGTTCAGGGACTCCCGACCCCCGAGTAATAATTTGATTATATGCCCTTGATTTGGATGACTCATAATTGAAATAAAAACAACTCCAAAAAACCGAATATAGTGTTACCCCTCATCACTGTATACGTTCTTATGGTAGAGAGGGATTTTAACCAGAACTTCATTTTCACCTGTTACCAGGAAAAGGGGGGGGGGGGGTGATTCACGTGGGGAGTGGGCAAATTGAGTTGCCACCTGGTTCAGTCTACCTGCCCCCCAACGTTCTTATGGTAGAGAGGGATTTTAACCAGAACTTCATTTTCACCTGTTACCAGGAAAAGGGGGGGGGGGTGATTCACGTGGAGAGTGGGCATATTGAGTTGCCACCTGGTTCAGTCTACCTGCCCCACTCTGTGTGTGTGTGTTGGTCCAACTGGGGGACTAGGCCCCACTTATATTGAGGATTGTTATCAATGTCGCCTCCCACGTGTAGGTCTATTTAAAGGAACATTGACACACCTCGGTGTGTACATAGTCTTCGGCAAAGACATCCAGTGAGTTGTGTGGAAAGTTTTGTTTTAAAAGTTGTTTCACTCATTGTGGACGGTGCGGGCCCGCCTGTTGGGAAAGAAACGATTTGTTCAATCATGGACGCGGTGGATTCTTAAGTTGGTGAGCGCTCTTTTAAAAAAAAACATGCTTATTTGAAAATACATCTGAATTAAGTCCAATTCATAACATGTATTTGATGTGCTACACATGTGTTTACAGTAAACAGAAGCTACATTGAAGAGCCGTCGTTCTTTAGAAATGTCCATTTCCAGTGTACCAAGGCTGGCGCACTATTAGGCAAAGATGTGCTATCGTCAATTATAAGTGTTGATTTATGCATGACTCGTGGTCCAATAGTTATTTACGGATTTGCTCGAGAGCTCCAGCACAGCTGTTCACTCTGGTTCATTAACACATGGCTCAGTGAGTTGTAGATGACGTCACATCTGTTTAATGACCCTGCGGACTGCACCATTTTAAAACTTTTTTTTATTGGCATCCATATTAGTCAGTCTGGATATTCATGTTAGTTGCCACAACAGAGTTGCATATGTAGCCTTAGTGGTGGCGTTGTTAATGTCATACATACTGGCAGTTTATCAGCAGTGGGTTGTCGACAAAGAAAAGATCCTAAGATAATTTCAGGCTCTCATAACGTGTTCCATCAGTTGTATCAAATCTCAACCATAGCTCGGATCACTCCGATATTATGAATTGTTGTAGACATTCTCGAATGTGATTTGTATATATTTTCTCTCTTGAGGCCTTTAAATTAAAATGCACCAGGAGGATAGGTCCACTCTGATTAACTTCGCTAGAAATTGAGCTGGGCCGTTAAGTTTTGTGTTTATCACAGCAGGCTCAAGTCTTTATTTTCTATGATGAACACTAGGTATGGAGCTCTTAACCTTCTCGAAATGCTGCACCAACTCTTTATTACAAAACATCATTCCCACAGCCAGGGACGGCATTTTCCCCCCCCCTCCCCCCAAGTTGTAGTTTTTATTTAAATTGCTATGTACTGTGGCGCCTCCAGTAACACCCTAACGAGCCGACCAAGTTTTGGTTTTTGCCCCCTCCTCACCCCCCACCCCCGGAAAAAAATCTGAAAATGACGCCCCTGCCCACAGCCCCACGATAAGAGTGCTACTCAAAAATGGAAATAAACCAAATTTTCTGAGTGGTCCCGCATCCCCTGACCACCAGGAGGTGGTCCCGCATCCACTGACCACCAGGGGGTGCGGGCGTCCCGGTTTAAGTAAACATGCACTAAGCTGCTGTCTAATATAGTCTAATTAAATGTCCACCATGATTGCCCTAGCATAGAGTTGGCTCAAGTCTTTGTGTTTATCCTACTGCTGGGGGTGGGGGGTCTTGTAAACATTCTCAGTAGACAATATCACTTGCTGATCATAACCTATTTTTAGTTCAAAGGAACAACCGGATCAAAGGACAATGCTTCCAGCCTCCATTCCTAACCTTCACTGCGATTACTTAACACCCGACATCACTTACTGCCATCCCGAACTTCCACAGCCATTATTGCAACACCTGACATCAATAACTTCCGCTGCCCTCACTGAGCTGAACACCTGACCAAATAAACCCAGCACCCCCCCCCCTTGCAACATCTTACATCATCAAAACATAATTAAAAAAGCCACACTAACATTTATCCTTTTATTCATTTTACGAGAAGGGCCGCAGATGACATTCTAAATATGGAGTTTTAGTGTGGGCTGCCGATAATATTTTAAATACCGTATAGGGTTTTAGTAAGGCCTACCCAGGGGCGCCTATTCCCCCTGAGTGGTGGAAGCCACCCCCCCCCTTCCCGGGTCTTTGGACTTGGTAAATTCTGTGTGTGGGTCATTTCAGTCATAGGTATTGATAATTTAAAGGGAGTTCACATCTTAAATACAAAAATTTAGTTAAAAACTGTTAGAACATTGTTGCAGGGCCGGCGCTAGGGGATGGCGAAGTGGGCGGCGAGGGCCCCGCGCGTTGCCATAGTATATGTATAATATACCTAAGCCTACTAATAGTTCCTAATCCAGTCAACAGAATATTCGGAATTATTAGATGGCCAAATGGTCTGAAGGTCAATCTGGCTCCCTACTATCTATAACGTGTTTTAATATCCTATCGGCGTCAACGGCCCCGCAAAATTCAATTTGCCCAAGGCCCCGCACCCTCCTAGCGCCGGCCCTGATTGTTGACTATTGAATAATAATGTTGATAACAATTATAATTTCGCTTCTAGCTCAATAATTCTTTTTATTTTTCGGCAATTAAAATGATACAATCCTGAGATAATATTAAAACATGCATTTTTAGGTCTACATTTTTTAAATTAAGGTCTACATTTTTTATTTAGGCTATAAATCTTCAAACTCACATTTTGGTTGTTAGACTGACTCTAAATAAGGGGTTTTCGTAAGGCCCACCTATGACATTCTAAATATGAGCTTTTAGTAAGGCCCACTTATTAAATTCTATAAATCGGGCTTTGTTAAGGCCCACCTATGAAATTCTAAGTATGGGGTTTTAGTGGCATGTATTTAGAAATTAGTTCCTCATGCCCCTATACCAAGATCGTAAAAAAAAAATTATTAAACCAAGCCCGGGTTTTGAGCTATAACATCTCTGCTCTCTGAAATGTATGCTCCACAGTGTTAAAACAACTTTCTATTTAACGTTTGAAACATGTAAATACTTTAACTCGTCTGTGCGTTTAAAATGAACGCTGAAAGTCAAGGGAAAGATGCGGGGTTTCCTTGTCGAGGGGGTGGAGCATGGGAAAGCCGTGCTGATGGAAGTGTGGAAAGAGCGTGCTCACGAAAAGTGCTGTACAAAATGGTAACACCGTTCGTAACAGTGCTTTTTTAATTGGGAAGATCATGGTCTTTGGAATAACCATAGCATCTCATTTCTGCTGAAATCAGACCTACGTTATGTGAGTTATAAAAAAGGTAACCCCAGCCAAAAAAAAAAAAAGAGCATATCTCTATGCCAGGAAATGCACTCGAAGAAGGGGAGGCCTTCACACACTTCGGCAATACCTTTGACATTAATGGTGGATACGAAGTGGATGTCAGGGCTAGAAATCGGAAAGACTATATCAGTATTTGTACGGCTAAAGAAAATATGGGAGTCAAAGGAGCTGACTCTGCAGATCAAAGTCAGAAATTTCAACACAAATGTCGAAACAGTCCTACTCAATCGAGCTGAAACGTAGAGAAGAACAGCGAGCATCACGCAGAAAGTACAGACCTTCGTAAAAATTTGCCTTTAAAAGATCCTGATCATCAAATGGTCAAACACCACCTGGAAAGGACATACCAGGAACCTATTGCTGAAGACATCATAATGAAAAGATGGAGGAGGATAGGGCACACTCTTCGCAAAGCCCCAGTTTATCACCAGACAATACCTAACATGCAATCCACCGGGAAAAAGAAAGATAGGAAGGCCTAAAGAATACACGGAGACGCGAGTTGGCGGCAGACACACACAGTATGAGATACACCTTGGAAGCCACTGGAAAGGATCTAAATCAGGGGTCGGGAACCTTTTTATCTGAGAGAGCCATGGACACCACATATTTTGAAAAGTAATTCTGTGAGAGCCATATCCTCCTCATCCTCATGTCCCTTAGTCCTTGGACCGTTGGGGCGCCAAAGATGACATGTGAACCATCCTCCTCCATCCCTCTCTGTCTTCAGCACTACGCACTGCATCGCCCAGTGTTAGTCCTGACCACTCTTTGATGTTATCCTCCCTTTTTCTTTGTCTTCCTCTTCATCTCCCTCCTCTTGTGGTGCCATATACGTTATGTTTAAAACTAAAAATTCAAGAAAATGTGTGCATTTTGTGTAATTTCAACACTAAAAATGCAATAAATATGCCTGTGAATTCCTTTTAATAAAATTGTTATGCTGTTGCTAATCTATCATGAGTATTTCTTACCATTAACGCCACTTTTTTTTTTTAATATTCGAACATTTGTCTGCGAGCCAGATGCAGCCATCAATAGAGCCACATCTGGCTCGCGAGCCATAGGTTCCCGACCCCTGACCTAGATGAAAGGAACATTTTTGTAGACGGCCTATATGGCCCAGACGAGGTAAAAGGCATAGTAAGTAATTCAGTTGCCTTTCCCCATAACTTTAAACGACAGTCAGCCCAAACACTTCCTCATCGAACTTCCACGATGCTGATAAAAAGGGAATGAGTGATTCGCACTAAGCTCGAAGACTGATTATACCAACGGACAACCGTAGGATATGGTTGGTTTGTTGTTGTTGTTTTGGCCACACAGTAACCGAATCAGTTACTGAGATGTGCGACGACACAATGAGATGTGCATCATTGACGTGTGACAAGACACAGTGAGATGTGCAGCATTGACGCGTGACAAGACACAGTGAGATGTGCAGCATTGACGCGTGACAAGACACAATGAGATGTGCAGCATTGACGTGTGACAAGACACAATGAGATGTGCAGCATTGACGCGTGACAAGACACAATGAGATGTGCAGCATTGACGTGTGACAAGACACAGTGAGATGTGCAGCATTGACGCGTGACAAGACACAATGAGATGTGCAACATTGACGTGTGACAAGACACAGTGAGATGTGCAGCATTGACGCTTGACAAGGCACAATGAGATATGCAACATTGACGTGTGACCAGACACAATGAGATGTGCAGGATTGACGTGTGACAAGACACAGTGAGATGTGCAGCATTGACGCTTGACAAGACACAATGAGATGTGCAGCATTGACGCTTGACAAGACACAATGAGATGTGCAGCATTGACGTGTGACAAGACACAATGAGATGTGCAGCATTGACGTGTGACAAGACACATTGAGATGTACAGCATTGACGTGTGACAAGACACAGTGAGATGTGCAGCATTGACGCGTGACAAGACACAATGAGATGTGCAACATTGACGTGTGACAAGACACAGTGAGATGTGCAACATTGACGTGTGACAAGACACAGTCAGATGTGCAGCATTGACGCTTGACAAGACACAATGAGATGTGCAACATTGACGTGTGACAAGACACAATGAGATGTGCAGCATTGACGTGTGACAAGACACAATGAGATGTGCAGCATTGACGCGTGACAAGACACAATGAGATGTGCAGCATTGACGCGTGACAAGACACAATGAGATGTGCAACATTGACGTGTGACAAGACACAATGAGATGTGCAGCATTGACGCGTGACAAGACACAATGAGATGTGCAATATTGACGTGTGACAAGACACAATGAGATGTGCAGCATTGACGCGTGACAAGATACATGAGATGTGCAGCATTGACCTGTGACAACACACAATGGAATGTGCAGCATTGACGCTTGACAAGATAGATGAGATGTGCAGCATTGACCTGTGACAACACACAATGAAATGTGCAGCATTGACGCTTGACAAGATACATGAGATGTGCAGCATTGGCGTGTGACAACACACAATGAAATGTGCAGCATTGACATGTGACAAGACGCAGGTAATACATGTCACCTGGTCCCGTACCTCACCCACGCATCAAACGTAACCCCACTCTTGTCATGAAACTTTTTTTTTTTCAAATTTATCTTGAACCGTTACATTTTGATACACTTATGCCGATATTTCTTGGGACATTGTCTTTGTTATTTTCCAGGGAAAAGATAACAGTGTTTATTCTAGGCGACTGGGTAGTGTTCCGGCTGTATAATGTCCTGGGTAGTGTTCCGGCTGTATAATGTCCCGGCGCCGGCTTTCCAATGATTTGTTACGGTTTATATAAATAACGGGGGGGGGGGGGGGGGGGGGGGGGGGGGGGGGGGGGGAAAAAAAAAAAAAAAAAAAAGGGGGGTGGTCGCAAAACAAAAATAAAAAAAGTGTGGGGGGGGGAGGGGCTTCAACAGGAAGCCCTGGATGTTTCAAAACTGTCTTAATGTGGTCTTTGATAAACCGCACGGTCGTTTGTTTCCAAGACTGTCTTCATAGGGTCTCTGTCACGCCATTTAATTCTACCCATGCACTTAAATATTTTTTAAAAAGTTTATGCTCTCAGTAAATGAAAAAGTTTAATACGGCCATGTTTTGAAGATGAATTAATCGATGAGTCATGGACGAGTGACCGCCAGCGTGCGGATTTCGCCTATTGTTTTTTTGAAATAAAAAAAACCAACAACAACTTGACCAACGCATCTGATATCAATAGAATGCCCACCTGCACTTGGATAAGTGTGAAATAACGCACAACAGGAATTTTGATGAACTAATTAAAAAAAAACAGCAGTGGCCAAACGAATATTTAAGTATGAACCGAGTATCTGAAGGGAGTCAAACGATACTTTGTGTGTGTGTACAACATGTCCAAGTGTGTAACTGGGATGGTGTTGGACAGCAGGTTCATTTGAGTAACTGGGATGGTGTTGGACAGCATGTTCATTTGAGTAACTGGGATGGTGTTGGACAGCATGTCCAATTGTGTAACTTGGATGGTGTTATACAACATGTCCAATTGTGTAACTTGGATGGTGTTATACAACATGTCCAATTGTGTAACTTGGATGGTGTTATACAACATGTCCAATTGTGTAACTTGGATGGTGTTATACAACATGTCCAATTGTGTAACTTGGATGGTGTTATACAACATGTCCAATTGTGTAACTTGGATGGTGTTATACAACATGTCCAATTGTGTAACTTGGATGGTGTTATACAACATGTCCAATTGTGTAACTTGGATGGTGTTATACAACATGTCCAGTTGTGTAACTTGGATGGTGTTATACAACATGTCTAATTGTGTAACTTGGATGGTGTTATACAACATGTCCAATTGTGTAACTTGGATGGTGTTGAATTGCTAACATGTTTGAAACCTTCTCAAACTTTCATGGGTCACTTAATTTTGTTTACCTGTAATTATTTGCCAACTAGCATTGGTTAAAAAAAAATAAATTACCGTATTGACGTGGTGTGTTTAAAAAACAACAACTATTATTTTATATTCAACTAGATGGTACGTCATGTGGTGTCCATCTCCAATTCCAGCAGCGGTCGGGGCGGTGCTGCGACAATGAACAAATAATATAATAGACGCCCCAATAAAGGCAATGCAAAGTATGGGCCAACACGCGTCTCAACATACAAAACAACAACAACAACAACAACTTGCTGTTGGTTTGATCTCAGGAAAGAACGGTTATTTGCAATAACAGGGTGGGCAACTCTGACGCCATCGAGTTAATGTGGGTTGTATACGTGGCAATAAATCTGCTTTTTGATTTGCTCCAGTCCTTCTCGTGTGTCATTCAAATTACAGGACCGTCTATCTCGGGGGGAGCCATTAGTGTCACAGCACCGCCGTTGTGGTTCATTCAAGCTGCAGTGCCGTCTGAATCGTTTGGACAGGGTTGACGTAGATTGGTAGGAGTAACGATGTTCTTACCCCTCATCAATCTTGTACAGAGTAACATGGAGTATACAAAGGACCGGTGTCATTACGTAACTTCATTTCCCCAAGTTCTTTTTACGCAGGCATTCATATTTGTTCTCATTCAGCCTCCACTATTCAGATGAAATTTCATTTTTTTTTTTTAACTGCATGTCTTTTCAATATTCTTATTTGCCTTTTCAACCCACAGTGGAGTATACGCCATTAAAAATTTCTTTCCAAGCCTTCCGGACTCTTGCTATCCTTTCCAACTCTTTCCAGTCTTTATTACATCCTTGTCGTACTGTCTTCGCCTGGTGTTTTTCGGTCTTCATCTTCCTCTTGATCATTGAGTGTTCCATACCAGTCCGTGCTTGTCTAGCGCTAACAACAAGTAACTCTGAAACAACAATTATTCCTCAGTAGAACATCTCCTTATTCACAATCACCTGGCAATACCTGGCATTATTTTTTTAAAAAAGCAAACACACACACACAAATAACAATCCTGTATTTTTAATTGTTTAAAAAGGTGTGTGTGTGTTTGCTCGTGTGTGTGTGTGTGTGTGGTGATCACGTGTTCATTGCACAACAAAAACAAATACAAGTGTAAAGTACAATCAAATGTTACAATGCTGCAAAGGCTTTTAAAACCTGCAATATTTGACCAGCTCTTGATCATTCGTTCTTTCGGCTTTGTATGTAATTGGAAACGAGTGAAACAGCCTGAACATGTTGAGTTTATTGTCTTGCTGTGTTTGATCTCAGACAGCACATTTGTTTATTATAGGTTTATTAGTCACATGTTCAGCACGCTGTGGTGACCTTTAGTAAATTTCTCATTCCCTACCGACGACGAGGGAACATGTTCCCGCGCGTTGACATTCTAGTTTAGCCCTCTGATGGGCGCGTGTGTGTGTGTGGGGGGATGAGGGGTGGGGTGGGGGTGACTTGGTAGTCTGGTACAGTGCACGATAAAGAGGGGCGCACATCTCGTAGTGTTTCCCCAACTGTTACATGGTCGTGATTCTTGATGCTAGACTGTGGGGGGTGACTTGGTAGTCTGGTACAGTGCACGGTACAGAGGGGCGCACAGCCCGTAGTGTTTCCCCAACTGTTACATGGTCGTGATTCT
Source organism: Lymnaea stagnalis (assembly GCA_964033795.1). Taxonomy (NCBI): domain Eukaryota; kingdom Metazoa; phylum Mollusca; class Gastropoda; family Lymnaeidae; genus Lymnaea; species Lymnaea stagnalis. The sequence goes on from CAXITT010000296.1 coordinate 487,117, forward strand.
TGATGCTAGACTGTGGGGGGTGACTTGGTAGTCTGGTACAGTGCACGGTACAGAGGGGCGCACAGCCCATAGTGTTTCCCCAACTGTTACATGGTCGTGATTCTTGATGCTAGACTGTGGGGGGGTGCTCAAGGTGTCAATGTAACATCAGTTATTATGAAGGTAAAGAATTTTTCTTTTCGTTTTCGGAACGTTTCGGTCAGAGCCTGAGAGAGAGCGCATTGTCCAGCGGCCATTTTCGGGGGGGGGGGTGTTTCTTGTTTTGTTAGATCAGTGGTTCTCAACCATCCTAATGTCGCGACCCTTTATTACAGTTCCTCATGTCGTGGCGACCCCCAAACAAAATATTATTTTCGTTGCTACTTCATAACTGTAGAGTATATGTTTTCTGATGGTCTCAGGCGACCCCCAGGTTGAGAACCGCTGTGTTAGATGAATAAATTGAAACTCCGAAAAGCTAAATTACCATGTACGTTGGAAAAAAAGCGGGGTTGGAGAGAGGGGTAATAAGATTCAGATATAGACTAGTGCTCGGCGAAGTCACTAGTTTAGACTAGTGCTCGGCAAAGTCACTAGTTTAGACTAGTGCTCGGCAAAGTCACTAGTTTAGAATAGTGCTCGGCAAAGTCAATAGTTTAGACTAGTGCTCGGCAAAGTCACAAGTTTAGACTAGTGCTCGGAAAAGTCACTAGTTTAGACTAGTGCTCGGCAAAGTCACTAGTTTAGACTAGTGCTCGGCAAAGTCACTAGTTTAGAATAGTGCTCGGCAAAGTCAATAGTTTAGACTAGTGCTCGGCAAAGTCACTAGTAGACTAGTGCTCGGCAAAGTCACTAGTTTAGACTAGTGCTCGGCAAAGTCACTAGTTTAGACTAGTGCTCGGCAAAGTCACTAGTTTAGACTAGTGCTCGGCAAAGTCACTAGTTTAGACTAGTGCTCGGCAAAGTCACTAGTAGACTAGTGCTCGGCAAAGTCACTAGTTTAGACTAGTGCTCGGCAAAGTCACTAGTTTAGACTAGTGCTCGGAAAAGTCACTAGTTTAGACTAGTGCTCGGCAAAGTCACTAGTTTAGACTAGTGCTCGGAAAAGTCACAAGTTTAGACTAGTGCTCGGCAAAGTCACAATTTTAGACTAGTGCTCGTCAAAGTCAATAGTTTAGACTAGTGCTCGGAAAAGTCACTAGTTTAGACTAGTGCTCGGAAAAGTCACTAGTTTAGACTAGTGCTCGGCAAAGTCACTAGTTTAGACTAGTGCTCGGCAAAGTCACTAGTTTAGACTAGTGCTCGGCAAAGTCACTAGTCAAAAGAGCCAAAAATCAGCAGCGGGACGATCAAAAAATTTTGAGAGCCAAATTTCTTGTTAAGAACTTGCGGTGGCTCGTGAGCTGCACACAATTTTCCGACCACTAGACTGTTATATTTATTTTTTTACGACTATTGTACATGTTGTTGTAAAGTCATATTTATTTTAATCATATGTACTATTAAAATGATTGTGTATAAAATAAGTGTGTAAAATTTGCGACCTCGGTATTACTTATGTAGCAACTAGCCGAGTTTGACCAGAAGTGTAGCTTAGGGGGCCAGAAGGGGAAAGATGCCCCCCGGGCGCCAGACTAGCTGGGGGGTGCGCCAAAATGGGCGTGGGTGGCATTTTATTGATGAGGGGTTAGAGTTGAGAGGGGTGTAAAAATGAATCCTGTCCCCTGGCGACAGACACTCTAGCTACGCCTCTGTGAGAGTCGCAGTTTTGCTCTTGCAACTTTTTGTCTTCCACTCGCGCGACGATAACTTGAACTTTAAAAAATTACTCCCACACAAAACACAACCCCCCCCCCCACCCACCAACCCCCCCTCCCCTTTCAAATAATAAAACAAAAACCAAGGAACAAATACAGCGCAAGTGTATAAATGTACGTACAGCCATTATACAGCAATTTAAACGGAGTCTCGAAAACCGTGTTAAGAAGTACGTCACAGGTTTTCTCCGTTGTCCGGTTGGTGTATAAATACACAACAACGACGAGGGAGATAGAGGGGAGGGAAAGATGAGGGAGGTAGAGCGTGAGGGAGAGAGAAGAGAATTAAACAAACCCTAAAAACAATAGATTTATTTCCCCAACTGTTGCAGAAAACAAAAGCAACTATTACGCACTACGCACCAAACAAACGCATATCAATAATCTCATTTAGCGCGGCTATCGGGAGAATTTTAGTTCGTGAAATCGGTCATCATGTTTCCTTCATGTTCCCCTTGAAAAACAGATTTTTGGTGGGGTGGGGCTGAAAATTAGATAGAACATTTTGTCATTGGCAAAGATCTCCGTGCCAAGTTTCAGCTTGATAGGTTGACGGGAAGTGGGTCAATTTGCCACCCAAATAGAAAGAAACACAGACGAAAGCGAAGTTAAGATAAAGGATTTTTAAAAAAACCGTGTTAAAAAGTATGTTGTGTCCTATCAGTTGTCTGTCTGGTGTATAAATACAACAAGGATATATATATATATAACAATTGCGGGGCCCAGTCAGGGTAGGGATAAGGATAATTAGTGAAAATTAAGAATTTGTATTAGAAAATAAATTCGTCTTTGCATTTTATTAATTCTGTACTAAATACAAAATCACGATGAAATTAACTTCACTTTACGAGCCTTGCGTGTGGCGAAGTCATGCAGTACATCATCAAAATTCCTTTTCTTACATAGATCACGCTCAATAGCAAGAATTGCCAATTTGTTCAATCTATCTTCGTGAATTGTTGACCTCAAGTAATTCTTGATAAGGTTTAGGCGCGAGAAGCTTCTTTCACCAGATGCCACAGTTACGGGTATTGTTAAAAATATTCTGAGTGCAACAAAGTAGTTTGGGATTATAAGTTATAATGGTTTAATTTAATAATTTACACCTAGAATTAGCGCGGGGCCTATGAAAGTGCGGGGCCCACTGCGGCCACATAGGTTGCAGTGGCCTAAGGCCGGCCCTATATGTATGTGTCATCTTTTTTGGGTTAGTTACAAATAATGCTTCACATTTTATGCATCGATGGCAGGACAAGGTGCCTAACACGTAGGTCTTGGAAATGCAAAAAATGTGTAGCATATAATCCGCTCTTAGAAAGAGGTGCCTTTGCTGATTAGGCCATGTATGGAGAATGAAGGAAGGTCGTATTCCAAAGGATTTGCTGTATGGAGAGTTGGCAGAAGGGACAAGATTTATTCTCGCACTTTTTGCACATCTCACCATTTTAATGGCGGCTTCCATTGATAGTTCATGGTTTTTTGTCATTTTATAGCAATTTTTTGTACCTGGTGACCCATATCAATGTTAAAAAAATATGTGNCCCCCCCCCCCCCCCGCTTCCCCATCTTTACTTTACTCTATATAACACAACCTACTGTTGTGCTAGTTTGAGCCGATTGTTTGAGCTATGGTGAAATAATAAAAAAAAACCCGTGTGATTTGAGTAAGCAAATGTTGTAAACTTATTATAATAGTTTTATTAATATATACGGGTATTGACAGAGAGTAATGGAATTTAACATGGCCACGCCAATGGCATTGGCATGACGTTGATTCTTTACAAAAAGGTGTGCAAGGACCAATGGGTTAAAACTTTCAATCTTGAAAAGACCAAAGAGTCTGTATTCGATTACGTGACGCACATTGACAGGGCGTTGCTTGGCGCCATCAACGGGGTGCCCTTTTTGGTCTCGTGGGGGAGGGGGGGTATATATTTCATGTTTCTTAATCTGTCAATGAAAGCCTTTCGTGGCAGGCGTGAGTTTTGTTGTTGTTTAATTAACCGAAACATTGCTTCATACGAGCATACAGTTTATTGATTACCCCCCTACGCAAACATCGATAAATAAATTCAAGCCACAATGACGTTAAATAATCCATGAGCCAAGAGCTTCCCAAATTTTAACAGCTTGCAGACTTCCTGGAGGCAGTTATAATTATCTGCGGTAAACTTCAGGCCGTCAATATTTTATCAACAGTTGAAAACTCGATGGACATTTGTAGAAGTTAACATTTAGCTCAGCGGTCTTAGTAAATGGTCCTTACACACAATGTCCTGGTCCTGGGTGTCTGAGGTATAACAATACTAACATAGCAATTTGAAATTAATGTTGCTCTTAAGGTAATTTTTATTTACATTATATTTTTATGCATTTTAATTTTTTTTTTTTTTAAACTTTGGTTTGAATTTGACGTAGAGCAGTATTGTTGTAGAGCAGAATTGTTTTAGAACAGAATTGTTTTAGAGCAGTATTGTTGTGGAGCAGTATTGTTGTAGAGCAGTATTGTTGTAGAGCAGTATTGTTGTAGAGCAGTATTGTTGCAGAGCAGTATTGTTGCAGAGCAGTATTGCTGTTGAGCAGTATTGCTGTTGAGCAGTATTGTTGTAGAGCAGTATTGTTGTAGAGCAGTATTGTTGTAGAGCAGTATTGTTGTAGAGCAGTATTGTTGTAGAGCAGTATTGTTGTAGAGCAGTATTGTTGTAGAGCAGTATTGATGTTGAGCAATATTGCTGTTGAGCAGTATTGCTGTTGAGCAGTATTGTTGTAGAGCAGTATTGTTGTAGAGCAGTATTGTTGTAGAGCAGTATTGTTGTAGAGCAGTATTGTTGTAGAGCAGTATTGTTGTAGAGCAGTATTGATGTTGAGCAATATTTTTGTAGAGCATTATTGTTGTACATCTGTATTGTTGTAGAGCAGTATCACAAATAAATAATACTCATTGATTACTACTAGCTGTTGCTTAACTAAATCTAGAGTATAAAAGGGGGGAAAGGGGGGGGGGGCGCCAGTGTGTGGGTAATTGACTTAAAACAGAACTACACACTTGTATCTTAATGTTATAACTGGGGGGTTAGTGTGTAGGCAGTTGACCTAAGTCAGAACTACACACTTGCATCTCCATGTAAGTCAGTTGCCTTGATTGGCCTAATTTGTATTGTACATATGTTGCCATGTTATTGTTTACATTTCAAATTATATTCGACATTTCCAAATCCAAGCTAGTATTTGAACAAAGTTTTTTTTTTTAAATATATATAATCCACTTGTTCACAGATGTTGCAGGAATCAAAGGAACCTGATCTCACTTCATCCATGTCTTTATTTTTACCACATTTGTGTGTCTCAATTTTGCAAGGTGAGAAGATGCCATCTTGGTGTGGGGGGAAAGGGGGGGGGGCATTTGTGAGTAGTAATACAAAAAGGTATCTAAAGGCCATCAGCTATTTAAAGTAAGTGGCAAAAATGAATCAATCAGCATGGAGCCTTATTGAAGACAAAAGAAAGTAATGAGCAACTCTGCCTTTGACAGTTTCAACTTATCAGGCTGGCCAGAGAGGGCACAAGCCAGCACTGTAGAGAGTGATGCATATAAATGTCACCTGTTTGTATGATGTAATTTTTATTTAAATGGCACGAAATGTCTACGGATCGAATAATTAACAAAATCAATGTGCGTGTGTGTGTAAATCGCTATAAAATATTTAAATTCTTTTTTTTTTTATATTTTTTTTTTTTTAAGGTCCATCCTTTGTTTATGCAGAGTGCTAGCGGCCCTTGCTGCCACCTTGCCTGAAAATTTTATAAGACCAAAAGGTAAGTCCAGTGTGAAAGAGTTGTCGAATGCCTAATGATTGGAGATTATGTGTAAATCGCTATAAAATATTTAAATTTTTTTTTTTTTTATATTTTTTTTTTTTTAAGGTCCATCCTTTGTTTATGCAGAGTGCTAGCGGCCCTTGCTGCCACCATGCCTGAAAATTTTATAAGACCAAAAGGTAAGTCCAGTGTGAAAGAGTTGTCGAATGCCTAATGATTGGAGATTTATAGGTTGTTGATTTATCTGTCAAATGGCTCCCTTCACTGTCAGGTTCAATTAAGCACTGATGTTTCTAAAAGCTCTCTTTGCGATCAGGTTTTATTAAGTACAGGCAAAAAAAGAAATGAATTCTATCAGTCAGCAAAGCTGGTTAATATTTTTTTCTTGGATTGGGTTACAGAAAGTGATATGAGTGATATGTCTAGTGGCACATTACCAGGAAGATGAGTTAATTTCATTCAAAAAAATAAGAACGTCTATAAAAACAACTTTCAAGACTGAATGTTTATAATAATTGAGATTTTTTTTTCCCCTCAGCACAATCCAAGGATGACATTAGGCGTGTGCCCCCCATACCAAGTCAGTCTTTAGATCTGTCACTGTTGACTGAGCAGGAAGAGAAGATCATTCAAGCAGTCATTCAAAAGGATGAGCTGGAGAGAAGCTACCTTGATGCCAAGATCAGGTAAATATATATGAAAGTCAATGAATTGGTTTATAAGTCCAAGAAAGTAGCAAAAATATAAAAAAAAGGGCAGGCTACACTGCGCGGGGCACTTAGAAATAATGCAAAGTGACACAGGAGTGAAGAAGGTGCACCACCAAAACCACGGAGGAAAACGGCTCAAAGGCAGACCCAGTCTTGGATGGATGGATGATGTGGAAAATGGCCTACAGCAGCTGGGAATTCAAGCATGGAAAAGAAAAGCATTGATGAGGTCTGAGTAGAAGGATGTGGTGAGGTGCATGGGCTGTAGCGTCACTGGGATGGATAAGTCAAAGAAAATGAATGGCTGTATACAAAAATGTCTTGTATTGCATGGGCGCTTTTGGGGTCAAGGAAAATGATGTTGGTGAAGAATTCTGGGTTTGAACAAATCTGATGTTATCGCTAATGGGGGCCATTGCTAGCTTTGTCTTCATAGAATAAAATAATAAGCATTAAAATTGGACTTGGTTGTTTGTTATAATATTAATAAATAAAAGTGGTGGGTGGCCGAGCGGTCTAAGCTGAGTCAATCACAAGCTTGTGGACTGGAGTTCAAATCCCCAGCGAAAGCATAGGCATGCACATAAAAAAAACGACACAAAAAACATCCCGGATGGATGGGACTGGTTAACCTTGGATGGCGACTCATTTAAGAGAAGGCAGAGTCTATCAAAGCCCAATAGGGCGGTATGACATTGACCAAAAAATAGCTCAGTGAAACACATATAAAAACACTGCTGACCATCTACTGCATCCTGGTCTATATCCAGTCGTCTTGACCAAGTCTTACCATAGGATCAAATAGGCAACAACGAGAGAGTGAGGCCAACGAATTGAGCAACTCTCCCTCACTTTGAACAAAATGCAGCTCAAGTCGAGGCTACTACTTAAGCCTTGGTCATCCTGGCTTGCAAAGGATGAACAATATATGATATTAAAAACGATAACAATGTTAATTACAAGGAGAAGCTGTCTCTGTTTTTTTGATAAACTTTTAATCAAAGCACATTACAAAATAGTAATAGGTACATAAAAGTAACAGTTTTATTTATTTGTACATAAAAATGAAGGCAAATATTTGATTTATAAAACACTGCATTGGCCTATTTTGATAGCATAAATGCTCAAATACTTCATAAGATAGGAAACCAAATTACATGTCCTGAAGATTATTACCAACGATGTTAGTTCACGATCAGGCAAGTTAAACTCTTCATTCACAGTGAAATCAGAAAAGAAATACAAGAGCTGAGGAAAGCGGGAGCATTGACCTCTGGTGACGACCAAAACGCAATCTGCGCCCGATGCAAGTACAAGTTTCCATCGTTTATCATGCCGCTGGCTGACCACGGACAGCGGTGCGTCACCTGCAAGTTCAGAGTTTGCAAAAAATGCAGTACCAGAGAGCTTAGTGGAATGTGGGTCTGCATCTTGTGCTTCAAATACAGGTAGATTGCAAACACCACCTTTTTTGTTAATTGCTTTAATGTGCGTCGGAAAGCTCTTTAATCGGGGAAGGGTCGTGTTTAAAAATTAATCAATGGTTAGTGGGTTAGTAAAACAACAAGTAAAGTTAAAATACAAAAGCTGGTGTATTTCTAAATAATAGATCTATAAAACACCCCAGAAGTTGAATATCAAATATATAAAATAATTTTTCCTTTTTTTTTTAAAACTGTTAAACTATATTCAAATATTTAAAACCTATTTCCAGGACACAAAGATTTGTATGGGAAAGGGAAAAAAGTCTTTAAAAATCTTTAGCACAATGTAGTTTTAATTGGACATTGGTGGCTGTAGATCTGAACATCTTTGATTGGCCAATGGATGGCTGTAGATCTAGACCTTTGATTGGCCCATTGATGGCTGTAGATATAGATCTTTGATTGGCCGATTGATGGCCGTAGATCTTTGATTAGCCAAAAGATAATTTTGTCTTCTAGCTGTAACTGGAGACTGACTCACTAAGAGACAAACTCTGCTTTAACTTTCAGTCAGGAGAAGTGGTTAACCGGAGAATGGCTGTCTAAAGGAGAAGCTATTGGCCTGCAGGGCTCCGATCTTTTACGGGTGTCATTACGGGATAGAAGTAAGTCTTTCTGTGCTCATGTTTGTGTGCCGAATCTAACACACGCTTAACAAATTTTATAAGCTTTCAGTCTAAAATATATACAAAAATAACTGGTGTAGACAACTCTTCTTATTTTACTTTTGCAGTAAGTAACAGTGAATGATCTTCCTTGATGACTCAACATCTGGTTCTAAATTTAAGCTAGTAAAATTTCAAAGATGTCATTTCTATACCCTTTGACTGTACACATTAGATTATAATATTCCCCTATTCTTTCTACACATCTTCATCAAACAATATTTCTCATGAAGTAATGTACAAATCTATTAAAATATTTGTTGAAAAACTACCAAATACAGTCATTTTGCACATTTTGCTATAAATTCATAAAATTAACCCCCCCCCCCCCTTATAATCTTTCTTGAGTTATTTAAGAACCATTTCTAAACAGAGATCATAGATATGGCATAACATTTTGTTCCACAACCACACTAAAACTCAAATCTGAAGCACAACTACCCATGAGAATTTCTTTTCCTGTCAGTTTATCATTCATCATGCACCAGCTATTCATGCACAGGAAAAGGACGGCATCGATAAATGTTGGTGAAATATTTTGTTGATGGTTGTTGTGTTAAGTGTCTTCCCTGTCACCACTGTTTGCTCTTGTTGACTTGTTTGTTTGTTGTCATCTTTTTATATTCCTGTCTTGACTTAGGCTTTCTCTTTTATTTGCTATGGAGAAGAAAAAAAAGGATTTCTTGTAAATATGGGATTCTACTCTTTAAAAAAAAAAAAATTATATTAAGTTATAGTTAACAAAACAATTGATTTGTATGGGCTACATGTCAAAATAAAGCATTCCGTCGAGGCACACAAGGAATAATCATGTAACATTCCACATGTCAGTGTGATGTCCTGATGCTGTCATTTTTAAGCTCACTTGCTTCTAGTAAACAAATGTAACATCATCTTTTTTGTTTTGGTTTATTGGTACATAGAGTTTAATCAAAAGAACACCGCAGTTATTGTTTTTTTATAAACATTTTTTACAATATTATTTTTTCCAAAATTTTTGTAACATATTTACCCAAACCAGATCATGGGTTGTTTGTTTTAGTAGATAATTCAAGAATATGAAGAGAGATGTATTGTTTGTATTTATGACTCATCGAGAATAGTTAGCAGGAACTGTTCACAGATCATCAGTGCCTTTGTCAACATTGTATAATCACTCAGTTTGAATTCTTGACTGTAATTTGTTTCATGATACATTGTTCAGGTCAGATCCATTCTTACCATGTTTCTGTGCACTGATGTTTCATTAATTAGAACTGCTTTGTTAGGTTCAAGGTGATTGTATTACATGTGTGTAACTAGATGCAGAGATATCACATGGGAATAAATTATGCCACCCATTTCAATAGTTAACGCCCTTGCATAATTCTTAGGTTCAAGCAGACCCTATCACAAGGTTGTTTTTTTTAAAATATAGGTGGGTTGGGGGTGTTGTGTTATCAGCGAGGACTCATTTTCATATAGGTCTTCAATTTCATAGGGATCTATAGCTTTAAAGATAAGCTAAAAACTTTCAAAATTTCAATATAAAAAAATTCTCATTGAAAGTAGTTAAGAAATGAAATTGAATAATTTATTCTTTTTGGTTCTAAAGTACGACTAAATGTGTCATTTCCTAACTAATTTTTTGGAATAATTTTATGTCAAGGGAGCTGGGATTTATGGAGCAACCCATGGGAAAAAGACATGAAGATTTGTGTGGAGAGTCTTTCCCTTGTTATTGATTCGGTGAAAGCTGGGTGTTAAGCTGAGCCAACTAATAATAAATGAAGTCATCTTAGAAGGGAGAGCTGTTTTATTATACATTATTGATTGGCGTAGATGAGGTCATGTAGCAGCTCTTCTTGGTTTTATCATCTTTGATACATGGATGGAAACTGACACTTGCCACATCAATGTATTCATGTTTTATAAGCTACCGTTTTTTAAAAGCAATTCTAGTTTGTTGATGGATCATGCTGTTGGTGTCCTCAGTAATATAAAAAAAACACTCTTTGCTGAAATTAACTTCTTTTTACTACAAAATTTGAAAAAAATGTTGCCTTTCCTTTATTCTGTCGTTGCGCTTGTACAATTTTCAAAAATTTTAATTTAAACTTTAAATTCCACGAATAAGAAAAATCCCCAGCTCTTTTCAAGGTATACATTTTTTTTTTTTTTTTGTGTTTTGAATAATTCAGTCTCAATTAGTTGAATATTAAATACTCTGAAGTGGAAAACGTGCAGGCGTTGACCAGCATGCTGTACATGTCCCAAAAACAATGGCTTTTTTTTTATTGTTACCGAAACACTTATTTTCAAGGTATTCATTTTTTTTTTTTTTTTGTGTTTTGAATAATTCAGTCTCATTTAGTTGAATATTAAATACTCTGAAGTGGAAAACGTGCAGGCGTTGACCAGCATGCTGTACATGTCCCAAAAACAATGGCTTTTTTTTTATTGTTACCGAAACACTTTGTAAGTGCTTGATGCGTTTGAGTTAACTGGCCTTCGGCCCTAAGGAAGTAGGAGGACAGGATATTAGTGAGCTTGAACTCTCTCCATTATGTCTTCTCCTATGGCTGTGAGCTGAAAAGTATGTTTTCATTTCTATTTCAAGGGAAGTCACATTTTTTTATTTTAAAAATTGATTGGAATTCAAGGTTAGTGTAACTTTGATGTGTCTGATAGGGTCTCACGTAGGAGAAGTTAATGAACTTAAAAACTGGCCAGCCCTCTGATAACTTTGATGTGTCTGATAAGGTCACGTAGGGGAAGTTAATTAACTTAAAAAACTGGCCAGCTCCCTGATGACATCCAACTGAATCACCAAGCTTTATGGTTAATTATTAATCTGTTCGACCTAATGCCACCTTGCTGGTGTTTCTGGGTCAATGAAACATCCATGTTTAACAGAATATCAAGGAAACACAATTACAGGAAAAGAAGAATAGTTCAGCTCAAGTTTCTTAATAGTTAAACTTACAAGACGCGCAACTTTTTATTTTATTTTTTTTTATTTTTTATTATTATTATTTTTTTTTTTTTTTTTTTTTTTTTTACAAAATTAAGGGGAAAAANTTTTTTTTTAAGCCCTTTTCAACTTTTTTTTTTTTTTTCCTATAAACCCCCCCCCCCCCCAACTCCATTTCCCCATCCCATGAAACTATCTGTGACTACTACAACAAAACTAAAATATGACTGAAGCCAGTGTTGTGTTTTAGGGGGTATGACCTGCTGGCCACAGCTGCAGTTCTACTATTTAGAATCCTGTTTAAATCTAACAAACAGAAGCATTGCTTGGCTTCTACCCCAGACCATGTCTCCAAACTTTAGCCCAGATACCTACAACAACAACACATTTTGTAAATATAATATTACAAGGTTCAATGCACCTTTAAAAAAACAAAACATTTTTTTCTTTCTTTTAGAATGTGTTAGTTTGAAAATGTTCACATTACTGTATGTGTGTAAGAACCTAACCTGCTAGTTTGAAAATGTTCACATTACTGTATGTGTGGAAGAACCTAACCTGTTAGTTTGAAAATGTTCACAGTGGTGTATATGAAGAAGAACTTTCTTCCACAAGTGACCTAAATGTGTTTCAGGGAGGATTTATTGTGCATATGATACAATCTTACAATATTTTGTCTCTTGTTTTTTTTTCTTCAAACCAGCAAAGAATGGCCTCCAGTTCACTTTTTAAGCATTTTCCTTTTTTTTTTTAAAAAAAAATGTTTGCTATCTGTGGATAAAGATTGTTTTTGTTATTTTTTCAGATCTTATCTCTATTTTAATAAGTATAATCTACACAAAAAAAAAAAAATTGATTTGATGCTTTTTTCCCCCCTCTTTTGTTTTTATTTTGGCATTACAAGCTACATCATCTGGAACTGGGGTTATATAAAGCTAAACCAACAGTGACGTTGATGCTTCGCCTCTGGTAACACAGTTTAAATTTCAATTTTTTATGTGCTACTTTCTGTGGGGCCAGCTGTTGTAGAAGTGTGTTTCCAAATCAGGTTTCTTCCCAGTAATATTTCCAACACTGCCCCACGACAGGTTCATGTGAAAAGCAGGTTATTTAATGATTAAGTGCATTATTCAGATAGCGCGATTTCGTCCACGAATGCGGGAATCTAGACATAACGAGGGCCATCAATCACTTTGAGCCAAAGACGTGATCTTCACAAATGTCAGAAATCAAAAAGGTGGTGCCAGCTGATGTGGAGTGTGTGGCTAGTGCTGGGATGGGCCCGTGTATCCAACCTATAATTGATTGGTCTGGTCTTAAGGTGGCCCAATTTACTGACCTCTTGTCCAACTGACAACCTCTCTATAAAAAGCATTTTAACTGTACCCACTCTTGTGCTGGACTTTTCACTTCATCTACATTTAAGGTAAATGATAGCTGCATGATCCTGAGCAAAATCAAATAAGTTTTAAGTGGGTTAATTAATATGCGCAGGCATGATCACATAATATGGCCTGAATGAGTGGGGGGGGGGGTCATGGGTTATAAGTCATAGGGGTTATAGGTTAAACAAATGACAACTAGCAGCCTGTTGTCATGTAACATGGTTGTCTTCTGACATGTATGTAGAATCTTTTATATAGAGGAGTTTTATTTTTTTAAACAATGCTCCTTAACTTTTGTAATAAGGATATTTTTAGTTGTTTACCTATTGTGATAGGCATATTTTTAGTTGTTTAAATATTGTGATAGGCATATTTTTAGTTGTTAAATGTTTTGATAGGCATATTTTTAGTTGTTAGATTTTGTGATAGGCTTATATTTGGTTGTTATAAATAGGGATAGGCATATATATATATATATATAGTTTATTAAATGTTTGTTAATATCATGATGATCCCTTTGGAAATGTTCGATTTATTAATATGATGATTTCCAGAGCGATCTCTTTTAGATTTTTAAAGAGTGAAACTCAAAGAAATGAAATAGTTATTGGATGCTGTGTTTGGGTAAAGATGAAAAGATAAAATTACTTTTGTTTAAAAATGTAATAGAAATTGTTTTTTTGGATGCTCATTTTGGGTAAAGTTGAAAAAAATCAAATTACTGTCTAATAGAATTGTAATATTCCTCTCTGATTGTGTAGAATTTCAAGAAACATTCTTATATTCTCATAATTTCTTCATGGGTCACAAGAAATATTTACGTTCTTAGGTGTGCTATGTTTCATTTGGTCAGCTTTTGACACCCCGGGAAAATAAATTAACTTTTCCCTAATTTATGCTAAATAAGTGCTGAAATTGTGGTAAAACTGTGTTTCAGTAACTGCAGACTGAAACGAAGCAGTTTACTGTTGCGCCATAACTGTTAGACTATTCCTTTGCACCTTGACTAGAATTGTTTATAAGGTGAAGCTATGGTTATTTCATCACCACTGAATTACGTCATTTTTTGGGGGGCAAAACTTTAATCAATTGTATAGTCACCATGAATTAATTGCTGCCGGCTCAAACAATGAACCTATTCATGACTTACACATCCCTCAGACTATGAATGTTGAAATATTTCTTGAATGTGGCACTGATACCTGATTGTTATAAGACTTTTATTCACCGCTTATATTTTATCTAGTGTTCAGTTCAGGCAGTCAGCATTATATGCTAATATAGTTTATGAATTTTCAAATATTCCCTCCAATTTAGGCAACATCAACAGAGCAAAATGCATGTTTTAAAATGTAATATCAAGTGTAGTGCTATACTATGTAAGGCATTAGTACCTGTGCAATATGTAACAATGATTCGTAAAGAATGTTTACTGTCCCATATCATATAATGTTCTGTAAAGGTAACTATCTCTGAACCTAAAATCAGGTCACTTGATCCTCTCCACTTTGCTAAACAGGATGTTGAATTATAAAAAAAATTATTTTTTTTGTGTGTAAATATTCTCACTTCTTCCATTCTACTTCCTTCGTAGGAATAAATGAGTGCAGACATTTGGACAAACTGTTAAAGTGTAACATTAGATAAAGCAACCCAAAATCTTGTACATGCCACGGTATCGGAATCAATACAGCCAACAGGTGTTGTACAATGATTCAGTTTTTCATTTAAGCATGGGGGGGGGGGGGGGGGAGGGGGGGGGGGGGGGGGGTGAAGAGATTTTCCTAACCACTATCTGTGAGGATTATTGATAGATGGCGAAACATGAGTTTCTTGTGGAGAATTATTATTTTATCAGGTAAACAATAACAGTAAAAGCTCCACGTGTCAAATATGTGTGTGCTTGTACATAGAGATATATAGATTTGAACCATCATGAGGCGCTTACAGACTTTATGTCAAAGATAATTTTCTGTGATGGCTAGTCAAGTTTAAATGAACTTAAAACTTGTTAATGATGGCTAGTGATGATTAAGTTTACTTCAGATTAAAACTTTTTTTGTATGTGGTAGCTTGTTAAATTGTACATTTTCCGTCATTATTTATACATGTCTTATATTATAAATGTTGCGGAAAAAAACAACTTTTCTTTCATGACTTTATTTATAATTGTTTTGAAAGCTTCCTAATTAATTCAAAGATCCCCTATGAGTCAGGCTTAGAACCACTGTTCTAGTGGTATTGTTTTACAGTGTTTGATTCTAGTTTCAATCATCACAAGTAAAAGCCTAGAATATAAGAGAAGATAAAATTCTTTTTTTTTTATCCAATAACTGGAAATGTTTTTGTTTTTTTAAAATTACAATGTACATATTTATTTTCAGCACATACATAAATATTCTTACTCAGAAAAAAGATTTTTGAACTAGCACAATTTAACACAAGACTTCTGCAGTATTTCTCAAGCACAAAATAATCAGTGGTCATGCAACTCTACTCATTTTTGTGACAATATTGACTTCAAGAGGAATTATTTTACATTCTGTAACAGTCCGGGGAGCACACTGGTAAATTCTGATAGATTGGGGAACAAATTAATCTTTTTTATCTTTCTGAAAGAGGGAAAGAACTCATCGTGATCTCAAGTATCTGTCATGCAGAAAGTGCGATGTATCCACCAAATTTTAATAATTTTTTACAAATGATTATTGCTTTAAATGGTTCTTCAAGTTCAAGTGAAGGTAATTTTGTTTGAGCAATATTGCTTGCTTTCTTGGTAAGACTATTTGATGAGTGTTTGATGAGAAGCAATGAATTCCCACATCAGCAAGTGATATTGGAGTTCAGTAGGCTTCAAACTGTTGCACTGTAGAATATGTTAATAATTTATTAACAACAAAATTGTGTAATTTTTTATGAAAGAAAAGTGTTCGATTCACATGTCCGCTTATTTATAATGTTTCACCTGGAAATGGGTTATTGACTGGAGATGTTTTGTCACAGACATTGTATAGAAAATATCTGTGTGATAAATGAAATGATAGCTTGGGGGACCCATCAATTCAGGTTTGGCTGTCTCTGTGGCCATGGAACAAGGAAATGCTGATGGTTGTTATAGATTTATTTGACATGTATACAACCAGACTTGACAATGATTCGATGTTGAGTGTGAGAACTGGTGAACGGAGGCAGGTTGGGACTGAGCTGGGTTGAGACTGAGGTTAAGATTGAGTTGAGATTGAGGTGAGTTGAAATTGAGGTGGGTTGAGATTGAGGTTGAGATTGAGGTGGGTTTAAATTGAGGTGGGTTGAGATTGAGGTGGGTTGAAATTGAGGTGGGTTGAGATCGAGGTTGAGATTGAGGTGGGTTGAAATTGAGGTTGGTTGAGATTGAGATGGGTTGAAATTGAGGTGGGTTGAGATCGAGGTTGAGATTGAGGTGGGTTGAAATTGAGGTTGGTTGAGATTGAGGTGGGTTGAGATTGAGGTGGTTTGAGATTGAGGTTGAGATTGAGGTGGGTTGAAATTGAGGTTGAGATTGAGGTGGGTTGAGACTGAGATGGGTTGAGATAGAGGTGGGTTGAAATCGAGCTGGGTTGAGATTGAGGTGGGTTGAGAAGTTTTAGGGAAGTGATTCTTAAGATGAGATGAAGATGGGTTGAGATTGAGGTGGGGTGAAATTGAGGTGGGTTGAGATTGAGGTGGGTTGAGATTGAGGTGGGTTGAGATTGAGGTGGGTTGAGATTGAGGTGGGTTGAGATTGAGGTTGGTTTAAATTGAGGTGGGTTGATATTGAGGTGGGTTGAGATTGAGGTGGGTTGAGATTGAGGTTGGTTTAAATTGAGGTTGATATTGAGGTGTGTTGAGATAGAGGTGGATTGAGTTGGAGGTGGGTTGAGATGGAGGTGGGTTGAAATTGAAGTTGATTGAGACTGAGATGGGTTTGAGACCTAGGGGGTTGAGAGGGAAGTGGGTAAAGGCTGAAGTGGGTTTAGATTGAGATTCAGGTGGGTTGAGAAGGAGGTGGGTTGGGACTGAGTTGGGTCGAGATTAAGACGGATTGAGATTGAGGTGGGTTAATTTAGATGGGTTGACTGAGGTGGGTTGAAAGGGGGGTGGGTTGAGATTGAGGTTAGGTAAAGAAGGAGCTGGGTTTTAATTGAGGAGCTTATCTTTGTCAATAAATAAATCAATAGGCAGGATTGCATCGCTTATTCACACAGTAATCAGACTACAGGGTGGTTAGTTTAAATAACTGCTGCTTTAAAACGGGTTTTGTGGTTGGGGGTGGGGGAGGCTTTGTTGACCAATAATGCTGAAGATTTACATTTGATAGTGGTACTTGTGCCGTGGTCATTGACTGGGACTTGGCCATTCCAACAGTGGCGACACACTACATAATGGCTCACTCCTCTAAAATAAAATAAAAAGTTACATCATGTCATTAAGGAGGTTGATGGATTTGTTTTGATGGTAGTGAGCTACATAGATGAATGCTCCTTTGTTGTTAGATTTGTTTGTGTGTTTGCTAATTCCTTCAACATTACTTGTCATTTATCATAAATTCTCTTTTTTAAAAGTTTTGAGGATTTTGAACATTTTTTTCAAAAAGACCTTTATACTTAGCATACATTGCATTTGCTTTCTGCATTACATGGGGTATTGAGCCCCAGTT
Source organism: Lymnaea stagnalis (assembly GCA_964033795.1). Lineage (NCBI taxonomy): Eukaryota > Metazoa > Mollusca > Gastropoda > Lymnaeidae > Lymnaea > Lymnaea stagnalis. The sequence goes on from CAXITT010000296.1 coordinate 504,604, forward strand.
TGAGGATCATTGCTGTAGATTCCAACTGTGAGGTAATGGGTTGAGTGGGTGTGGATTATTTCTGCATCATGTTGTTTGAGAGTGGGTTGGGAGGGGGGGAGGCGAGGGTGTAGTAGGGATAGGGGCCTTAAGACTAGACCTGACTCCAGCTTGTAGAGTTTGTGAGAGGGCTGACCAGCAGCTGTGCTCTACTTGAAACACTATTGATCATCTATGTTATACACAACCAGGGGACGCAACTCTATTGGCTGAATCCAACCACAGTTGTGGGACATTGATAATCTCCAACAACACAGGCTGTAGAGTTTATTGCACATTGGCAAAACAAGCTTGACTTTTTTTTTTATTGTAGATTCATGAGTTAAGTATTTTATAATGGAACCAACGGCACTCGCTCTGAAGGTGGAGACTCTTTGTTTGTGTGAATAGCCTGAAGCTATTGGATTATTGGACTTTGTGGATATTGGCCAGTTGAGAAAACTGATAGGATTGGTGTGTGATTTCATAGAGACTTATCCAGAGAAACTGGAAGAGACACAGATTTTGGAGCTTGTTTCATCACTGTGGATTAAACTCATTGTGTTGATCTTGTGATTGATCAACACTTTGTCGATAGTAGAAACAGTCTCATCCCGTTTCCTTGTTTCCCCTCCTCCCCTGTGCATTCTGTCACAGAGATGTGGGCCATTCTCTGCTGCCAAGGTAAGTGGAGAGCTTTAAAAGTGCTATTTAATGAAAGCTGATTAAATAAAGATGTGTTTTTTTTTCCTTTAACTGAATTATTCATCTCTTGTTGAGACACATAAATTATAGACCCCAGTTGTTATCTCTCAGTGTTCAACTTGAGCCAAATGACTTCGTTGTAATCATTTATAAGAGGGTGGTCCCTGTATTGAGAATATGGTCATTTCATTGTTTCCGTGTTGGCTGGTGGGTTTCAAACTGGAATTGAAATCTCTTACTTAATGATAGGTAAATAGTTGCACCACACGGCAGAAGTCTGGTCAGTTGTGATACTTGTGCTAGAGGCACCAACTTCTATCCGTATTTATTAGTATGTTTACATAGTCCCCTGCTTTCTTGTGACCAGCAGACTGTGATACAGTCTTTTGGGTAACAGAAAAAGACATCAATATTTTTTAGCGAAAGTGTGCCTACTTGTAGAAGAAAATGTTAAAGGGATCGATGAAGGAACTGAATTAAAGCTCAGTAAATTGTGCAGGGTACCAGATTAACCAGACACAATTTGTGTCAGTAAAACAATATATGTTCAGCTTTAATGGTGATTTTTGTAAAGCCATCATTAAAGGTGCACATACATTGTTTTACATGCACAAATTGTTTGTGTCTGAGTAATCTACTTTGAAGCTTTATGGCAGTCCGACACTCTTATGCAGGTTAACACAGTGGTTGCTCTTGAGAAATAATTGCATGCTTCTTTGTTAAAATGAGCACAAATGTGTTGCCCATAAATGTTAAATTTTTCATTCCTTCATTTTTGTATCGTGAGCTATGAGCGTTTTATGTTGGATCAAGATGACCACATTATGGTGCCTTTAATCGTATGTAGCATTATCCAATATTGAGCGTAGCTGGTCACGTTGTAATTATTGCTCATTTCAGCATATATTTTAAAAAATGAACAAGAAATGCGGGGAGTCAATAAATATTCAATACTTTGAATGCTAACAAGGAATGCGGGGAGTCAATAAATATTCATCACTTCGAATGCTAATCACATTTTAATACAATAGCTGATCCATTCATCTGAATATACAATGTACGAATAAACTGGCCAGGTGGAACATTTTTCTTATTCAAAGCCAGAGAGGCACACCATTCGGGCAGATTCAGTGATGAATTTCTGCCACAACCAGACATCACAGCTACCACTTCCTAATGGTATTATTGAAACACACCGTCACCTAAAGCTAACTGCTCTTATTGTCTACTTAAATGTCAGTTGTCATTCAAAACTTCACGTTAAATAATCTGCTTTGGTATTTTCTAAAATTTCTATCATGGGTGCACATTTTGTAAACTCATTTACGGAAATAATTTTGCAAATCATGTTGCCCATAACTAAAGTAATAATTCAACCCCTTTGGTCATTTTATTAATGGGTCTGTAGCAACCGCTGGGGTCATGCTCATTTTTTAATGAGTGTAGCTGCAAGCACTTGAGCTATACTCATTGGTTATCTGAGCCTAACTCACGGCTTGTCTGAGCTTAACTCACTGGTTGTCTGAGCTTAACTCACTGGTTGTCTGAGCTTAACTCACTGGTTGTCTGAGCCTGCCTCACTGGTTATCTGAGCCTGCCTCACTGGTTGTCTGAGCCCAACTCACTGGTTGTCTGAGCCCAACTCACTGGTTGTCTGAGCCCAACTCACTGGTTGTCTGAGCCCAACTCACTGGTTATCTGAGCCTAACTCACTGGTTATCTTTCAATCCTTTAGAAACAGCTCAATATAATTTGTATGTATGTAAACAACAGCCGAGGCAACTTTTGATGAAAGACCTTGTTCCAACTATGTTTTATTTTTGTTTTGTTATGCAGATTGCTCACTCAATAGTTTCTGCTTACCATCAAAGAGCGTGCAGTATGCAATCATTTGACTTTCTCAGTTCAAGCCGTTACTTAAATTAAAATCATTTGAAGATTTATTTGAACTTATGCATAAATTAGGATTAATCAACACTAAAGCTGTGCACATGAACTGGGGATTGCCAACAGGAATAAGATTGAATGACTTCTGTAGGCTTTCATCAAAGGGAACCAGATTTTTTTTTAAAATATTACATCTTGGGTTTATTGATAAAAGAATTAGACTGTTGGCTTACTAATGAAATGTTTTGGTGGTGTTTCATCTTAAAGTGGGTTGTTTTGTTTAGCCCAGCAGTTCATTGAGTTTGAGAAGTTGGTGCCTCTACACTTGTTTAGTATTGAAACTGAAGGCTGTAGAATGTAGTTAGTGGGCAAATACTAAATCTCTTGACCACATCAAGTTGGTGCCTTGTAATGAAATTGCGGGCATAAATTAAGCCCTCCTCAGCACAAGTTGGTGCCTTGTAATGAAGCATCATTGCCTCACAGGTCAGATCCACAAAGAGTACGATGACATAGACAGTGTCAACTACACCCAGAGGCCAGCCATATCAAAAGACGCTGACTCTGACTCACGCACCTCCAGAAACTCCCAGTCTAGCAATGATCAACCAGGTAACCCCCCCCCCCCCCCCCCCAGTTTTTTTAAGTAACGCCCTGCACCCAGTGGCAGAGTCATACCCTCCATCATACACTGTCTCCCCCCACCCCATCTGCTCACTGGAGAACTATAAATAATACCGTATCAGCACCTGTGACCTTATAAAATAATGAACTGTCAACGTCTTAAAAAATCTATGTTAGTTCAATATCCCACCTTACCAAGCCTGTTAATCTTTGATCAATACTATTTAACTTGAATCTAGCAAAAATAAATCTTCAAATCAGTCTGTATGAGAATTAAGGATTTGATTGTTGTTAACGTTTAAATTGATATTAATTTGAATATACATATAAAAAACAGGTTCCGCAATGAAAACCTATGTTGTCAGTCTTATCTCCTGCTATTGGTTTTACTTGATGAGCTTTCTTTTATTGAAACAGACTATAAAAAGCCTGCCCTAGGGTCTAGTATGTAAAGTATAATTTTACCTAAATTTGGCATATATATTATATGTATTCGGTCTTGTATTTTTAAATGGCTATCATTTTGCTTGAATGTATTCGGTATTATACACCAATAATAGTTGTTGTGCTTATTAATATACTGGGGGTCTTATCATTTGCTTTTGTCTTCTGTTAACAAACATATGCTTGCTTCTGACCAGTGGCATAACAAATTATGATTTATTTCATTTCATTTTTTAATATTTTTTTTTTGGAGTCCATTTACCAAAATATTTTGGGAGTAAAAACAGAACAAACTACTTTTATTTTAATTAAATACTGGTATTATTTTATTGAACAAGATAAGTGGATAAGAGTTGTATTTCTTGTAATGTGACATCCTACGGGTGGATGAAAGATCATCCCAATTGAAATAAGACTTAGGGACGAGTTAACCCACTCATTTTTATTTTTGCATCTTGACATATCAGGTTACTGTAAATACCTAACTTTGATAGAATTAAATTTTTTTGCCTGTCTGCTCTGAGCCTAGTTGTGTTAGCCTTGCCATCATCGCAGCCGCAATATCATTTCTATGCATATTTCAAGTTTCTGTGTTCCATACATTGCCTTGTTAAACCGATATTGACTCAAAACTCCTAAATATCAGAACTCAAGACAGATGTAGTTCAAAGATAGTCTGATGTGTCCTGTATGAAACCTGGCTTGTTGACTGTTTAAATTTGATCTTTTATTGGGTCATTGACAACTTCCAAGTGTGACATGATAGTTATCCACAGAGAAACTAAATCACAGCTCATCTGGATTAGGTACCATGAAACTATTCTCTACTTGCAAGGTATTCAGTCACATCAAACGCCATGGGGTTTTTTTAGCTTTCCTCATGTGATATTGCTTTTTTTGCTTTTCTTAAAAATGTGACTCATGTAAAAACAAACAAACAAAAACACCTCTCTATTGAACCAAAGAGATGTTTTAATAATCAAGTGAACAAGTAAATTAAAGGCTTGACATTATGAACCTAACCTGGCTAGATATTTAAAATATGTTCAACCCTATATTTACCTTAACAACAATGCTGTTCCCCCCCCCCCCCCCCCCAAAAACTGTAATTGATTGAATAATCTATATGGTGATATCTGTCTCATGTTTCTATTTAAAGTGAAAACACTTGTCTGACCTGATGTCATAGTTTATCAAACACTTTTGAGTATTATGGCAAAAGTTTGAGTCATGTGACAAGCTGAAATCTCTCCCTATAGATATTGACCCCCAACACACACACACACTTATTGCTCCATCATCAGAATGTAGATTTTTAAAACTGTTGCTGGATATTCTGCCTATTACTTCCTTTAACGTTTGATTTCAAATATTTACCAAAAACAACAACTTGTGTTAACATTTATTGGATTATGCAGTTTATTCAAAGTGTTGAGAAAAGGTTTTTAATTTCCCATCATGCAGTGGCCTGTTTTGCTCTGTCACTAACTTTACTTATGTTTACATCAAATTATTGTGCAAGAGTGTGACACTTTTTGTTTGATTTATTGCTGCTTTTTTTTTTTTTTTTTTTTTTTTTTTTTTTCATTATGATATTTTGAAGACATTTGGAGCAGTTTGCAGTGAGAGATTCCACCAAGTTCATCAAAAGAATCATCTACAAGTTGGGACGAGCTGGACAAGTTCAAGTTCCTCAGAGCGTGGATTTGTTTAAAATCATTGTCTCATGTTTCCTCCAGTATTTAATTACTACAATGTATTACCTCAAAGTTTTTCTAGTCAAATGTGTGGTTTCTTTTATTTCTTTATTGCATTAATTAAGCTATAATGTAAACCCATGTTCTGGTGGTCTGTCATAAATTAGCATTACATTTTTGCCTTTTCATGCATCTGATTGTAATACAATATTCTTATAATTTTTTACATCAAGGGCAGAACCGTTGTAAAGAGCATAAACTTATGGCACTGCTCTTTTTTTTAACAGCAGCGCTTTTTCCTACTTTGAGCTAATAGTAGTAAGGGTAGAAAAGTCCTGTTGGGATAAACAAGATAAGATTCCTGCATTTATCCAAACCAAATGGAAATTTTTTTGTGATGACGATGCCCGGCTTTTTAAACACATTCAACACAAACACAGAGAGTCGAAACCCCTCTGTTTCAACTTGACAATTTTAAACCGAAGCCTTTTTTTTTTTTTTTTGCATGTGGCGGTTTGAACAAAGTTTTAAAACATTAAAAGACCAGGAATCCATTGCCATCTCACTAGTCTTTCTTGTGCACGGGCTGACTTTTAAGAACTGTAATGTAATTGTAAATAATAAGTAGCAATACAATTAGATTATAGTCTTAAGTCAGTGTGGGCTCTAGAATGACTGGTTGGATGACACTTCCTGTATTTTGTACAAAAAAATCAATAACATGGTTTGAGTACCTGAAATCCGGCACATATTTTAAAACTACTAATTGTACCTAGGGAAGTATATGAAAGTTGATTCAGATATGAGCATTCCAAATTAACTTAATCTGTCATGCTGACATGTCAAAATATTATCTTACTTCAATCTGTCACGATAACTTGTCATATTACCATCCTTGGCTTAATCTGTCACAATGGTTTGTCATATTTCAGTGTCATTAGAGAATGAAGCCTATTGCAATATGAATAACAACAACCCACCCCCTGCACTGAAACCAAGGGAGGCAAAAGCAGGTTTTTTTACAGACATTTATTTCCCTTGTTGATTTAGGATGATAAGTTCAAGTTATTTGTTTACAACTGCTTTCTTGTTTTTGGTTTTGTTTACTATTGATGGATTGTTGCAAAATTGTTTCTATTAGCATTGAGTTAAAAAATTTAAGTCTACAACAATCATGAATTCATAGATTTTTATTGTCTATGCCGACTGTGTCCATAAGTTATTCCCACATTTTGTCTAAATAGAATAAAAACATCAACATGTATGTATAATTCTGTAGAAGCCTATGTATTATTTTGTAGATGCCTCATCTTTTTAAAATGATCCACATTGAATGTTTCAGGACACAGGATACATGCATCTCTGTACCTTATTTTCCTTAATTTTAATATCAGTGTAAGAAGATAATGTGTGGTACACTACTTCACTTAATTTATTACATAAAAATCTCATTTTTAAAATATTTCAATTGTTTGGTTAAAAAAAAAACTATTTGTTAATTTGATCAATATTTAATCCATTAGAAAGATTTGAACTGTTGCCCATACAAATTCAATGTTGCTTGTATTACTATTTTTAGACTTTGTATCTGAACAACCAGATTCTGTGTTGTCTACTTTCCTTTAAAAAAAAAATTTGACTGTCTCATTTTCATCGGGTTTCCTCTGACTATTTTAAAAGTAAGTTAGTAATAGTAATATTGTCTGACCTCTCTCTATTAGATTTGTGTTTGAGAAATTTTTCAAGTGTGTAATTGTCTCTTGTCTGTTGTTTGTTTCAGAGTTTGAGTTTTCTTTTGCTACCGTACATCAATCATGTATATGATGCACATTTTCGTTTTCCTTCTTCATTATCATCATCGTTTGATTTCCTCCATGAAACGTTTCACGTCAAAAGGGTTTGACGAGAAAGTAGGTACCCACATGGTTACCTCCCCGTCAGCCCCAAGTTTGCAGCTGTTCCGAAGGGAGAGAATCTCACCTCCATTTTGTAGGAATGAAACATTTAGCCACCTCAGGTTGGCAGCCGAAGGTCAGAGGGCAGGAAGTAAGCATTGCTGCAACCTATGCTTGACTGCAACCTGTTGGATGTATTTCTACTTGACACTGCCCCGTGTTTACCATCTTGTCATCCTCATGCCATCTCATGGTCAAGGGAAAACTGCTTCTGGTGATGGACTTCATTCCTCCATGTCCCACTGTTGGCTGCGGCCCTGCTATGGCTAGTTACGTACTATTAAAGATGAAATAACTTTTTCACTGGCCTCTAATTACATCCCTAGGATAGTTTTTAACAAGTCTTGACACGACTCAATGTCACTTATGTTGGGGGAAAGAGTACCGGTACTATAAAAATGAAATCTAAAGGTCTGTATCTTATGGGATTGATCCTTATAAAATACTTGTGCAATCTGGGACAAAAAAATGTAATTGGTACACCAGCTATTGTTTCTTAACACCTCCCCCATCATCCTAAAGTGTTTCCGACCGATGCTCTTGAATTGACGCCCTTGAACTGATCTCTTGTCTCCAGGTAAAAAAAGGTCACGCTCAAACCTGGGTAACGACAGCAGCAGCGATTACACCTTGTATTATGATGATGTTAAACTTGTCAATCCTAACTTGTCCCGGTTAAGTAAACTTGATAGTGTCTCTAGCTCATCCCTCAACTCAGAGCATAGCCTCAACCCCAGGTACACGTCTCTGAGGAAGACGTCTGGTACAAGCGAGCTGGAGCTGTTTCGGAAAAGAGGTGAGAGGTACTCGATGAAGAGGAAAAAACCCGAGCCGAACTTGCAACAGGCAAGTCAGCAGGAAACGAACCCCCCACCTGTTGGCAGCAATGCCGCCTCAACCAGTGCCGCCTCCACCAATGCCGCCTCCACTAATGCTGCCTCCACCACTTCAGATGGAAGTAGACATTCTGCATCCGAAACCAACAGTAATAAAAGTGTCCCTCACTGGCATGAAATACTTCGTCAGCAGTCAGTTGTCCAGACGGCTGTCAAACAGTTGGTCAAGACTCAAAAGTCCGTCAAGGCAGGGATTGAATCCCCGCAGGTGAAAGTGACGTCGCCTGTTGACGTTGACATATTCACATTGGTCAAGCCGAAAGTCTCTGCGGTCAAGACTGAAACTCCCGCAGACAGTCCCCAGTATCTGTCCCCCAACCAGTCCAAAGATGACTCTCACTCTTCTCAGGAGTCCATATCTATGTATGTGAAAGAAGCTCAGGCCATCAAGGAACAAGCAGCAGCAGCTGCAGCAGCATCGGTCTCCTCACAATTGGCAAAGTCAGTTAAACCAACACCATCAAAAAATCAATATCCCATATCACAACCCAAACCTAGCAGTAAGGGCGGTCAGTTTCAAACATCGACCCCCAAAAGTGAACGGAATTTTAAAGGCTCAGTTCGGAAAGTCCTCATGTCTGGAAAGTTTAGCTCGAATCCCGCACCAGGAAGTCAAAATGACACAACTCAGAGTCTACCTTCAAGGACAAAGAGCTTGTCATTGCCCCAGCAGACAGCCAGGAAAGCTGGCAACAGCTCCAGCCTGCCCAGACGCGGGAATCGGGTAAAAGGTATCGCAGACACCCTGTACGCTTCCAAAGATTGCCGCCATTCCAGCATATGTATCATACTCATTGGCTAGAAGCTCATTCAGGTAGTGCTAAGTAGAATTAACATCTGCACAATTATCTGAAACTGCAACAATGTACTCTTCATAGCCACAGAAGTTATTTGTACAAGTACGCGACAGTCGGTCAACACTGTGTCTAACCAATCGTGTGCTTTGCTGCGTATCCCATGTCCCGCACCCTGCTTTTGATCACTTCTATAATCCCGCTGCTGACCAAATATGTGAACCTTTCTCAATTGCTCTTGTCTAACACTGTTAATTCATGGTCTTCCCAGTTTCATACTTGAAACAGAATAACATAGCATGTGCTCTAGAAACCATTGAATAATATTTGAGTTTCCAATGTTCTAAATTAAAAATCCTGTGTTTTTTATGTGTGCATATTTTCCTTCCACCCACATTTTGTCCCCTTAAAGCTATATTAATCGATGTTTGCCACCCAAACCTTTCTCATAGCCACCTTCTATTCCTGATATAAAATATAATATGTTACATTTTTGTAGACATCATTTGATGATTGGCCAAAGTCTTTTGGTGTAAGCCGTGTCCTCATTTAGGATTTCCTGTTTCTCACTGTATGACTTTGACTGTTTCAATTTGCAATTATCATCCATTCAAAATCAAACTGTCTGGATGAGTTTGTGTCGAAACCTGTTAGTTTTTGTGGAATGTAAATTTAATTTAGAAGTTCTGTTCTCAATTAATTTGAACAATTTTTAAACTTTTTTTTTTTTTAAACATATCCGAATTTCAGACCATTTAACCTATGTCAAGTAAACAATATGTGCATGTTTTCAAAATGTTTTCCCAGAAGAATGATCTGAAACGGATTTTTAGAAACCATATTTTATTGTCTCCCAATAAATGTAGTGTGTCCCTGTGTGTGCTTGATATATGGCCCTATAAGATGCCATTCCACTTTCAGACAAGAGAGGGCACAGCAAACTCCCAGTGCTCAGTAAAGAGGAGAACACTGTGGAGAAGAAAACTGCAGAGAAAAAATCTGGAGAAAATGTGCAGCTCCTTACAGGCCAGCGCAGAGATTCCTACTCTCAAGCTTTGGAAAATCAGAAAGCCGCTGTGAAACTTCCCAAAGGTAACGCAAATAATAACGATAGGTTCCGGGCCTGGAGAAAAGTCGGAGGCTCTAGTCGCGTGCATGCTAAGACAGAGATAACACCTGTAGATCTAGACATGCGTCGGAATTCTGATGCTTCGTCCGCTTCTAGCTTAGCTTCCGGCGGTACTAACAAAGACGGTAGCTCCGATGATACTAAAAGCATGTCAGAGCAAGGCTTGCATGATGACCAGTCATGGGACAGTGGATCAAGTTCTCAGAAATCAAATACAACCAAAGGGTCCCAATCAAAACTTTCAAAGTCAATAGATTCTGAAGTTCCTGTAACTGCTAAAAATGTGGCACAAAAGTCCCCAAGGCCATCTTTGAGTAGTGGCGCAGACAGTTTTGAAGAGGTGTATAACTCAAATGTCAACAAACTGGTTGAGCTGATGAATGGAGGGGATACAGGTCACTCAACGCATGACCCCAAGACGGTCGTCAAGGAGACTAAAAGAGTGCTGCCGTCAGTGCCATCAAACGGTAAGAAAAAACATCTTTTGCTTCAAAAATCTTTCTCTCTCTCTGAGGAGGTGGCAGAAAGCTCAAAGTACCAGAGTTTTGATGATGCAGGCTCTGATAGCAATGTGCCAGTCATTAGTGAAAATATTAAAGTAGATCATAAATTATTACTGCCTAACCCAAATAGCCAAACCGTTTCTGATGCTAAATCAGGTCCAGCACACATAGAAACTTTTTCAGGGAGCAGCAAGAAAAACTCCTCGTCAGATGAAACTCCAGTGGCGCCTCCAAGAAAGACCAAGAGAAAATTACCTTCGATCGTAATTAACGTTGATCAACCAATAGCAGAGGCTGCAGCCGTGAAGACATCAGCCAATGAAAGTCAAAATGGGACAAGCGGAGGAGACGAACTGAAACCAAAGACTTTCCTGAGCCCTGTTCATTTCCATCCCCCCTCAGTGCTTCAACAGTTGGAAGAACTAGGCAGGGCCCGAGACGCGCCAGATAATCTTCAAGTCAACCTCTGCAGATCCTCGTCCAATGTTTCAGACACTCTGAGTAGTATCACAGAAATATCTGAACAGTGGGGGGAGGCGGACTCACTGCCCTATGAAAGTGATGTGTGCAGTGACAGTACCTTACACGAGAGACATTTTGATGAAAGCTTCCTCATTGAAGATGAAATACACAGTGATAGGGGCATTACTATTTCTGTTCCTGTTACCTCGGACAGTGAAGTGAATTCGAGATCTGCTGAAATTGACCGCTCAAGAGAGCGTCAGCAAGCAGACGTAAAGCTTATTGAATCGGATGCTAGAGCCGAGGCAGATCGGAATGAAGGAAACCAATCGGATATAGAAGACCAAGCCGACAGCCAAGTTCTGGAAGACTCAAACCCCGAAGACTTCAGCGATGACATGGAGCAGTCGGCCATGGAATGTGAGAGACAGTTCAAAGGTCGCTCAACAGCTTCTCACGACCCTGCACCGCTTGATCCAGCAACACAGTCTCAGACCGGCACAGGCGCGGCGGCAGATGGCAGAGAGTTTCACAGAGTTCCCTCTGATACTGTGGCAAGGACAGAAAATAAATCAGAAGCTCTGAAGAGTGAAACATGTGTTGACCGGAGGAAGAGTGAAGAAAATGTTAAGGCGAGTCTCTTTGGAAAGTTTATAGAAAAACCAGCAATCTTTGATCTGGGTTCCCTTCTGTCAGGTGGCAAAGAAAGAGCAAAGAAGAAAAAGGCCGTCACGGATGCGCTGCTGCGTGAAAAGGGGGGTGACAAGAAGATCACCTTGCTGTCCTGGGTACAGAAAAACCAAGAAGAGGAGGCCCAAACGTCCATCGACCTGTTCGAACCTTACTCTGCTATACCAGAAGCCACCCTCGACCTGGACAGCCATGGTGAGACTGCTTGCTGTACTGTCGGAGGAGGGGCTTATGGTGTGGGAGGAGCTTGTGGTTCTGACACCAAAAGCTTCCCTCTGGATTGGATGAGATTTATACCCCTGATATACCCATGTTATTCCTCCATTGCATGCAGGCAGTGCACTATATGATATACCTTTCTTCTCTTGGCATGTGTCCTCCCCCTGCCCTACTTTCATCATTGAAACATCTATTTTAAAAACTTGCATACAAAATGCATAGCAGGTATTTTATGATGAAGTTATGCGTGTACCTTTATTTCCATTTCTTGTGGCTCTTGGTATGTAATGGCTCCGCTAAGTTTTGTGCTATTTTAGTTAAAGTCTTAAACATAATAAAAATATTGCATTTAATTTTTTTTTGTAATAGTAATCTTAACATTTGTAATTAGAACCAGTCAAATACTATTCAAAATCTTTCAATTGCTTAAAATAAAAGCTTTTGGAATAAGGAAATTTTAAAATAATTTTGAATAAATTTATTCCAATTTAAATTATAATAAAAGAAAAAGAACACCATTTTTTACAGATATTTTTGGGAGTTGAGGAGCAATATAAATATGGCCATAGTATTAATTATATGTTAAATCATTCACCAGCTCAATAAAAAATGCCTAAAATTATGTGTTTAATCATTTAAAAAATTAATTATGCATATTTCAATGTGTTTACTTAAATAAGTTTCTTGAAATATCTTAAGGTTTATTATTATTTCTTACACCATAGCTATAGAAGGAGTTGAGGTACTATAGCACATTTTTTTGCAGAATGAGTTGTTGCGTGCGTGTTTATACATTAAGAGAGGCAAGACTAATTAGTTTGGCTTTGAATTGTTGTCTATTTAAACACTAAGAGCAGCAAGACTAACTAGTTTGGTTTTGACTTGCTTGATGCCAAGTTCCAATATGCACACTAAAAAAATGTCATGATGCCAAGTATCTGATTGCACGGCTTGTCCACAGTCACTGAATGCTCACAATAACGTGTCCTTCTTTTAGAACATTAACTTTTGACCAACTTACAGCAGTTAAACCCCCCCCCCCCCCCATCCCGCCACACTTTCATTATTACTGTGAAGATTGGCATTTCCAAATCTATTGAAACTATGCAGTGAAATTTTTTTATTTTAGAACATTAACTTTTGACCAACTTACAGCAGTTAAACCCCCCCCCCCCCCATCCCGCCACACTTTCATTATTACTGTGAAGATTGGCATTTCCAAATCTATTGAAACTATGCAGTGAAATTTTTTTTTAAATACAACTACAGTTTGTTTATTTTGGTCAGTGAATATGTTGGGTGTTGTAACTGTTGAAATGAAATGACCAAACCATTAAAAAAAAAAATTGCATCAAAGTCCCTGTATTATGAGCTGGCCAGGGTAAACTAAAAGATCTATGACGTCTTGTTATAGCAAACTGTTGCACTACTTGACAACTTCCACCAAAACCATAACTTAACATCATTAACAGTTTGAGAAATGTATATTCATTTTTTAATGCTTACATGCTATGTACTAAGAAAAACAGTGTAAATGGCACATCTAACTATTTCTATTTATGAGCAAACAGATGTAGATTGATGTAGGAACAGAACCTGTACATTGCCACCTGTATTTAATTAAGTAGTTAACTGTTGTACTCAGATTTCAAGATGGATATTTCACTCCTCTCTTTTGAGCATTTGGCTGGGGGTTTTTTTATAACCCAAAAGCTTTTTTGCTTCATTGATTTATCTACCAGAATGAGGAATGTGTGTGATTTTAAGTCTAGCTTGAAAAGTGTTATTAACAATTGCTTATTTCTTATGTTGGATTGTTCATCAGACCTGTCTCGGACAGAAAATGCTGGTCTAGAATATTAGTCACCAGTACATCACAAGAAAAAAATTATTGATGTGGAAAATTAATTCATCAAACCTGTCTCAGACAGATAGGGCCGGTCTAGAATATTTTTTATATCACAAGAAAAACAAGTCTTGGTGGAAAATATTTCCTTCTTCAAAATAAAAGAAACTTACTTCTGTTATAGTTTAGTGATTATATTTGCATTGTGAGAGGTTTTGAACAGAGCTGCTAAACTACCAAGCATATACTGATGGCAACTTATTGTCATGCCTCATAGCTTTCATGCTGGTTTATGATCCACAACAAAACAATTGCATATACTGATGGCAACTTATTGGTCATGCTTCATAGCTTTCATGCTGATGGCAACTTATTGTCATACCTCATAGCTTTCATGCTGATGGCAACTTATTGTCATGCCTCATAGCTTTCATGCTGATGGCAACTTATTGTCATGCCTCATAGCTTTCATGCTGATGGCAACTTATTGTCATGCCTCATAGCTTTCATGCTGATGGCAACTTATTGGTCATGCCTCATAGCTTTCATGCTGATGGCAACTTATTGGTCATGCCTCATAGCTTTCATGCTGATGGCAACTTATTGTCATGCCTCATAGCTTTCATGCTGATGGCAACTTATTGTCATGCCTCATAGCTTTCATGCTGATGGCAACTTATTGTCATGCCTCATAGCTTTCATGCTGATGGCAACTTATTGTCATGCCTCATAGCTTTCATGCTGATGGCAACTTATTGTCATGCCTCATAGCTTTCATGCTGATGGCAACTTATTGTCATGCCTCATAGCTTTCATGCTGATGGCAACTTATTGTCATGCCTCATAGCTTTCATACTGGTTTATGATCCACAACAAAACAATTGCATATACTGATGGCAACTTATTGTCATGCCTCATAGCTTTCATGCTGGTTTATGATCCACAACAAAACAATTTGCAGAGATAAAATTTTCTGGAGAAATTTCCTTTTTAATGTGCAAGTGCTTGACCAATGTTTTGAGACTGGTCATTTTAAAGGGCACTGTAATGTAAATCAGTCATTAGCTTTTAAAAAAACAAATTGTAGTGTTGAAGATACATTTATTGCATGAATATTAAATTATAATTTTTCCTTTCTTATATGGATCTTGAGATGATTCAGATTTTTTTTAACACCTGCCCTCCTGTAATCATCAAAGTCTGATAAACAAAATAACCTGATAACATTTTAGTGACTTACAAGATTTGTTTTTGAATCAGGTTTTGTTTTCATAGCCATAGTGAAAAACAAATAAAATTTTTATGCATGAAATAAAATGACCTTTCAAAAAAAAAAAAAAAAAAAAAAAAAAAAAAAAAAACAAAGAAAAAAAAAATAAAAAAAAAAAAAAAAAAAAAAAAAATTAAAAAAAAAAAAAAAAAAAACTTTAAAAAAAAAAAAAAAAAAAAAAAAAAAAAAAAAAAAAGAACATGGCAGATAAGATTTATTTAAACTTCAAGAAAATAAGAACGAAATTAAAAACTGTTAAATGATGACGAATTGAAATGCTGATTAATGGATGTATATTGTGATTTAAATTATTTATTTCTTTTCGTTTCCTTTCTTTGCTTTTTTTGCATGTGGCCATTATTGCACTTCAAATGGCTTGCATATCTTAAGCTTAATATATTGCTGATATTTCTATTTATTCCAGTATCTGACAAAAATTAATTCCAAGTAGCTGAATAATTTAGATGTTTGAAGCTAAAATAAGTATTCCTAAAACTAAATATTCCTAACAATTTATATGGAAGATTTAAAAAAAAAATTAAATACAGTGCAATAGCTAACCAGTTTCATTATGATACTATGTCATTTATCAAACTAACTTTATTTTCAGTCTATCAAAATACAGCAAACTTTATCTGAGCTTTAAATTGACTGTATTAAATTTCCTTACCTCTTTTACACAGAATTGAAATATATATATATATGTAAATATTAAGATATTGGTAATTTTGTCATTAGTTTAAGTAAAAGAAATTTATCATGTTCTGTTAAAGAAAAAGTAATTTGTAAGGTTCTGTTAATGTAAAAGAAATTTATCATTTTCTGTTAAAGTAAAAGAAATTTAGCATGTTCTGATAAAGTGAAAGAAATTTCTGATAAAGTAAAAGACATTTATAATTTTCTGATAAAGTAAACAATTTGTCATGTTCTTTTAAAGTAAATTAAATTTGTCATGTTCTTTTAAAGTAAATTTAATTTGTCATGTTCTTTCCCATTTTCTGGGCTCTGTTTAATCCCACATTTTTGGCCAACAATCAGAGTTAGTACGTGACAGTGGAGTCAACAGCAGCCATACAAGTAGAGCCAACACACCAGAACAACCTACTCACAGCAGTAGCAGAACCAGTGTCCCCGAACAACGTGCTTCCCAGCAGACGCAGCAGAAATCACACGCGGACCAACTTCTGGTAGTGCCTGTCATAGCGGTCACCAACGCTGGAGATGAGGTAAGGAGGCAAACCACCCAGCCCATATTTCATCCTGAATTACACCCAACTAGCTGTTGCTACAACTAGCTGTTGCTGCACCTTCTGTAATCATATTGAATTTTGCTACTCTTTAATTCGGGCCATTTTGAAAATTGTATGACTCTAGAAATGAAATGACGTTGGTATTTTTTTCCCTAGCTGACACCTGTTGCATGGAGAAGGAGAAGAACTGCCACCAATAACAACAGCAAGGCACATTATGTTTTACCTTCAGCATGTCTTGTAGTCTAAGTCCATAATAGCAGACCAGATAGGGTCAGCATGTCTTGTAGTATAAGAATCTGATAGATCTAATAGACTTGCAGTTAAAAACCCATAAGACAACAGGAACTTTTTACTTTAATCAGCATGCAATACAAGAGAAAAATCTAGATTTAGAGGTTCTTTCTTGTGTCTGTCTGTCATTTCCCCCCTCCTAACCCTCTTTCTCCCCCACAATCCCTTTGGGTCCCCTCGTGACATTAGATTCATCTTAATGACAGCTAAGAACTGTGACAGCTAATAACTTGACAGCTAATAACTGTGGCAGCTAATAACTGTGACAGCTAATAACTGTGACAGCTAATAATTGTGACAGCTAATAACTGTGACTGCTAATAACTGTGACAGCTAATAACTGTGACTGCTAATAACTGTGACAGCTAATAACTGTGACTGCTAATAACTGTGACTGCTAATAACTGTGACAGCTAATAACTGTGACTGCTAATAACTGTGACTGCTAATAACTGTGACTGCTAATAACTGTGACTGCTAATAACTGTGACAGCTAATAACTGTGACAGCTAATAACTGTGACTGCCTATAACTGTGACAGCTAATAACTGTGACTGCTAATAACTGTGACTGCTAATAACTGTGACTGCTAATAACTGTGACTGCTAATAACTGTGACAGCTAATAACTGTGACTGCTAATAACTGTGACTGCTAAGAACTGTGACTGCTAAGAACTGTGACAGCTAATAACTGTGACAGCTAATAACTGTGACATTGAAAATTTCTTCATTTGACTTTTTTTTCAATTTTATTCAAGTTCAAACATTGAAAAGGGGGGGGGGGGGGTTATTATTTTTTTTTTTTAAAAAATAATATTGAGCAGCTCACTCCATTACACTAGACAAGAATCATGACTTAGTTCAGTTATAGGTGGCTTTCATCAAGTCAACATGCAATATTGGATGCATATATATTGTTTTAATTATTGGGGTTAGCACCTAATGGATCCAGGATTTCCCCTTATTCTCTATGTATTCTCTAAAGGCTCCACAGAGATTTTCAAGATATAGCCGAAATAAACCAGAGCACTACATGCAAAGTGACCTTAAAAAAAAAAAAACAAGTATTTTAAAAAAAAAAAATTTTTTTACTGTCTCCTTGTTTTGTTTTAGCAGAAAGAAAGGGAAGAAGAAGATGATGATTTGTATGAAATGTTTGACAACAAACGAGGATCCAGGATTTCCCCTTATTCTCTATTTATTCTCTAAAGGCACCAAAGAGATTTTCAAGATATAGCCGAAATAAACCAGAGCACTACATGCAAAGTGACCTTAAAAAAAAAAAAAACATGTATTTTAAAAAAAAAAAATTTTTTTACTGTCTCCTTGTTTTGTCTTGGCAGAGAGATAGGGAAGAAGAAGATGATGATTTTGATGAAATGTTTGACAACAAACGGCCGCAGTTATTAGGGAGTCGTAACAGCTTGGCTGTAAGTTCATAAAATGTGGCTGGCTGGAAACGGATTCATTTTTCACGGGCATGAGAACCCCCTCACATGGCTAACCTCTTTTGTTCATACTTTTGTTTACTTAACATTTGATTTCAGCTCTAATTCAATTTTAACCGATCCATTTTTTTAAAAAAAGGGACGCTTTATGTGTATGCACATTTATAAATACACTCATCGTGTGCTTATCAATATTATTTCAGTTTCAGTTTTATCATCATGCACACATTTGTTTTAACAAGTTGCACACTAATCATTATTTAAAATGTTTTTTTTTTAAATGCATATCTGTGTGTAATAAAATATATCAAGATCAATGCACTCAAAGAATAGTTGATATTTACCAAGAGTCTTTATCATGCAGTTTTGTTGTGAGTGGGAAAAGGGAGGGGGGGGGTGTGCTACAGTTAATTTATATGTGCTGCAGTTTCAGCCGCCTTTAAGAAATAAAAATATTAAATGAAAAAATTAATGCAAAATGAATATAATTAATTTTTGAAACTCCATATTTTGAATTATGGAGTACAGTTAGATTGTTGTATACCATTATGAAGGAACAGACCAGTTATCTCAATCAGTGTCAATCACCACTAGCTCATAGTGAATTTCAGCTTTATATTCTTTTATGGCATTGAAAAAAATGTACTTTTTAATATAACTGGTTTCAGAAACTTTATATCATTTAATCTATGTATTGTCATTGTCCTAAATACTTAAGTCAAAGTCATATCTGCCATGTACAGAAGCTAAGAAATCAATCTAAAGATCTTATTTGATCTTATTTGCTTCACTGTGCTTGTCTAATTTTGGGTTCAGGAGTCTGTTTCAAACCAATCAGAATTCAGCATTTATAAATGTATGCTGTTTTTAAAAAAAAAATCTACCCCATAGGTTTTTTTTGTTTGTTTGAGAGGCATTGCTAAGAATATCAGGCATATTAAAGGGTAAAAGATGTTTATGAAAAGACCAATACTAAGAGGTATTACTTTAGGGCAGTGGTTCCCAAAGCAGGGTGTATGCCCCACAGTGGGGAAAATTGAAGATTTTTTTTTGGGGGGGGGGGGGACGACATTTAGACTTTGGGGAAATGTTTTTGCATTTAAAAAGTGGGGCTGGAGCCAAAGTTAAAAATGGGAGCAATTTACCCTTTGCAGGTGCTTATGTGGGGCATAAAGGGTAAAAGATAGTTAAGAAAAGACCAATACTAAAAGGGTATACTTTAGGGAAGGGGTTCCCAAAGGAGGGGGTTAGGCCCACCGGGGGGAAAAATGAAGATTTTTTTTTGGGGGGGGGGGGGACGACATTTAGACTCTGGGGAAATGTTTTTGCATTTCAAAAGTGGGGCTGGAGCCAAAGTTAAACATGGGAGCAATTTAACCTTTGCAGGTGCTCATGTGGGGCCTAAGGCAGAACATTTTTGGATACACTGCTTCAGTTGCATAACTCGATGACCCAAAGGAATCTGACTGTGAGCACATCAGCTCATTTTAAAGATCAACATTTTACTGACCTGGTCTTATTGTGACTAGGGGTAGATCCATACATTTTGTTGTGCACATCATCATCAAAAGTCAATTTTAAGCTCATTAAGAAAAACAAGAAAAGATATTGTTGTTTGATGCTCTATGCAAAAGTGAGTTGAATACAAGTGCCGGATTTATTGCCAGGTAGTAATAACATGATTTAAGCATGAATGTTGGTGCTGGCCTGGTTGTGGGGATTCATTTTAAATGATGAGATGAACATGAATTTCCTAACCTATTCACATACATTTATATCATTAGATGCTTTCCTTTCAAATACAATTATCATCATTAGATGCTTCCCTTTGCTTACTAACAATTTATTGCTTTTAATAAGACCAGTCTTGTGTCACTTAATTCATATGGCTTATTTTTAAGGGAGGCTAACGTATTACTTAGAATACAAAACCTATTAGGTATTTGATAAAGTTATAAATCAAATAAGATTATTCAATTGTCCAATCCCCCCAGCTCCTCAATTGGTCAATACCCAATACCTTCTAACTGTTCTGGTGTTGCCAAGATTTATTGGATTAAATTCCGTGTCAGTCTCTTTTCATTCATCTACTGAATGATTGTGCCTGTTTGTTAACACAACAAGCATCCTGTACACTCAGCTCAATTTAAAACAATTGCTTCACTATATCCATCAAATGAATCAATTTATTTCATGAAGAATTAAATTTAACTTATTGAAATAATTTTTACCTATTTTTTGTCTTTCTGAGAGTACATTGTAATATATATAAAAAATTCCATTTATCTGGATCAATAAAAGAATGTTACCTTATCTTATATTAAATTTAAATGGCAAAGAATAAACTTTTCTTTAGCAGCGGTAGGACCTAAGTCAAACGAACAATTTAAAATTATTTGTATCTTGGTCATTGCCACTATCCAGAATAATACATTTAAAAATTACACCTACTGGTAGAATCCATGAAACAAAATAGTTCACCCATCAGATAACCTGACTTAAATGCCATGATTATTATTATATATCTGTGACAACAAAAGGACAGCCGAGAGAGCATTTACAGTGTATACAGTGATGCAGGGGAGGTAAATTATGGTAGGATCCCCGTCACAGGGGACATCATGTTCAACCTGAGCTACAATGCCAAGGCCTCTCAGCTGGAAGTGCACATCAAACAGTGTCGGGATCTCGGACCGGTGGACACCAAACACAACAAATCAGACCCGTAAGTAGTCAACGCGAGTTCTTTTAGGCTCTTTGTAATCAGGATGAAATTGAAATTATTTTTAAAAAAATATGAAATGAGAGTTCTTGTTAAGAGAGGTGATTTTAAGAGAGAGGATGTTAAGAGAGAGGATGTTAAGAGAGGGGATGTTAGAATTGTTAAAGGATTTCATTTCTCAGCTGTTTTTTTTTTTAAAAACTGTATTTTTATTTTCCAGATATGTCAAGACGTATCTCCTTCCTGACAAAACTCGAAGCAGCAAGAGAAAGACAAAGATAAAAAAGCACACGCTTAATCCCACATTTGATGAGACCTTAAAGGTGAGACTAGGCCATGTTTCTAAGCACAGCCTGGTTTAGGTCAATACTGCTTTACTGACCTTTAGAAGTATTTCTAAAAGAATTTGACATTTAGACAACAGGTAGGGTTAAGTGTTGTTAATTTTTTACGGGTGAGATGTTGTTCTACTGAGAAATTCTTGAGCTTGTTTTTTGCTCTGCTTTCCCCAGTATTCAATCAGTAAAGCAGAGCTCGAGTCTCGCACGTTGTGGGTCACAGTCTGGCACAATGATCGATTCGGTCGAAACGACTTTCTGGGGGAGGTTACCATACCTTTAGACTATTATAGATTTGATGAGAACGAACCAAGATGGTACCCATTGCAAGAAAGGGTGAGTAAGATTCTCTCCAC
The DNA here is from genome assembly GCA_964033795.1 of Lymnaea stagnalis. NCBI lineage: Eukaryota > Metazoa > Mollusca > Gastropoda > Lymnaeidae > Lymnaea > Lymnaea stagnalis. Next base: position 526,152 of record CAXITT010000296.1, read on the forward strand.
CATCTCTCCAGCCTACCTAAGTGGAGTGAAAAAGATACACAAATACCAAAATATCATGGGCTTTTTTTTTTTTTTTTTTAATCTATGCAGATTTAAAATAAAAGATAACATTGGACTGCTAGAAACCATTGGGAGTGAAACAATGTGATCTAGAATGGTACCCATTGCAAGAAAGGGTGAGTAAGATTCTCTCCACCATCTCTCCAGCCTACCTAAGTGGAGTGAAAAAGATACACAAATACCAAAATATCATGGGCTTTTTTTTTTTTTTTTTGTAATCTATGCAGATGTAAAATACAAGATAACATTGGACTGCTAGAAACCATTGGGAGTGAAACAATGTGATCTAGTTGATAATATGACTGTTTATTTAAGTGAGAAGATCATTTTGGTCAGGATGCTCCTATGATTGTTGTTGACTAGGTTGAACTTGTTTATAATATAAATGTTTATTTATATGAGCAGGCCGTTGGTCAAGATGCCCCTGTGATGCTACACAAGGGTAAACTTGTTTATTTTCAATGAGCAGGCTGTCGGTCAAGATGCTCCTATGATGGTGTACAAGGGTGACCTCTTCGTCTCGCTCAAGTATGTTCCAGCAGACATGGTAGAGAATGCTCCCAAGAAGAAGTCTGGATCATTTCGCAAGAAGAGCAAGGAGAAGGAGAAGCCGCAGACAGGGCTGGGAGAGGTTCATGTCTTGGTTAGAGAGGCTCAGAATCTCACGGCCATGAGGGCAGCTGCTGGCTCGAATCCTTTCTGTAAAGGGTAAATGGATTACATTACTTGGTGTTTAGATCTCTTTAGACAGTCTACCGATGTCCTGACTGGACTCCAATTAACAAATCAGTGACACAATTAACTTGGTGACATGTAAAAACTTATTAACATAATTAAATACAGTGAACTTATTAGTATTATTCAACCACTTTATGTTATCATTTAATTACTTATTGACGCGTATTCTTTTCTTTAACTCTATTCATTTCTCTGATATAAAAAACCCAACTTTTCGAACCCTGTATCTTTTTTAATTTTATTTTTTGCCATTTTTTAAATATTTTTTTAAATTTTTTTTTTTTTTTGTAAATCGTAAAATTGGTAGAAATTTGTTGTTTTTTGTTAAAAAGGTTAGAAGAAGATTTGAATCATTTTGTTTGGTGGGTTTGATGTATTTTTTTTAATTTTATTTTTTGTCATTTTTTAAATATTTTTTTAAATTTTTTTTTTTTTTTTGTAAATCGTAAAATTGGTAGAAATTTGTTGTTTTTTGTTAAAAAGGTTAGAAGAAGATTTGAATCATTTTGTTTGGTGGGTTTGAAGAAACCTTTGATAGAGCCGGGTAAAAGATGCCACATTAGACACATTTTCTTTAGTCGTAAGTCGATGTGGCAGTGCAATATCTATAAAAATGAATGCTCTACGAAAATATCAATCGATTTCTATTCAAATCGTCCGATGATTGAGAACCAGAATCAAGTGATTCTGATTCAGATTTGGATGAGAATCATCCTTTGCAGCGCATTGAAGTAGTGAATACTAGAAGGTCAGTTTATAAGTATTTCAACATTTGATGTTTTTCTGAGTTTTATTATAATTTTTATAAGTGTACGGGTTTTAATTTTGTTTTTAAGCATATTGAAATATTTGTTTGCCATTTTAAAGGGAAATTACTTAAATTTCATCATTTTGTAATGTGCAAATATTTTATTACATTAGATAATTTGTTCAGTCTTATTCTTAGCGACTGTGGCCAAGGGCTGTAAACAACGCAGTGGGAGCTGCTTATGAGCATATATTTCATTCTAACGAAAATGAAATTTGACTTTTGTGTGTGTTGTGAAAAATAAATTCAATGATTGGTATATTTTGAAAGTCATGATGGTTGTAACACAACATTTGAAACTATAATATCTGTAATTGCAAGTTAAGTAGGCCCTATATACTTTGTATTCATTTCATCCCTAAAATTAGCATATATAATATTTCTTGTTCTTTTATATTTGCAGTGAAACTCATATGATGACCAACCAGTTTCCATTGTTAAGTTTTTTTCCCGCCAGGCTTACATCTTAGGGAAATGGAAACAAGGCAAAAATGGATACAGTCTTTACCCTCAAAGTTTTTTCAAGTTTCAATCCAAATACAATGTATTCAATGTGATGATTAACATATGTCAAATGCAACAACATCTATGCTTCTTCCGTGGAACCTTCTAAACCATCATCAACAGTAGATAGATGTTACAGCAGATGAATTGTACACCTTTCTAGGACTTCTAATGTACATAGAAGCTGGACTGGTCCCCAGTGTTAAAAAAATACTTGTCAACATTGAGACAGTACCATGTATCTTTATGCCACAAATCAATTTTATTCAAATTATGACATTCTTCAAAGTTACTTGTATTGAAACAGAAAATGAGGAGGACAGACTGTTCAAAAAGAAGTTCTTATCTAACTTTATCAGAATTTTTTTATAAAAATGAAAGCGAGATGATCTGTGGTAAATATGAGACAAATAAATTTTAACTGCTCAGTTGAGAGGATGCTGAGCAAGAGGGCAGATACCCATTGCACAAGAAGGCACAGCCCAGCCCCAGCCTGACCAGCCCATCACTGAACCGGGAGGCAAAGCCTGGCTCGATGACTGGGCAGCAGGTTACACTGAGCATGAGCTCTACCACAACATGCTGCGGATCCAATAAGAGTGACCCCTGGAGAAAACTGGCACATGTGGAACAAAGCCTCATTGCACAGATGCAAACAGAACACTACCTGACACATAGCTACCTACTTAGTCTCATGCAGAGATCCTTACTGCGAATCTGTAACCTGGCCACTGAAATGGTGGAACACATAATGGCTTAGTGCCCTGATACTGGCAGGGGTTTCGACAGGTCAAACCCTGAAATTAATAGTTTCATTTCTGGCTTGATGAGGCTTGCCTGTGATGGGCTAGCCAAAGTTATAAGAGTTTAGGTTCAGTCTTACAAGGGAATGAATCATATTAAGTTGCTGGGTGGCCGAGCGGTATAAACTGTCTTAAACCAAATAGCTGGTGGTCTAGAGTTCAATCGCCACCAAGCCAATATCCCAAGCACCCCGGGTGGATGGGACTCGCTAGCCTTGGACGGCTACCAATCTAAGAGAAGGCAAACTCTGAATTTAAACCAGGAGCCAGAATGATCAACTAATTGATCTTGGGCTCCTCAAATATAAGAATTAAGAAGAATTTGAGAGATGATAAAGTATCCCTTATTTCAAATTATATGATTAGCAAATGGATTTTCTTTAGTGAACAGGAGAACCACAACCTATGGTGTCTTTACACCTATTATCTATTTCAGGAGGGAAAAAAGGAAAATCCTGATATAACTAAACTAAATTGACCTAATTTTTAACTTCACATTTATTTCACAGAGGAACCTATTTGAGGCATTAGCCGGATTATTACAAAAAATACAAATAATGATGCTCCAAGTGCCTCATAATTAAATATCACAAAATACAATAGAATACACAATACATGGTTTCTGATTGCAAAGATTTGAAAAGAAATTGTTAGGTGTGATATAAACTAAGAATGCACAAGAAAATCCACATTGAAAAGTAGCCCATGACACTTACACAAGAAACTGGATAATTGAGTAACTTTTAAGTTTGAATTGTCTTCTGGTATGTTTTCTTCTGTGTAAATACTTTCAAACAGGTAAAATCATAATAACCTGTAATTCTTGTGAATACTTTGTGGTGGCGTGGAGATTTGTTATACTATATCTTTATTATTATTTCCTCTTTTTGACACATTTTACACAATCTCTCATATTATGGTCAAATGCTCATAAAACATTCTATTTGTTCATATGACTTACACAAATGAATATTGTTTTTGAATAAACAGGTTTTTATGCTAAAAATCCAGGTAGTTTATTATTTTTTCTTCTTTGCATCTAATCAACAAAACTTGAACTTATATGTTTTGAAGCAATAATTGATAGGAGCTGCATGCATTTCCACACAAATTAATGTATAACATCATGAATACTAGACATGGATTCTATAAGTTATTGACTCTTGTGGGGGTCACTAGAAGTCTCAAGAAAATTTTTTTAGAAAAATTCAAATACTGCAAAGAGTTGAAGTATTTTCTGCGCCCATCATTTAGTTATGACAATCAAAGCAACAAAGTTAACTGAAAATGTAAAAATCATTATATTTATTAATGACAGTACCCCATTTGACACTAAATCTCATACCTTTGATGCATATTGATGTCAAGCCTGTTTCTGAAACTCATATACCTCCTACTGGATGTGTCACATAATGAAATGTTTCTGTTTCAGCCACCTCCTACCGGATGTGTCACATAATGAAATGTTTCTGTTTCAGCCACCTCCTACCGGATGTGACACATAATGAAATGTTTCTGTTTCAGCCACCTCCTACCAGATGTGTCACATAATGAGATGTTTCTGTTTCAGCTACCTCCTACCGGATGTGTCTCATACAAGCAAACAGAAGACCCCAGTCATCAAGAAGACCACCAACCCCCAGTGGCAACACATTTTGACGTTTGAAGGCGTCGACCAGTCCCAGCTCCACCAGCATGGCCTGGAGCTGACCATCTGGGACCACGAGAAGCTGTCCAGCAATGATTTCCTGGGAGGTGTTCGGCTTAACTTGGGGCAAGGTACGGGCCAGCAGCGTAATTTATCTAGCAGACTGCCGTGACAGCATGCTAATCATTTTTTTTGAAAAGTTAACTTAGTTTTAGAATACCATCATGAATTACACCATCATGAATTACACAAAGTCCAGATCAAAATATACAGGCATAGTGTTTATATATTTTCACTGATGAACTTTTGGGTACTAGTCAGTTCAATTTTTGGTATTCACAATCTCTTGTGAAATTGATTTTTGAGCAACAATTACATCTTAAAAAAAACAAAACCAATAATGTTTAGTAAGGCAAACCAATGGGCATTTGGATGAATGTAAAAAATGTAAATTATATAAACTGATGATGTAAAGAAGGACTCGCATCATTTGGGGCCTGTGTATGGAGGCAGAAAGCCATGGATCGGTCCGAATGGAAGGAAATGGTGGAGCAGGCTAGGGCCCTACATGGCCAGTAGCGCCACTGATGACGATGATGATGAAGTTATAAAAAAAAAAAAACAACTGCAAGAAGTAAAAGTTCTTTACGTTAATATTTAAAGCTTGCATATCTTCAGCGATCGTAACCTTTTGCTGGTTAATAAGTATTTTAACTAATCGCTTTCCCAAAGCTTAGACAGAAAAAAAAGTGTGCTTCTGTTCATTTATTACACGTCTGTCTCTGTAATGGACATCATTGAAACATTTATTGATGGATTTAGTCATACATACTTGGTCTTAGATGTTGTCTCTCATTCCCCACCACAGGAACACATCAAGGCAAGCCAGTAGATTGGATGGATGCCAGAGGCGAAGAGGTCGAAGCCTGGCAGAGCATGATGGAGCATCCGAACGAGTGGGTCGATGCCCAGCTGCCGCTGCGCGCCTCCATGGGAAAGCAGAATGTCAAGAAATAGTCCAGCTATGGGACACTCTTCCGGAAAGGAGTCCAGCCGAGTGTAGGCAAAGGAAATGTTTATGCCGGGAAAGAAGATTTGGGTCAGTGTTCAGATTGTGTCAGTCCAAACTTGAAGGCTGAGATGAAGAAGTGTCCTGGTCATTTAGAGCCTGAGGAGGCAATGTTAAGTCAGGCTGGAGGGTCATCTCAGCCCAGGCACGTGGGCACTTCTGACAGTACTCAGTGTACTTCTGAAAGTACTCAGTGCACCAGCTCTGTAGTAGCTAGAGAAGGGATTGATGAGAAACAGGCTTTGATGATGACTAGCTCAGTACATAGTCCTGTACATAGCTTAATACAGAGCACAGTAAATAGCATAGTAAAAAGTCCAGTCCATAGTATAGAACGTAGCACAGTACATAGCTCAGTATATAGCTCAAAAATAGTTGCTAGTTTGTCCCAAGCCAAACAATTCATTGGTAGCCCCGAAGAGCATTTACTTAGCTCAGAACTAGCTGCTACTTCATCCCAGGCCGAACAATTCACTGATAGCCTTTATGATCATTTACATAGCTCGGAACCAGCTGCCACTTCATCCCAGGCCAAACAATTCACCGATAGCCTTGATGATCATTTACATAGCTCGGAACTAGCTGCCACTTCATCCCAGGCCAAACAATTCACCGAAAGCCTTGATGATTATTTACATAGCTCGGAACTAACTGCTACTTCTTCCCAGGCCAAACAATTCACTGATAGCCTTGAAGAGAATGAAGTCTCTGGTGAGCACTTGTTCTCTAAGAGAATGGTCAACATCGATCATCATGTGTGCAGGCAAGTCATGTGGAATAAAAAGAGAAATATATGTAATACTCCGATTCCAGAAAGTTCCACCGATGTCGAGGATACTGAGCATTCTCAACTCAGCTACTACGAGTCCGCTCAAGAAAGCTGTTCAACAAAGGCAGAAGTTAAAAGCGTGGAAAGTAAACCCAGAACTCAAGATCCGTCAAAAGCCAATAACACGATGCCCCCCCCACGCTCTTTAAAATTAGAGCCATCGTCCATCAGTCGTTCACCACAAGCACCCTCGCCCGAGAATGGGTTTGCTGGTTGTAATATTCAGAGGTCATGGTCTTTTCACCATCAATCAACTGAGCATGTTCATATCAACGTGGGAACACCTGATACTAACCGGCTACAACCTTCTGCTGCTCAAGCTGTGGCGGACGCACAACAAACCCTCCCACATCAACGGCTCCCAAACCCGCCCGGTGCACCATTCCACAGTGCCCCGGCGTTCACGTGCCCAGCACATGCTCACAGGCGGTACTGTGGCCTCAGTCCACTTGGTTCCATTTCAGAACACAGTTACCAGTCTTCTCAAAGTTTAAAACTCATCAGCTCTACCGGAGATCGTTATTTGCCAGACAGTATCACAACTAAACAACAAACTTTGATGTCGTCAGATACATATGGCCAGTCGGGTCTCACCGGTGAAACACTCGCACAGACTCTCAATAGTCCAATAGTTAAACCTGATCCACATTCTCCTACCCATGGGTTTCATCATGCCACAGGTCCCAAAAGTGTCTACAAGCCTAGAGATGGGCAAGTCATTTCATCACCATCAACATCAGATAAGTCAGCTGTGACAACACTCCCGCACGGTCTCAGTGTTCCAACATATCGTCTACACACTCCTACCGACAGGCCCTGTAACCTCACGGGTCATGTCAGTGCACACCTCATTTCATCAGCACCAGATAATTCAGCTGTGCAATCTGACTGTGCCAGTCATGACTTTGAATTAAATAGAAATTTGACTGAAGTTCAAGGTGCATCCCTACAACATTCTGATATGGCAGATTTACCTTTATCAAATGTGGAGAATATGCTTCAGGAAAAGTTACATATAAATGATTCTGAATCTGACAGAAACACCTTTTCCAGTCTTCTTAGGACAGCACCACTGCCGCCACCACCTCCTCCACCGCCACCCCCTCCACCACCACCCCCTCCTCCACCACCTCCACCCCATACTCACATAACTGCGAACAACTCAAAAGTGAAAATTAGATTCACTGGGAGGAATCTCATTGGGACTTCCCTTGCAACCAATACTGTTAAGGCTCAAGAGGAAAGTGTCATAACTCTGCCCTTTCTTCGGCATGTTGATAAACCTGAGACTGTCATACTTCGGCCACCTGAAGTCACCATCTCTCAGCCACCTCAGCTACATCAACCTCTAGCACAAGTGCTAAAAAACGATGCAGCTCCAGTTCATCATCTCAGTCATGGTCCTCAAACCACTGGAAACACAGACTTCGATGACGCCACCCCTTTCCAGAGACATAAATCTTTATTTAAAAGTTCCCTCCAAAAAGTTGAGCAACTGAGAAACCCTCCACCAAGAGGAGCGCAACAAGCTGCAGACCCACCTTCCCCAGAACATGCCAGGGTCAAGTCTAAAGTGGCAGCCCTTCAAGGTCTACTTGAACAAACGGCTCTGAACATTATTGAACGTCAGAGATACAATCAGTGTCCAGTGGATCAGATAAGCCCTGCACAAGAACCTACGAGGCCATCAGTCCACTCCATCAGAAGGTCTCCTCCAGCAAGTCATTCAAGAACTGTGACCAATGTTGAGGGCATCCAAGTTAAACTTCTTAATTCTACAGCCATTGCCAGATTGGACGGGGCTGAACCTTCACCAGGTCCCAGCCACAGCCAGCTGGCCAGGGAGAAGTCTATTGAAGAGACTCCTACTTATCAGGCCGCAAGGCTTATCTTACAAGCACATCTGAAGCAAAGGAACAATGAGACTGGTCCCAGACAGCCACTGAAAGATCAATCTAAGTTCCAGTCTGAGATAACAGAGATGATGAAGCAAGAGCTGAGGCAAGAGATGAGGCAGCTTGTCCAGAAATCTGAGACACCCTGCATGCAGGAGGGGCTATGTCATCACCCCCACAGCCATCAAGGTGGTGCAGTGAATTATATGCCATGTCACAGTAGTAATTTACAATCTCAATCTCATACACAGTGTCAGAAATCAAAATCAAAGCAAGTGAATGTTGCACATAGTACACATGAAAATCCCATGCCTTTGAAGTTTGCTAATGCTGTGTCTAACTCAGACTTGATAAAAAAGACACCTAGAGCAGACAAACTGGCCCCACTGAATTCAAATATACTACAAGCCCAAACGTCTCATCCAGGTGATAGAGATGAAATCAAACCCGGTGCACCTGCATCAAACCCAAGGAAGCAAGGAGCAGAGACGTCTTGGTTTTCTTTCTTGGAAACTTTTCTTCCTTACTTTGAAACAATTGAGGAATGCCTCGATCATGTTGCGGGGGAAATCGGTAAAATTTTAGTTGCAGAGATAGTGGAGCTAACACATGAGGAAAAAAGACATGGCAATGGTGCATCATCTGTTGAGGAGCTGTCACCAGCCATATCAAACAGGGAGCTAAAACTTTCACCAGCAAGATCTCACAGGGAGCTAAAACTTTCACCAGCAAGATCTCACAGGGAGCTAAAACCTTCACCAGCAAGATCTCACAGGGAGCTAAAACTTTCACCAGCAAGATCTCACAAGGAGCTAAGGACAGAAAATCCTGGAGGAGGAAATGGATCAGTGGAGCAAACAAAGAATCCCTTACAATCACTGACAATGGGACAAGCGCAATCAGAAAGCCCACAGAGTTATTCAAGAAGAGATTTGGTGATGATGGACAGAGATTCTGCAGCAAACCCTACTGTCTTTTACAGCTGTCATTTGCCTTCCCACCATCAGAACCACTTGCAGTGCCACAACGACGAGGACACAAGCAGAGAGGCATCAGAGCTTGCCTTTGAGAATGGTTTAGTCCATAACTTGGACAGCAGCAATGCCAGGAGCAGCGTATCAACCACTCTGGGTAGACATATTTCTCACAGGCCTAGAAGCTTACTTTTGAAGAACCCATCCAGACACAGCAACCACAGTGAACACGATTCTTTGGCACACAACTCTCACAGGAAAGCAAGCCTGACTGTGCACTCGGGCTCCAACCAGAGCAAGAGCTGCAGGAAGTGTCGAGCTGAAGCCAGACTGAAAGCTCTAGGTTCTCACAGCCAGGATCATGTCGCCCGCCCGCTTTACCCCAAATTGAAGACCAACTCGTTCCACTTCCTGCAAGCCCCGGGAGAAAGTAATGTACAGCAGCAGGGAAGTGGCCAAAGTATATCTGAAAATACTTTGTCAGGGAAGCTGTCATCTTGTTATGAGATGGAGGATGAGAGTGTCTCCACAGAGGACTGCTTTAGTGAGCCAGCTTGTGCCAGTGAGGCACCGCATGCTGGAACCTGTAGCAAGCCATCCAAGAAAACAAAACTAAAAAAAGCTCTGAAGACCATGCACAGGAGCCTATCTGACATGAAAGAAAAGAAAAGATTGCAGCCTCCTCTTGTCACGGCTGCTATGGCATCAAGCCAAAAGGAAGACACAGATTTCCTTGTGGAGAAAAGTCTCAGAGACCACTCTATATCTCAGTACCAAAGCATAAGGCAGCCTTCCGCTAAGGATGATCAGCCAAGCATCAGTTGCTCCGAGTTCAAAACTGTCAACTCTTACACTAGTGACCAGCCAACCATCTTCCTTGATACAGTACCTTCAAGACAATCATCTGATGTTCAGAAAATCCCAACAAATCTATTAACTGATGTTCAGAAAATCCCAACAAATCTATTAACTGATGTTCAGAAAATCCCAACAAATCTATCAACTGATGTTAAAAAAATCCCAACAAATCTATCAACTGATGTTCAGAAAAGTCCAACTTTGCCTGAGGCAAAAGATGTCGAATCTGGTTTATCAGGACAGCTGAGAACAATCAATAGCCTGACCCATTCGCCTCGAAGACCTGCACCAACATTGTCAGAGTCAATACGCAAGAGACAAATCACAATTCTCAACCTTGTGGAATCGATGTCTGGAGTAAATCAGTCAAACAGGGAAATGTCAAAGCAACAGGAAATGTCACAGCCTTGCACTTCTCCAATACCACCCAGCACTTCTCCATTACACCCCGGCACTTCTCCATCACAGCCTGGCACTTCTCCATCACAGCCCGGCACTTCTCCATCACAGCCCAGCACATCTCCATCACAGCCCAGCACTTTGAGAAAAGCAAAACTTATTCCACTGAGACCTGCACCAAAGCCACCTGTGTCTAATACAGATCAAGCGTCATCAAAGAGAGCAGCATAGAGTTGTACTTTCGCATTTACTGACTCCATCAAAGTAGATCTCCATCGAAGCCTGTCAAATAAATGTTAGACAAAAATAGGTGGACTTCAAAGCCTTTAACATAGATTTTCCTTACAAAACCCCAGAAAATAAATTTTATTGACAAAGTGTCTCCGTCAAAGCCTGTTTCTTAAATTGAGTAAGTTCCTGGTATTTTTCTTTGAATGTCTTCACGTTTGCAGAGTTTTAAATAGCTAACTGTTTTGTTATAGAGCTGATGATTAATGTACCTGTCTATTTACTGTTATCCTGACAAAAATAAGTCTCCATTAAAGCCTGTAAAGAACAAGCTACTGACCAAATTAGATTTCCACCACAGCCTAAAAAATAAATGTTACTGAGAAAATGTCTCCATCAAAGCCTGTTTCTTAAGTTGAGTAAGTTCCTGGGGCAGACCAATGATATTTATCCAAACCTGTTTACCCTCAAACTCTTAAAATCGTACAAAATCATCACAAAATCTTTTAATACATTATCTTAGTAGTAAAAAAAAAACATGAAGTATATATAATGTATACGCCTGAAAATCGTACATAGCGCCAAAATCGTAAGAGTAAACAGGTCTGTTTATCTTTCATGACGTCTTCATGGCTGCATAGCTTTAAATAGCTGTTTTGTTATGGAGCCAATGTAGATTAATATACTTGTCCATTGACTTTTATCCTGATTGACTGAATGCATATTTTTAATTTTATTTACCGGTTGGTCAAAATCAATGATAAGCCAAAGTTTTCTGCAAGTTTAAATTCACAGCAGCTGTGACAACCATTGCATACCGTTAAATTACCGTCCTGTGACTGAAAATATCATGTAGATGAGTTAGGATTTGGTGGGGTTTGTAAAGTTGGATTGATGTATCAATTCAATGCTCCAGTCATAGCTCTAATAAAGCTATGAATTAATGTTAAGTCATGTCCATCCATTTAGTTTCACAGAAACTCAAGTCTACTTATAAATTCTTCAGTAATGCTTAACAGAGGCGTAGCTAGAGTGTTTAGTGCCCGGGGAAAAGATTCATTTTAAAGCAACTCCCTTCCTTTTTTCAAATCTCAAATCCATTATTTTCAAAATAAAATAATATCAAAGCACATTTTGGCACCTCTAACTAGTCTCACGCCCAGGGACATCTGTCCCCCCCCCCCCACCCCAGCTACGCATCTGATGCTCAATAATGTTAACCTAACGCCCAAGCTACACAAATGGTAAATAATTTCATAATAGCCAACAGATTTATAAATAGATAATATTATCATACAGATCAAGATCCCAATTCATGGATGAACTCATTAAAAATCTAACTATTTGTATCGGACTTTTGTTTTTAAAAAAACAATATTACTGATGGATCAAATGGGTCAGCAAAAAAAAAAAAATTATATGCCACTTATTGCAACTCAGTTACTTTTACACTAAAAAAAAATATTTTTGACAAAGATTGGGGGAAAAAAATTAGTGTTCCATTTCTACATGTTTTGAATTTCAAGTGGTGTAAAGTTCATTTTGTTTGTGACTTTTCTTAAAACATGAATCTGGACAAACAGGGTGAAATGAAAGTGTAAAAATGAACAGTGCAGCAAATATTTATTTGATTGAAATGTCTTGCGTCTGCTCAATCACATAAAAAAACGTTATAAACCTAGAACTCAGCTATGCTTAGTTTTTTTTGGTACTAAAATGTTAATTATTTTAACTTAAACCTTTTGACCAGTGAGCTACATGCATTTGAATAACAATGATTTTCTCAACGTTGTTTTCTTTGGAGCTTAATGGTGGCATTTTTATATTTTATGATTAAGTAGCATTCACACCGGAGTCAGCTACAGAAGCCTCCAAAAAAAGCTCCAACGAAAACAAGATCTTGCAGATCATTGATATAAATATCTGATTGATAAGTTTAAACGAAACTGTCAGTAAGACTTGGAGATCATTTCTGAGGCTTTCAAGTTTGAATGCCACTGTTCTAATCTATGCATTCATGATGTGGCCTTAGTATAGAATCACACAGTCCAATTTTGTATTGATACAACTATTGCTGACTCATGTTTTTAAATATATTTATTTCATATGTTTACAATTATCCTTTCTTCTATTGAGAAATATGTCCGGACAAAAGCCGACATTAACTTAAAATATTTATATTTAATATATTTACATTCCCAATTGTGAGAGTGAAAAAACTACTGGTAAATGCTCCTTCAGCAAAAGAAAGTAATTCAATTTTGTGCCTACATGTTTCATCTTGAAAAATCTATTTTGAGAATATACATTATTTTTTTTAAAGTTAAATTCTTTGGCTGTGACATAAACATGTTGTATTGTGCTCCTTCTGTCTTTTTTACTCTTACTTTTTAAAAATTTTAGGCTTCATGGTAAAGCGTGATAAATTTTGTTTCTCAAAAAAAAAAAAAAGGATTTTAATTTTTGAAAAGTAAATTAATTTTTTTATTGTGTCTTGAATAATTTACATTTCTTTAGCATAATAAATTTTATTTCATAAAAATTTTATCAACTCTGTTGTTGCTGTAAATATAGATAACAATATTTGTTTGATGACTGAGTCAATCCGACTTTTAAATATTTGACAAAAAGGTCTTCTCAAGACCTATACTTCATCTTTTGATTGATACCTGGTAGCAGAATTCATTTGGATTGTTGGAAATTCTTTCTTCATAAATGAAGCTAGATATACTTACCAAACGTGCCCAAGGAACAAACTTGTTTGGCTAATATGCTTTGTCTGAATATATCTACATAATCAAATTCCCATTTGTTGACTTGCATTTTTTTTTAATCAAATGTCTTCCATCAACTAATTTGACATTTTTCATGTGATGATATCATCAAAAGCCTCAAATAATTAATATATATATATTATCTAAGATTTCTTTTATTTGATCTTCATTTGCCACAATAAAAACTTTGCATTGGGATTAAAATAGTGTTGCTTTTTTTTCCTTTGATTTATAAATGTATTCTTTAACATTCCAACATGAAATATGCATGGTAAATAGCATTAGTCTAATGGGACCCGGGTGAGAAATGGCAGCGCTTCGTGTCCGGGGCCATTTTGACTAAATGCTATTCGGATGTTATTTGTGGTAGTTTATTTTAGTTAAACTGAAGAAGTAAGTTTACAAACATATAGTCCATTCAATTATCTTTCATTTGATACCTCATTTGGTCTTACAAACCCACCAATAAATTTTGAATAGTATTTAAATCCCAACCTCTCACTTCTGGTACCCGGGTGTGAATAGCCACTTTGTTTAAAAAACATATGTCATGCTGCGCTTGCCCCTAGTCCCTAGACTCTAATTGTTAAAAAAAAAAAAAAAAAATTAAAAGAATAAAAAAGAACAAAAAAAAAAATCTGGTACCCGGGTGTGAATAGCCACTTTGTTTAAAAAACATATGTCATGCTGCGCTTGCTCCTATTCCCTAGACTCTAATTGTTAAAAAAAAAAAAAAAAAGTTAAAGGCATTGAAATGGTCAACATAAGAAGATTGTGTTCAATTAGCAGACACATAAAAAACAATTTTTTTTAAAATAAATAAATAATCTTTACATCTAGATTTAGCAACGACGAAAAATTGGTTGATGAATACAATTTTTTTTTAAAATTAAGGAGAAAAAAAATAAATGTGCAGAATATTTTGTTGTCCCCTTCCTCTTTTTGTCTCCGAAAACTGTCATAGAAAGAGAGATAGTAGCAGCATAAAAATATAAAATGAGCAGCCAAAGTGCAGGCTACAGATATAACTTTAAAAAATATTAATGCCATATAAACATTTACAATAATATTTACGTTTATTCAAGATGACGAGACCTTGTCACACATTTCAAATATGTGAATTATTTACAAGTCTACTAAAGTCACTGCAACAAATACTTTTACAAATATGAACATTCTAGAATCTAGATTGACGGGTAAAAAATGTCTCGGCTTATGGTATTCAACTTAAATTCAATCTGTGTCCATTCTTGAAAGATTTCTATGAATTTTTTGAGAAATGGGAAGTTTGGGTGAGCACTGATTGGGAGGGTGGCCAATAAGGATTAAAGAGTGCAAAACTCGTAAAGCCTAATGACCTCGGGCTGCAATGGACCTGCCTTTAGTCTAGGGTGACCAAATCTGGAAAAAACGGGACACACCAAAGGAAGGTTTGGTGGGATACCCTCCAGCTACAGAGGGGTCCGGGGGCCCCCGCTGGAAACTGTTTATTGAAAATGATCATTTTAACTATTTTGAGACCTAGAAATCTTTTAACATTTACCTTCACTTTTGTAATTTAATTTAAACTTTCAGGCACATCATAAACGAAAACAATAATTTTGCAGTGAATATGTAGGGACACTGTCTTTTACGCAGCGCGGGAAGAGTGGTAGAAGGGGAACAGTGCAGCCATCACGCGAGCCCACATCACTTCTGGCACTGGCTACACGGCTAGCCAAAATATTAATTGAAGTTATATTTTAAATTAGGAAGTTTTAGCTACGCAGCCGTGAGACAGCTGCTCCTAGGTGACCGTTTCAAGCCACCTTTTCGCCTCGATGGAAATATTCATTGGACCGAGGGGGGAGGGGAACGCCACACCTTTCCCCTGGAGTGGAAGCAAATCTGCCCAGAATCCCTGAGAAAGTCTGCTGCGAACGTTTTAAACGCAGCGTTTTCGGTCGACCGGGCGTCCAGGCCAGGGGGGAGGTTCCTGGCGTGCCGCCGCACGGTCTGGCGGCGGGGAGACCGGGCGTCTGGCTCATGTGGAGGTGTGCCGGGGGTGGCATTAAGAGCTCACGCTCGACGGCCCACCGACACCATTTCCCTCTTTGATGTATTTAGTGATTTGAAAATGTGTTTGATTTTAGAAATGGGACATTTAGGTGTCCCGAGAGACTTTTTCGGGACATCAGGTACGTTTGTAAAAAAAAACAAGACAATCCCGTTTTACGGTAAGTTTGATCACCCTAGTTTAGTTGGGTTATTGTTAAGGACTTATCTATAGTCTGAAGTCTACATTGTCGCCAATATAATTTATTATAATAACACTTAAAATTAAAATAATTTATCCTTGCTTTTCTTGTGCCAGCTAAGGATAAAATATCTTTTAAAAAAATAGTAAAAAATGCATTAACGTCATTTGTTACGGAAAGTGCTACATGCTACATTTCACATTTACTGGCAAACATAATCATAATAATAATATAAATAAAATGCGAAAATACACTTTTAAGTACAAGGGAAATAATAGTGAAAACTACTTCATCCCGCCAATCCGTAATCTACAACAATAATTCGTTAAATTACTCTAGTGATCTGATACTGTATTTGAGTGTCTGGTCTGGACGTCTGGACTACACTCGGTACTCAGCTGCCTTTGGACATGGTGAAAGTGTTATCAATAACTTTTTGAAACGTTTATTTAAAGTTTGATTACTCAGATTTACAAAATGGCTCTTCAGCCGAAACAATGTGGATTGCAATTGGGTAATTTTATAAAATTTTGATTTAAAAAAAAATAAATTCTTGCTCTTAGTAGTAGTTCTAGTTCAGTTAGTTGAGTTAGCGGTGGTTAGCGCTAGCCCTGGGCCTATATTATTAGTGCTTGGCAAAATTCAATCTATAAACTATTGATGAATTCAGTAGTTTGAGTGTGGCCTTGTATATGATATGTCATTGTCAGTATGGGCATGGGTTTGCTGACTTAACTTTAACTCAACTGACTCAAGGCTCAAGAATATTGGCAATCCTCCGAAGTCCGCTCCCAAATTATTTCATATGAAAAAAAATTGCAATGCACAGTTTCTATTGTTAGAAAACAGCAGAAATGTCAGTCATAGCTTTTGAAAATGTCACTTTACAAACCAGTCAGTAAATGTTAAATGTTGTTATTGATAATTGGCGCATCCGCATAGCATTTGCAAATAACAGCCAAAAATGCTCTGCTTGTGACCTTTGCGCCACTGAAGGCTCCAAGTAGCGACTAGTACCACTCTGATAGCAGAGTTTACGTTTCGCTTGCATCCAAAGTCCACATAATTTATGTGTGAATGTCCTGGTCTACTGGATCAACAAAGTCATGTGTGTTGCACAATGACAGCGTGAGCATAAATCCCTTTGTTGAGCTGAGCAACATTGATATCCTCTCCAAGCGTCCGTGACGATAGCTGTCCCTGGTAACACATGATTAGTGATAATGCGCTCAGGTGTTTGTGCATCTCGACGGCCGACAACCTCCATCCAACATCGTCCACTAACGCAAACATGAATTTCAAAACAGAATGATGCCCAAGTCTTTTAAGTAAGGAGTAATCATTGGAAATAATTTGGGACCAGACTTCGGAGGGTTGCCAGAATATTACTACTTCTACTTTTTGGCTACTTGACTCTTCTAAGACTTGTACTACTCACTACTCTATTTCTATCTTCAAATTCTTCTCATCATAGGAAGTGTGGTGGGGGTCAGGAGTCAAACTCGCAGTTTGCAGGACTAACATTTGGCACAGGCTTCAACATGATAATTTAAACTTACAAGTCTTAAACTTAAAATAAAAAAGTATTCATCATTATATATTATTAAATATAAATATATATCCTGCCTACATTCTATACTATATAAGTTAGTGAAAGGCCTTCACAAAGGATAGACATGCCATAAGTCAAAAGCAAAATATTAATAATTAGGCCTATATTATTATTGTATACTATGATTTTTTTGTTAAATAAGTTTATTTTAGGAACTTTGGTAAAGATTATGTAGGAAAACTAGAAAATATGGTATTGTAATTTTTTTTGTAAAATTGGCTTTTTGTGAAATTTAAAAAAAAAACAGATTGCAACTGCTCAGATTAAAAAGTCCACATCCTTATTTTTTATTGGAAAATTTTTAAAATTGAAAAAAACGGAAGTTTAAGCTTTGAAGATTGAAGTTAAAAATTGTTGAACTCCACTGATTAATAACGTTTTAAAATAAAGATATGTAATGATAAATAAATATGTAATAATTTTATGTCATCTATAATATATTAAAAATTCATGAATGTAGAGCATGTCCATGTGTGAAGATTGTCCAAAATGATGTCATTAACGGGGACCATTTTAGGCTACTGGTGTGTACATTTTCATCACAGTGTGTCCATGTTTGTCAGCACATTACCAGTTATCATGGTAATAAGGGGAGAGACTGCAGTCAGGTTAGGCAGAAGAAAATAAACGAAACAAGTCTTCTTCAGCAAACAAAACAGTAGAAACAATATAAAATTAAAATTTCTTAGCTGCAATGTAGTCTCCAAGAGGATAGCAAGAAAAATGTGATAGAACATAATAAGCTAGAGAGTTAATGCAGGCAAAAGGAGAGGTAAGAGGAAGCATAAGTCCACTGCTATTGGTCGTAAAAAGGAGGGGGCAGAGAAAAGGTTTAACAAATCAAGAAGAACTTGAGTCATGACGTTCATGCCTTGTGGTGACAAGGCCTGATAAGTCTGAATCAGTTTATTCTCCAAGTTCACTCTGTTAGGATTGTTAGTACAAGACACAAATGGTGGTGATAGCAAAATCCCTTGAGCCCTTGTGGTCGCTTCTATTGAAGTGTTTTGCGATGGGACTCTGCTTCTCTTGCACAAAATTATGAAGGTGTTCAGTACATCTGTCCAAGAAGCGACATCCAGTCTCACCTATATACGCCATTGGCCATGAGTACAAACTATGACATAGACAACAATGGGTCTAGTACAAAGGAACGTGACATTAAATTATTTTATTTTAATAAGAAAATGCTATACTTAAACATATTTTATTCTTTCATTCCTTAATATATAATATTATCAACGAATCATGTTTGGAGAAATATGCAAGAAACATGGGTCAAAGTGATGAGGGGGGAAAATGGGTAACTAAATGTGGAGGAGAACTCAATGGTAAAAAAGTGCACTTGAGGTCATAACTAAAAAAATTCATAACTTTTGAACCACTTGAGCTAGAACTCTATTCAACTGTACCGGGTACTGGATATTATATTTTACCAAAGTACCTATTTATTTAGACACACACACTAACATAGTATTTATCTTTCATTGTATTGCAAGTTAAAAATAACCCTAGTCCTTACATATTTAGCTTTTTAATCAAATGATGAGGCTTAATAAATGGACTAAATATCAGTAATAGTAAAATCTGTTGATATGGATATCCTTCAAAAGTCTATGAGTGTATTGGTAATTTTTAATGTTTCTTCATTCCAGACAATGCTCAAGAAGTGGGTTTTATTAATTTTTTCAAAAGTTTACCTGAGGTTTGTTACAAATTATAGAAATAGATAAGGAAGTTATTAAAAAAAATTTTTTTCTTATTATAAAAGATTTGTTCACATATTTTGTCTATATTAGTTTAAGTGAAGTACCTTTTGTTTATTTGATGAATCTTCTGCTTATTCGATATACCTTCTGCTTATTTGATATACTTTCTGCTTATTTAAAAATCTGAATTTACCTAAAAGGCAAATCTTTCAATTTATTTTCAGAAACTTGGAACAACTTTACGTGTATTTGATAGAACAGTAAGTTTTGTTGAATATCATTTTAACATAATTTTTTTCATCAAAGATTTTTTATACCATTTCCACAAGCCCAAAGAAATTAACAGCTTGTACAAAGTTTACAGAAATAGTGTGTCCTTTTGATATACATTACATTAATGTTCAGAATCAATAAACTTAGTAAGACACACTGTGTCACACAGGTTTTCCATCTCACATTAATCTTACATATGAAAAAAACCACAAGTAATACTACCTCATGAGAGAACTAGATGGTA
Source organism: Lymnaea stagnalis (assembly GCA_964033795.1). NCBI lineage: Eukaryota > Metazoa > Mollusca > Gastropoda > Lymnaeidae > Lymnaea > Lymnaea stagnalis. The sequence goes on from CAXITT010000296.1 coordinate 545,814, forward strand.
TACATTAGTAAACGTACAGTTTTTGCCACCCTGGGTGGTCCTTGAGCGGTTGCCCCTCCTGAAACAATTCAATGCTCATCCAACAATATTTTTAAAAGCAAAGCTGTCTAGGGTGGAAACTGACCCTTAAACCCACCCTTTAGCAAGGCTTCTTTTTACAAGCTACTTTTGGTTATCTTAGTGATGTTGCCATTTTGAAAGAAAAAAAATAGAGTTGAGTATAATTGTTTGAATATTTGTACCTAGTTGAATAACAAACATTAATTTGACAGGATTACTACACTGTACATGGAGAGGATGCTGTCTTCGTTGCTAAAGAAGTCTTTAAAACTACTGGAGTCATCAAAACCAGTGGTAGGTCATATTATTAATTAATCCATTCATAAAGCTCCATTCAGTGCGAGTGCTTTTCATAAATATGTTTCTTTCAAAAATATATTTTGTCAACAATGTAATGAAACATTTTCTTTTCTTATTTTTTGTTTTGAAAACTAAAGTGTGTGTAGTGTAATTATTTTAAAATACTTTTGGGACTTTCTTATATTTGCCTTTTAAGGTGTCATGCTAGATGTAGTTTCAATACATTTTTAAATACATTAATTATTAACTTCCCATTTAACTTTTTCTGTCAAACAGGAAGCATGAAATTGGAGTCGGTTATTTTGAGCAAAATGAATTTTGAAGCCTTGGCGCGTGACTTACTACTAGTTCGCCAGTATAGAATTGAGGTCTATGCAAACAAAGGTGGATCTAAGTCAAATGATTGGTCAGTTGCTTTCAAGGTAAAAGATGATTATTTAGTTCTATTGAGAAATTCACTCCTAAATATAACAAATTTCTCATTGTTAATGTTTCATATCTTATACATCTCTTTAGGCATCCCCTGGCAACCTTTCCCAGTTTGAGGACATTTTGTTTGGAAGCTCAGAGATGTCAGTATCTGGTGGGGTTCTTGGTCTTAAAGTTGCCAGTGATGATGGACAAGTGGTAGGATTTTGATACCTCTAAACTTAAATTCATCATCTTTTAAAAAATAGTTACACTTAAGTAAAATAACTGACCGTTGAAGTGGCAAAAATGTTAAATATACAATTATAAACAATTACATTTTTTTTAATGTAAGAACTTTATCCACTACAACGTTACAGCTGTTTATATGAAAGATTTTAAAAAGGCTTAGTGATGAAGACTTAAAGAGAAAAAATAATTTTCAAATGCTTATTACATAAGAATTAAGGTTACATTAATTTTTTTTTATGAAGATCTGCTTCACTTAAAAGGGAGTGTATCATCTAAAATCTATTTGTAATAATTAAATATTAATAATCCACTTATTATATTCAGTGATCAAAGCAGTTTTCACATTTCATTCACTTCTAAATTCAGTGATTGTCTCTTGTCAGTCTGTAGGTATTGGTTATGTTGACCCTATTCTTAGGACCTTCACAGTCAGTGAGTTTGCAGACAACAATCAATTTTCCAACCTTGAGGTACTGATATTTTTTGTTTGATATGCAATTTTTTAGAATATTTTTCTCCTAATACTTAAAATATTTTTTATGACTTTGACAGCTCGTAAGATAGTTTTAAGTTATGTGTCTGATAGTTTTAATGTATGTGTTATTATATTTTAAGGCTCTCCTTGTACAGCTGGGTCCAAAGGAATGTTTGATACCAACTGGAGAAACCCCTGGTGATTCTAACAAGCTAAAACAAGTTCTTACTCGGAGTGGTGTGCTTCTTACTGAGAAAAAGAAATGTAAATATGTCTTGTCTTCTCAACACCACCCGACTACTAGTCCATCACTGAATTTGATTTAAGTTTTTTATTTTATTGTAACTTTTTGTTAATAATATTAATAATATGGCTCTTTATCTTCTCTCACTCTTCAGCTGAATTCAACAACAAAGATATCATACAGGACCTAAACAGACTTTTGAGAGCCAAAAAAGGAGAGAAACCTAATAGTGCCACACTTGGTTAGTGTCTAAGAGATATTTTAAAACACAAGTTTAAGGTTTATTATTAGACATTCTTTAAAATATTACTATTTCTGCAGGCATAGAAATAGTGCACAAAAATACAGATAAACCTAATTTGACCTCTAGCTGATAATGTTAACTGTTCAAAGAAAACTAAAATATTGCATGCTGACTTGTATCTCACTATCTCAAAAAAAAACAAAAAAAAAATGTTTCATTGCATGAAAGTTTGACAAAAATGCAGTTTTACTCACAAAAAGTACAATATTGTTTTTGTATGTATCATTTCTCTAATTCTTTGCATTTAGAAGAACATCTTAAATGCAAGGAATTAGAGAAATGGATACCGGTACATACAAAAACAATATTGTACTTTTTGTGATAAATAAATATATAAAAAAAAAAATTTCTTTTTACTAGAAGAAGCGGCACAAATATAAATTGAAGAACTCTTTTTTACTTATATAATTTTTAAACTACTTTTGAATGATTGCAGAAGTTTAGGTTAGAGAGTGGTTATTACACAGTTGTTTAAAAAATAAAATTAATACATTTAATGATTTATTTTTAGAAGTATTGATGCCTGGTAGCTGTATCATTTTATTTATTTTTTTGTTGCTTAAATAATTTTAACACATTTTCAGAAGAGGTAGACAAAACTATAGCAATGTGTGGCCTTTCAGCAGTCATTCGATATTTAGAGGTGAAGACTTTTCTATATTATTTTTGTATGCTGAAAACAATCATAAGTGTACAATTTGGAGGATAAAAAAATTGTTAAATGTTACAATGTTTATTATTGTATTATAACATTAGACTTCTTAACATAATTCCTTTTTAATATAAAACCTGTCATTTTTGTTTCATAGAATTTTATACCAGAAAGTACTTTAACATTGATATTACAAATTTCATGGATTATGAATGTTATGCTAACCTTTAAATTTAATTTGTAGTTGCTGTCAAATGAAGACAACTTTGGTCAATTCAAAATTTCAACATTTGACCTCAATCTGTACATGAAATTAGATGCAGCAGCAGTGAAAGCACTCAATTTACTCCCCCTGGCCAATGAAGGTTTGTTAATTGCAAAGTAAAGAACTGCATTGTAATTAAAGCAAGCTACTCATTAATTTTATTTTACAATACCGGAGGGAACTTGAATAAAACTTTGTTCTGTGTTTCAACACTAAAATATATTGATATATTAATTTGCTTTTAATTATGATTACCAGTGTGTTTTGCCTAGACTTAAAAATACCAAGACTATTATCTATCTTGGGTTGTGGTAGCTCTATTGATTCATGTTTAAATGCAGCCAACAAGAATCAAAGCTTACTGGGATTGCTTAATCACTGCAGGACAGCCCCAGGTCAAAGGCTTTTAGGACAGTGGGTAAAACAGCCTCTCATGGACTTCAAAAAGATTGGTGAGTAATATCATGTACCATTTATATGTATATTTTTATAAATGTGTTAGCAACATCTTTTTTTAAAAAAAAGCATTTTTAGAGATCAGAGTTTACTATTACAGTGAGTACTGTAGCCAACTTATACATCTTGATGAACTCATGGAACAATTATTTTAATAATGTTTACTTGTACAAGCATAAGTATTAAATAACACGAAAAAATGTCCTTAACTGTAAAAAATATGTTTAGGCAGACGTAATGAACCACAATCAATATCATTTTTAAAATCTTGATTCTTTTCTAGAGGAGAGGCTAAATGTAGTTGAAGCAATGCTCAGTGATAATGAATTAAGACAAATTTTGCATGAAGACCAACTAAGGAAAGTTCCAGATTTTCAGAGACTTGCAAAAAAGTTCCAGAGGAAAAAAGCTACATTACAGGTACAGTATCAGTATGCTGAAAGTCTGTGTAGTTGCTTTCGGCTTTACTTTTTTTACTTCTTTTTTATTTTATGACTATAAAAGTATTGAAAAGTTCAATAGGTTTTGTTACGGGTGTGATGTTTACTTTGTTTATTGGAATTTTTTATTATGTTTTAGGATTGCTACAAGGTTTATCAGGCTTTAGAGAAGCTTCCCAACCTTTTAGAGATTTTGGAGAAACATGAGGGAGAATATAAAGGTCTTCTGGTGGAGCTTTTCTCAAATCCTATCAAGGTAATGTTAAGATCAGCATCTGTAAATGCCTATTGTTCAAAACTGTAATCAGCTCCATGTGAACTCTGACCTCAAAATAACAAGTCGATGTATCACTGTGAAAAAACTTCCTTGACATGTAACTTCATCCTTCTGTGTGACATTTAATTTAGTGAGTAAGGAATTTATAGGCATGCTTTTATTGTATAGAAATCAAACCCATTTAATGAAATGCTTTTAAAAAAAATTATTACAATTATTTTAAAAAAATCAAGTCCCACCTTCCAAATGACAATAATTGCTATTTATTTTAAAAATAGTTCATATCCCATCCCATTTGTTTTATGAATTCTACTTGATTTAAAAGCTTATTAATGATCCTATCACTCAGTTTCCTTAGCACCCAATCCCTTCATTTTTTTCTTACTCTTTAATGTTATACACAGGCTCTATCCATATCTCCTTAATTTATGCACAGGCTCTATAAATGATCTCCTTTTACAATACAAATACATTGATGTTTGTATGAAGCACAGACTAGTAATACTTAGAAATCCAAGCAGTGGCATATTCTTATTTGTATGAAATACTGAAGAGAACTACACACTCAGATACATAAACTTATAAATAAAATTTGGCAAGAAGAGAAAATTCCAACAGAATTGGAAACAGCATTAATAACCCCAATACACAAGAAAGGCTCCAAACTTCAGTGCACAAACTATAGAGGAATCTCCCCATTAAATGTTTCATACAAAATACTGACGAAGCTAATTTCCAAAAGACAACACCGTACATACACTGAAGAAATATTAGGTTCAAGGAGAATATTCAAGGTAATTTCAGATTAGACGAGGCCTAAGACTTGAGACTCACTGTCTTGTGTGTTATTTAACCTAACAGTGGAGAGAGTTATAAGAAGCATACATATTGGCATCCAAGGAACAATAACAGGATACTTTCTGAGGGAAACCCAAGACCCACAACCAATGGGCTCTCTCTACAATCAACCCCTTCAGTATCTTGCATATGCTGATGACATAGCACTGCTAGGGAAAAGTAATAAAGACATATCAATATCCTTTATTGAATTAGAAGATGCATCACTACAAGCAGGGCTGGAAGTTAACAACCAATATCCTTTATTGAATTAGAAGATGCATCACTACAAGCAGGGCTGGAAGTTAACAACCAAAAAATAAAATACATGACTATGATAAGAGAAGAACAGACAGATGAAGTCATTAAAATTAGAAACAGACTTTTGAAAAAGTAACTGAATTCAAATACCTAGGATCTTTATTAAATGAAATGAAATGAATTACTAACAGAAATAAAAGAAAGAATATCAGCCGGAAACAGGGCATACTTCAGTAGTCAGAAAATACTCAAAAGTAAAAACATTACAAGAGAAATAAAGAAAACTAAATATAAAACTGTAATCAGACCAGTTGTAACATATGCAAGTAAAACTTGGACCCTAACAAAAACGGCAGAAAACCTATTAAACACATGGGAGAGAAAAGTTCTCAGGAAAATATATGGAACGACAAAGTATTAATATGGATGGAAAATACGAACCAACCTTGAATTGTACAGTCTATATCATGATCCCATGATGGTAGCAGAAATAAAAAATAGGGTAGGCTACGCTGGGCAGGACACTTAGAGAGGACAGAGGAGTGAAGAGGTTGTATCACTAAAACTCCAGAGACAAACGGCTCAAATGCAGACCTAGCCTTAGATGGATGGATTATGTGGAAAAAGATCTAAAGCAACTGGGAATCTAGCATAGAAAAGAAAAGCATTAGTCGCATCCGAGTGGAAGGAAGTAAGGAGGCAGGCCAAAGCTCTGTAGCCTGTAGCACAGCAGGGATGGATGAAACACTGAAGTCATATATATTCTACATCATTAATAAGTGGTGTGGTTTAAACTCTATTTCAGAGGATATATATATATGATTCAATTAAATTTTAATTGAAAGAACATTAAATCCAGTTTAGATCTAAAAGCGATGCGTCTGACAATGGTTAAAGTATAATTATTATATGTTTAATCTGTGCTTATTTTAAATAATAGCATTATTATTTTATTATTAGATATTCTATCACACTTTGTTGCATTTTTATTATTAAATGCTTTAAATCTATGGTTTTATGAAAAGGTATATGTACCGGTACAAATGCTATTTACCTTTTTTAAACAAGTAACATTGGATTGACAGATGATAATGAAAATGGTCTAAGAAAATAATTTAGATCACCTTTTCTCAACCTTATTTAGCTGTGTGGCCCCCCATCTCTGTTTTTTTTTTCAAAGTTTTTGTTTGCAGGCATCCTTGGTTAATTGTTTATAAATTAATAAAACCGAGTAGCTGGAAGATTTTCATTTAACTTTAAAGTGTTAGTCATACCGTACTTATACTATCCTAAATATCATGAGTGATGGCCTTCTTGCTCCTTGAAGTATTCTTGTTCATTTATTTACATCTCAATGCTGAAACTCATTTCACTGTGAACAGATGCTACTGCATTTTTTAAATCTCCAACACGTTCATTGAAGTGTCAGCCAGAAGTCAAATCTCTACTATAGAGTTACAAGGGTACCTTCATTGATATATAGTTACAAATTCTTTCTTACCCAGCCAAGGTTATTAAAAGGCTCTCTTTAATATGCTAATATCCATTATCAAGTCCTCAATGAATCCCTCTTATGGAGCTGGGATTGGTGTTGTAAAGTTGAAAAGCGATTGAAGCATGATAGATCACTTGTGTGCTTTAGGATATAACTGCAACCCCCTAACTAGTTTTTTCTCCCCACCCTTTAATGACTCATGCTTGTAGCCTTTCATCCCCCTTGCTCTTTTAATATTGGATCCATTCATTATAAACTAGTAGTACTAGTAGTCATCTTGAGGACGGTGGTGGTGGGGGTGGTAGTGGTTGTGGTGGCAGCAGTGGTGGTGGCGGTGGTAGTAGTGGGGGTGGTAGTGGTTGTGGTGGTAGTATTGGTGGCGTTGGCACTTCTAAAGTGACACAAGTTTCATTTACTTGTCCGTTGACTTAAACCAAAAGTACAAGATGAAAACATTGACTCATTAGCCAGCTAGCACTTGATGAAAATAATGAAAAGCTGATCCAAAGTATATAAGATTTAAATTTAATCGATTCTAAACTTGAAATTGTAAGTTACACTGTTTTCACATTTCTTATAGACACTATTTTTTAGTTATTTATCCTGGACTGAAGGGCCATCTCATTTAATTTACTGGTTAAGTTTTTAAAGAAATAGTGGAACAAGATGTGTTTAGACTTGATTAAAAAAAAACAGGACAGTTACATGGACATTTTGGCTAAGTGCCTCCTGCAGCAGACAAGATAAAACAACAAATAATTATAAATTTTAAAACGCATGTGTTAAAAAATCTCAATGTAGTTCTCTCAGTCTCTGTTCAGAAATAACTTTTTCACGGCATAATTCATTTAAACCAATGGCCCCAACCTTACCAGCCTTCCATACCTAACAATCTTCCTGATTGACATATTCCTCACCCCCTAATATATCTAAAAACATATTTTACTTACCACAAACTGACATTCTTGATAACTGATTTTAAAAATGTTGATTGTTTACTCAAAGCATTTTAATTTTCAACAAGACCCTTTTTAAATTCAAAGTAGAATTAGTTGATAAAAACAAAGTTTTCTCTTCACTAGGAGTTGCTGACTGACTTTGTCAAATTTCAAGATATGGTGCAGACTACAGTGGACCTGGAACAAGTTCAGAACCATGAATATATGATCAGAGCTGACTTTGATGAAAATTTAACAGGTGTGATATTTCATATTTCCATGAAGGAAACATTTTTTAAATTTGCATTACATTTTTATACTTGTCTTCAATTTTTTTTAATGCATTTTACATAGTCTATAACCGAAGAAAGGCAAGAGCATTTGAAATATGCTGGTATGAGGTAATTCAAATTGAAATGAAAGTTTTATATGTTCTAATGATTCATCTGTTAACCAAATTTTATGTAATCAATTTATAGAGCTGCGGAAAAAAATAGATGAGCTAGAAGAGAACATCAAAGGCCAACTCAATAAGGTGATGAGTTTAAAATAAATAAATAAATAAAATGTACTTTTAAACCATTTGCATTATATTGTTCCGAAAACTCTTCTTTTTTCTTTTATTACCACTCAACTTAACACTTCTGTTGCCTTTTTTATAAATTTTTAGATGGCCTTATCTAAGGATATCTATTTTTCAGTTACAAATTATCAATCAAAAGGTATTTTTTTAAATAAGTGTCTGGGATGAAATTTGTTACTACTGATATTTTTCAGGTGGCAAGGGACCTTGGTCTTGAACCCAATAAAACCGTCAAGTTGGAGAACAATAGCCAGTTGGGGTATTTTTTTAGAGTGACAAGAAAGGTAATCATTTTTTTTTCCCACAAATCTTGTCATTATTGTTATTATGTTTATAGAAAGCCTTCAGATTTTTGGGTAGGATGAGAATGGGAATGAAAGAACTCATTATAATCAAAGTAACAGTTTTTGACCAAAAATGGGAACATGTACATTGGGTAGATGATACTTTAACAAATTAAACTCACTGTCTTTAATAATATTATAATTATTTCAATACCAACTATGATAAATTCTATCAACTGCCTGGTTCTCATCATCAGGAAGAAAAAGCCTTGAGAAACAATAAGCAATATTACACTATTGACACCAAAAATAATGGAGTCCGGTTTCACAACAGTGCAACACGGAAATATAACGAGGAGTACCAACGGGCACGGGATGAGTATGGGGAGCAGCAAAAAAGTGTGGTGGCAGAGGTTATCAACATTGCTGGTACGCTCAAATGAAACTAGGTCACTGAAGTTTATGTAGATATTGTCTTAGTTATTTAATAATATATCTTTATGGAATTGGTTCAAATCAGGCAGCTTCTCATATCAAAGAGTCCATGAGATAATTATGTAACACTCTGTATGTAGTTATTATTAATCAAACACTTTTTTCTTCTCATATTCAGCTGGCTATGCAGAACCTATGAGCCTCATGAGTGATATCCTAGCTCAACTTGATGTTCTTGTGGCTTTTTCAATTGCTTCAGTATCTGCCCCTATCCCTTATGTCAGGCCAAAATTATACCCTAAAGGTAAAAAAAAAAATCAAAGATTTCACCAAAAATTTCATTGTAAAGTAGTTTTTTTGTGTTTTTTTTTTATCAAGAACTTTAATTTCACTAAATAACTGTCTAATAACTAGCTCAACTTTATGTTTTTGTGGTTTTTTCAATTGCTTCAGTATCTGCCCCTATCCCTTATGTCAGGCCAAAATTATACCCTAAAGGTAAAAAAAAAAAATCAAAGATTTCACCAAAAATTTCATTGTAAAGTAGTTTTTTTGTGTTTTTTTTTTATCAAGAACTTTAATTTCACTAAATAACTGTCTAATAATATTTGTACATTTTTAAAGCATGTGTCATCCTAAATTTTTACAACAAAATAATTTTGGATAATTTCAGATTTGTTAGAAAGAGATAAACAAAAGAAGTTCTATTTGTGGTTATCAGTAACTTGTGGTTTTATTTGTGGTTATCGCTAAGAGGGATGCATTGGGAGTCCTCCTTTTGTATCCATCTTAGATCAAGTGGCACATTGTTGGAGAGGAAATGTATGAAAAACAGTAATTTTTAGATATTTTTACAATGACGTTTTAAAATCTACTTGCAGTGCTGGTAGTTACCATTCTAATGGCCCATTCCTTTAATTTAGGTGAAGGCATCCTACGTCTTCAAGAACTTAGACACCCATGTTTAGAAAAACAAGATGATGTTTCATATATACCAAACGATGCCATCTTTGAGAAGGGTAAAGCTAGACAATTTGACTGGGTTCACTGACATTATGTTTCATTTAACATTACAGCCTAGTTTCTGTGTGACCCCTTTAAACATTGTAATGCTTAGAAATTAAATTCACCAAGTTTTAATCTCATCTAAACTATTTGTTCTTTTTGTACCGGTATTTGTAACAATAACTTTAAATTTTATCTTAAAAGTATTTCACTTTCAGATAAAAAGATGTTCCACATAATCACAGGGCCGAATATGGGTGGCAAATCAACTTACATAAGATCAGTATGTTATTATCTTATATATATATTTTTACTACCGAATCCATTATTATTTTTATTTAATATTAAAATTTCTTTTTATAAAAATTAAACTTAATATTAATCCATGCACATTAACTGTTTTCAACATCTGTTTATTATGTACTTTATTATTTAAAAAAAAAAAACTTTCTGTGTTTGATGAAAATTGTTGCTGTTACTCTCTAAATGTGGAAGTCAGGTTTTCCAACTTTTACAGGTTCTACTGAAAACTTAATGAAATAATTGGGTTAGGTCAAGTAACAATAATTTTATTTTTCTTCTTTGCTATTTTTAAGGACATGGGAAGCTTGAGATCTAAATAAATTTGTTTAAAACAAAACCATCTAAAATAAATTATACTTGCACTAGAGAGTTGCATCGACGATATGATTTTCTTCCATTTGACTGCATGAATAATGCTATAGAACTGAATAAGTCATTTAAAATAAGCAGCTATATAAGATCTAATCATGAGAATTTTTTGATATAGACTCAGTGTGAAAGCGCAATCTTATTATGAATTTTTTTGTCTAAAACCTGAGGTTGGAGTATGTGTCGTGATGGCTCAGCTTGGCTGTTATGTGCCTTGTCAGAGTGCAGAGATCAGCATTGTAGACTGCATCCTGGCACGAGTAGGTGCTGGAGACATCCAGCTGAAGGGTGTCTCTACTTTCATGGCAGAGATGTTAGAGACAGCTTCAATACTCAGGGTAAGAGAGACCTGGTATTTTTCTTTTCAATGTAAAGTCCATTCAAAGTTTCAAAGAAAAGCAGGTTTTATTAACCAATATCATTTAAATAAATTTCAGTAATAAGATATTTAATTACCCTAAGAGCTATAATTATCCCATATCCCACACTCTTTATGTATTTCTGTATTGACAAAAACCTTTCATTTTCATACTTTTGTTTTCAAAGCCACATAAAAAAACACCTATACTGATAATTACTGAAGAAGATCATAATTCCGAATAGCAAAAAAAGTATTTTATTATTTTAATTGCGGTCATATCTCTGTTAAATGATCTGGGAAGCAAATTCATGATAATAAAACTATTACATTTCATATCTTTTATTTATTTTTAAATTGTGGTTTTTGTTTGCATACATTTAGGTAGCTACCTCAGATTCTTTGATAATTATCGATGAGCTTGGAAGAGGTACCTCAACATATGACGGTTTTGGCCTTGCATGGGCCATTTCAGAGTAAGATAAATCTTATTTTAACTACCGGTATATTTTTTATTTTATGAAAGTGAAAGTAAATTTTAATACTAAAATGAGTTCAAATGACCAGTAAGCAAAATAATATGAATGAGCTTATGTGTAAAAATTGGAAACACTAGTTATATAGGAACACAGCTAACGCATTTCTCTTCAATTCTAATTTAAGGCACATAGCAACCAAGATCAACTGTTTCTGTCTTTTCGCGACCCATTTTCATGAACTGACAGCTCTATCCGATGAAGTATCCACAGTAAACAATCTACAAGTCACAGCTTTAACCACAAATGATACTTTAACTCTTCTGTACCGAGTAAAACCAGGCAAGGCAATATGATTCAAGTTTTTAAAGATACAAATTTCACTTCATAAAGGATACAAATTTCACTTCATAAAGTATACAAATTTCACTTCATAAAGTTAATTTACAAATAAAGTTTAGATTATAAAAATTTAAAAAAACTACTACTAACATAATACAAGAGTATAATTGTTCAGAGTTATAAAGTATGTTTTTATACATTCTTTTAATTTTTTTTTTTTTTTTTTTTTTCTGCTCAGGTGTCTGCGATCAAAGTTTTGGAATTCATGTGGCAGAGCTGGCTCATTTTCCTAAAAAGGTTATTGAGGTATTGAGATAATCTTTTTTATAACTTTCTTAAATCTCTTGTAATAATGGGTTCCTTAAGAATGAGGGAAAACTGTTGTTTAAATTAAATTTTAACACTATTTTGCAGAATGCAAAGAAAATAGCAGTTGAACTTGAAGATTTTCAAACCCTGGGTCTGGAGGGCTCTGGTTTAGAAGGAGATGACGAGCCTGCTGTCAAGCGTAGAAAACTAGCAAAAAAGGTACATTTTCTATGATTATAGAAATACATTTTGTTCTATTCTTGAAAACAGAAATATAGATATAATCAAAGAGTACATTTTTATCTGTCATATTTTCTGACTTTAAAAAGGGCAGACATGTGAAAGCTCTGTTACAAGTTAAATATATCTAGTACCTTGATCTAGATTTTAATCTATCTAAAGCCGAGTGTTTAGTTACAAGGTTAATTCAGCGTTAACACTGGTATAGGTGTGTTCTTTAGTCAGAGTATTAGTTACAATGTCATCTGAATGTTTAATTAAACTTTTGTGCCTTTAGTCATGATAAATGAAAATCAAAATAAATGTTCTTAAATATTTTGTTTTAGGAAGGAGAAGAAATAATCCAAGACTTTCTTGCCAAAGTCAAGCAGCTCTCTTGTGAATCATTATCATCTGACGAATTGATGGCTGAAGTAAATAAGTTGAAGAAGGAAGTTGATCAGAGGAATAACCCATATATCAAAGATCTTTTGGCAAAGAAACAAATAGTTTAGTTAGTGGGGGGAAAAAATGAAAAATAAAGTTGATTTGAGCATGTGTCAAAACTGGCAGCTTACTGTTAGTGGAACTTTTCATATTTTAAAATAAAAGAAAATAACAGTTTGAAAAAGTCTACTTAGATTACCCTTTAAAGAATGTTAGCTCAAATGATTTTATGTTTTTTATAATTTAATTACCAGTGTAACAGTTTGTGTAAAAATTTGTATGACAGTCAGTATTACAGTTTTTTATAAACATATTTTTCTAAAGTTATAATTTTCATAAACATTTCAAATTCCACAATGCTTATGATGAAACCATCAGTTTAAATACATAAAGTTGTATATTTCATGTTATGAATTTGTAATGTCATTTCAGGTTATAAAATTTCATTTTAATAAAGCTTTATACAAAACATTTTTTTTCTATTTAGAGTTTGTTACTAACTCTATATTCTGTTCTTGTAAATATTAAAATAAATGAAGACAGACATTAATCTTCTTGTAAACATGTAGAAGTTAAAGGTATAGTAAATTATGAAAGGGTCAATTATCTTCCCCAAGTATGAAGGTACAAATGTTAGTACAACTTATTATTTTGATCTCCTATGTTTCAGACTCTAATGTGATTAAAGGAAGAGGCCTAATTATGAGAATTTTGTTTTATTTATTCAAGATTCTGTAATTTGCAGTACATCCTATATGACCTACTTTATTTCAACTTTAAAGCATTTGTTGCCCCTTTATAGATGTCTAAAATAATAATATTAAAAACAAAGTGAATATTTTTCATCAGCATCACTTAAAATTCAACATTAACATCTCCATCAATCAGGTGCCGGTATGAGGACTGATAAATGGTAACTGAAAATTTTACGTCAATTTTTAAAAAAATGACGTAATTGATTTCAAATAATTGAAAATTAATGGTTATACACCTTGGGGGTGGGGTGTGTTTGAAAATTAAGGTATAAATTTGCAGGGGAGCTAATGACTTACACTTACACGCTGAGAAAATCAATAAAATTGTAGTTGGTAACTTTGTACAACTGAGGCTGAGGAGAAAACTTCAGTAACATGCAAGCAGAAATGTCTCACTCACATGCCACTATGGAATCTGCATTCGTAAAGTTATCTTATTCCCCCCCCCCCCCTTTTTTTTTTTTTTTTTTGAACTTTTTAGCCCTTCATCCCTGTTACAATCTGTCACAAATCTCATGACCCCCCCCCCCCTTTTTCACACTTTCGTAATAAAAATAAAAAACAAACATTATCAGCTAATTAAAGTTTATATACAACAATCTTACTGTCACGTATTATTCCTCTATGAAATGTGTAAGGGTGAGATCTTCTGATAGAATATATCTGTCACAACAGAAAGTTAATTTTAGGGTTTATTTGTATGATAAAAATAATCAAATGTGTGACGTCACAAAAGATCCTTCCCCCACCCCGCCCCCGTGTCACAAACACACACTTTCTTAGACCCACCCCCACTTTCTGGACAGCCTTTTATTCTATAATATAATTTACTATTGTACTACTTTACTATATATTTAAGATAAATTAAATTGTCTCAGTACTTATATAAATGGAAAAGAGAATTTGCTTGTTGTAGGCTGCTTGCAACAGTTGTGGTAAAAAATCCCCATTACTCACACGGGAGTCCCCGTGATGAGCAATAACAAAAAAAGTCCAATCGATTGAATATATTTATGGAAAAATAAAGCCTTTGAGGATGCGGGGGATGGAAATGCGTAATGAACGGTTATAGGAGTTTCCTTTTAATAATAGCCTTAAAGTAGAATGCGTTAGCCCAGTCTACTAGCTTTTTCAAGAGTGAACCCTGGGCCGCGGCTGCCAAAAAGGTAAAGTAGAGGGGTGCAGTTCATAGTTTACACGTTACGGTATCAGAGGGGCACTCGTCGGTTAGCATTCGACCCCTCCCCATGCGCATGCGCTATTACCTTTCAGAAGCAATGGGAGATCGTTGGAGTTACTGCCACAGCCGACTCTGAGACGACTGTTTATTTTTTTTAAAGCAATTACTCGCTATGGAATTATTGTGAATATTCAATAATGTGAGGAATTCTACTTATTAAGTGTCTTTTCTATTTATTGGAGTACTTGTTGAAAATGTCGCTTTCTAAAAAAGAGGAATACGAGCGATTGCGTGGTCTCATCAATCAGTGGAATGTTGATCATTACGATATTTTCGAATTGAGTCAGCCAAATGAAGTAAGTAATTCTTCTGTATGATTAAACAACCCCACAAAATGCAACTTAATTTTATTTCTTAACATTATATGTTCCTATTTTAATTGATATCATCTAAATAGCTTAAATGTAGATTTAAGTATATTTCGTAATTTACCTGTGTGCAATGGAGACACAGGTGACACCATTTTTCAAGCGTCAACAACAATCCAAAATGGCCGACCTTGAAAACATACCTGTCCCATATACAAATCTTACTCTTTACTATACCATAAGTTGAGCATATAGAAATTCGATACCTGATACCGTGTTCCTTTTTAGATTTTCTTTACAAAAATAGTTGTTTAGCTTTAAATTTTGTATTGGAGAGGACTATACTAATACTATGCATCAAGTAGTAGTACATAGCCAACTTTTGGCTTTTGTTGCCCACAGTCACAGTACGACATCAAATGTCATCTACTAGTACGAGACGTACGACTTACCACACTGAGTGTATATTACCATAGTTCATTATCCATTCATTTGAAATCTGTCACTAAAACGGAAGTTCCTCGTTCTTTAAAAAAAAAAAGTGTGGTGTCTTTTATTTTAAGTTAACATTTAATTGCATTTAAATTTAACTAAAGCTAAAGATTAACCAAAGACAGAAAGAGAAAGCAAGAAAGAAAAAATCAAAACTAATTATTCATTAATTAATAATGAAATGTCAAAATGGCTAGGACTAGGTCGACTAGGCCTGATAATATTAATAGGCGTGATCTAAATTTAAAATCATTAAAGATGTACTAGCATTACTAACTGTTTCTGGCATTAGTAGTAAGTAGAACTAGACTACTGGTAGCTAGGCCTACTGTTAGTGACCATTTCCTATTACTATTTCTAACTCTTAACCTTTAGTTTAAGATATACTTTGAAATACCCCTATAACAAATTAAACTTAATTTTTAACCCACTCATCCCAGTCAATGTACGAAACTCTAAATAATATTGGTATAATTTGATGTACACAATCAATAAAAAAATAAGAAATGTGAAACTCCGAGCTACATATGTAGCATAGCAGTTCCAACATCCCAGAAGAATAAATCAAGTGGTTAACTCATATGATAAAAATAAAGAACCTAGTCACCTGCATAAAACAAATTGCCTAATTCACTAGGTAGGGATTATTCATTTATTGTCAGATAAAATATAGTGCTTTTATACTGCTTCTTCTAAAAAATCCCATTTTATAAGATTAGAAGGTATTAACATATTCCATCCAATTAAAATATTTTTATTTGGGCATTTTATGGCCATCCAATATTTTATAATTCTTAAAATAATGTTAAAATTAATGTAATTAAGTTAAATCTTACTGGATGAAATCGGCTAAGTGATGCAGCTATTCTTTGGGTGGAAAGCACTTAGTAAAAAAGAGTTAAACTCTTTTCATGAAAGATGGATTTTCGTTAAGTGTCATACTCATTTATGTCTTGTAGGAGTAATGACATAGTCGCCCCCCCCCCCCCCCCCTTTTTTTTTTTTTTTTTTTAATTCTTTTTTTCCCTTTGTCCCCCCCCCCCCCCCCTTTTTTTTTTTTTTTACTTTCTCATAATAACCTGGCTATGGGCATTAGTGCCATTAGATAAAGACATCACATGCATGTGTTGTTTTTATTCAATCTGAACTTTTCACACATTCTAATATGAGTAACATGATTTAGCCAGAAATATTTTCTGTTTCAGGATTTAGAATTTCATGGAGTAGTGAGATTTTTCTTCCAAGGTGGTATTGGTGCAAATGTCATAACAAAATGTATCAGAGTATCCAGCACTGCTACGACAAGGGAAGTCATAGACGTGCTGATAGAAAAATTCAGGCCAGACATGCGCATGCTTTCTCAGAACAAATATGCTCTTTATGAAGTTCATGTTAATGGAGGTAAGCTTTTGAAATTGTCACTAGGTTTTATACCATAACTATGGCATTTGTTGTATTTTTATATTATGTTTTGGGAATTTAACTTGTTAAATAACTATGCATGACCCAGAATTTTATCTCCTTAAATAGAAACAATATCTAAATTGCTTTTTTGTTTTTAGAAATCTGTAACCCTAAATGTTTTAATTTGAAAAAAATTACATGTGAAAGGTTGGCTATGTACAGTTTATTTTTTCCTGTTACTACTGTCTAAAAGATCATAAAAACCTTTGCTAGGGATGTTATATGTGAAACAAGGTATGCGGAAACCTGAAAAAAAAAGGATGTTTCAAAACAATGAAGGTGTCGGCAAGAATTCTGACTAACAGAATATAAAAATAAAAACATTTTAGCTGAGTTTCAATCTTTATATTTGTGTCATTTCCTTCTATCTAAACCTGATTGCAGTCTTTCCCCCCTTATTGCCAGCGATGTTATGTTGCTGCCCTTTTTTTTTTTTCATTTAGGCCATATTTTCACTGCTTTTAGAGATGATGTTTTTGATGTCTAGATTAAAGACAAAAAACATTTTTGTGGTGATGATTTCTTGCTTCAATTGTCCTTTTGTTTTGGAACAAATTTAGGCTACTTGTTGTAAAGATATCTCTTTTGTAAACTGGAAAATTAACTAAAACCCATATATTAAACCTGTAGTGTAGATTTTTTAAATACAAAGTATAACATCACTTCTAAAGCTGTTGTTAAATTGTTGCTGGGTTATGTGTTTTATCTTTCCATTTGTAAGAACACCAGGTAATTATTATATTGACTTATAATTTGGCATTGTAATATTGCATGTACTTAGTATTAGAAGGGGAAAAAAATGAGATTCAAATAGTTTCATGTCCTGATCTATGTCTATAGCACTAGATAGAATGGAGGTATAGACATAAATACATATTTCACTTATTTTTTTACATTGTCCATTGTTTGTTTTTGACTGATATAACAGTTTAGCTGGGGAAACCTTTTCCCTGGTATTTTTGAGACAATCTGTGTAAGTTAGCTATCTGTGTCAGTGTGTGTAAGATGTATGTGACAGTCTCTTTACCTGAGCTCTGGACTCGGGATAGATGTCTCGTTTCCGTTTCATGACAGCGTCTCTCAGCAATCAAATTGTATTTTTAGAGGATAGTTTCTTACAGTCTAGCGACCCCAGGCTAAAACCCATTTAATTGTCCACCGTCATGAGATAACGCTATGGTGAAATTAAGTGATGGACTTTGAGCGTGGGTAACACTTGTTGAATATGTTATTTTGTTTAGAATACCGATGTTAATTATTTGATAAGACTAAGATTCCATACGAGATCGTCTACGTTCAACAAAAACAACTTTTCGTCAAAATGATGTAACATCTTAATCTTGTCAGGTTTATCCTCACACATGTATTCTAGGATACTAACAAAACTATCATGAACTCGCATTTAGGACAGATATGTTAAAATAAGGCGTATGCACATCATTGTAATTATCATTGCACCACTACTTCCGTGATGTCTAGTAGTAGGAAGTAACGGTTCTAAGGATTGGGGTAGGACAAGAAAATTATGACTTCAGCTTGTGTAATAAATAAAGTCACTGATGGTCATTTTAAATAAAGCTGATGGATGTGCACACGAATTTTATTCTTTAATCTTTACCGAAGAAGAAATCCGGATAAATAGCCCCGGTCATAAGAACCGAACAATTGTATTACTTGTAAATACCCCATTCCGGCCCCTGGGAAAGTCGACTGCTGATGTTGTGGCAGCAACGTCACCTACTGACCGGATGTTCTTAGGTTGAGATAACCCCCGTAAAAAATGGTGTTTCTCTGTGTTAGAAAATTCCTCGCACTATCAATTTAATTTAACAACCAAATCTGGCTACAGTTAGATTCATCCATTGTGAAGTCGTGTTTTATCTACAGATCTAGCATGGCGTCTACTAGATTTCTTTTCCAACTTGTTAGATATCCGCCAAGTTATCGCTGACTAAACACGTTTTTACGCTAATGTTGTCTGTCAACCTCGTCACGCCTCCTTATCTAACCCCACCCGTTTTTTTCTCTCTGTTACAAAACAACCAAGCCCTCTGGTGTCGTGATAATATACTATAGGAATACAATAAACTTAATTAATCTTTGATAGAGGCCGTGTTTTACTGTTACCGTCATACTTGTTAGTTAAAATTGTTAGCATGTTGAGTGTTGGAAATAGGGCGTTAGAACATTAGAGCTCTACACTCTTTTAACATTTGGACAAAATAATAATGCCGAATTAACTGCTGTGTGTGGATTCAAAGGGCTACCTACACACCAGGGCTGCCAACTCGGTCAAAAATAAAATTTACTTTCACATATTTGGAAAGCTTCACATATTTACCAACACTTTCATTTTCACATACATTTGCCAAACATTGGGGCTAACCTACTTGAACTATCCGTGCTTTAATATTTATGTCTCACATCAAGTATATTACACATGTCATATATGCAACGTTAGTATCTAGTATAGTGTATGGCAGTGGTCGGCAAAGCGCGGCTCGTGAGCCGCATGCGGCTCTTTAGCGACCTGGGTGCGGCTTGACCAGTCGGCCACAAATCGGTTATGACTCCAAAAAAACATGGTTCTTGACAGGTTCTTGAAGTTCTTGCAAAGAAATTTGGCTCTCTCAAATGATTGCTGCTGATTTTTGGCTCTTGTGACTAATGAGTTTGCCGACCACTGGTACATGGTATTATCTTCAGTTTATAATTTCTCCTGATAATGATCATACAAATTTACAAGGTAGAAGAAAAAGAAGAAGGGGAAAAACTCTTTACCCCCCCCCCCCCCTTTTTTTT